>JAMPIV010015422.1:0-476617 GCA_024509875.1 Oreohelix idahoensis | reverse complement strand
TTAACTGTTGTGCATTTGATGTTCATTGGAGGATTGTTTAGTCAATCAGTGTTTATCGGGAAAGGGGGGGGGGGACTCTTCCACCACTGTAGACCGGCTCGCTTCCTTTTTTATATATTGTTTCTTTTATATGTTGGCTTTGGTTTTTTTAATATGTGGTTTTTTTATCTTTTGTATTTCTGATGGGTCTTAGTGCCTAAGAGATTTTTCTACACTCATTTTATCCTTATAATTACTAAAGTTTTTGTCTTAATGTTTAGCGTCTGCTGGTCATATTTTTTTGCAGTCCACTAGAAAGTGTCTAATTGTGTTTGTTCTTGACACTCTTCACATGTGGGTTCCTCTATTCATTAAATATCCAGTTCCAAGCTTGAGCTTTTACATTTTTTTTATTAATTAGTTTTTTTAGTTCATCGTACTTGTCATTTTTTATTTGGTTTTTTTTTCAGTATTTTATATGAGTGCCTTCCTTTTTTGCTTTGGTCCCATGCTATTATCCGCTCTGTAGTTATTGCTTTGGCAATTAAGCTCTTAATTTTAGTCTTCCCTAAGCCTACTTCAATTTTGTTATTGCTAGTTCTTCCTCATATGGCTTATTTGTATCCAAGCTCATTTCCTGCTATCCCAACATGTGCTGGTATCCATGTTAATGTGACACTACATCCTACATTGTGTAGATATGTATTAACCTGTAGTATTTCCTCTATAATATCTGGCCTGCTACATTCATATATGTTTCTAATAGCTAGTACTGATGACAGGGAATCTGTGACAATTGTTGCTTTATTTGGTGGGTTTCTGCAACTATTTCTAAAGCTTTTAGAAGTGATATTAATTTTGTTGTACTGATGGATGTATTACCTGTTACTTTATATATATATATTATAAATTTTCAATTGTGGTATTGCTATTCCTGCTCCTAATTGTTCTTCTTCATCTTTTGACCTATCTGTATATATAGTTAGGCTATTCATGCAGGATATATATTTCCCGGTACAAATAAACAATGATAGATCCGATGTTTATGAACAACAGAATGGAATCCCACAGGGATCAGTAATATCACCATCAATATTAAGATTAAGGTCAACGACCTAGGAGACGATTTTAAAGACTTAAAAACCAACTTCTCTCAGTTTGCCAATGATATATATATATTGACAGTGTCAGAATGAGAGACAATTAAGACGCAGATAAAGACGTACATTTTTTAAACAATAACATATCTCGGAAAAATCAAATCCGACCAGGCGTGGCGGGTGATGGCGAGAGACGGTGTGTTTTAAGGTTTTATTGATGGCGAATTCGCCGGATGTAAAACGCATGTACAAGTTCAACAAGATAGGCACCGGTGTGTCTTATGTTATTACTACATTAAAAGATTTATGTTGCTATATAAAAGTATGTGCTAAAGCCTACGTTTGTTTTGGAAATTATATTTGTTTAAGATAAGAGCCAGAATAAAATTTAAAATTATTAAAATATAAATAGTTTAAGTAAAGCTTAAAAATAATACGAGCTTAGCATTATAAATAAATATTAACTACTTGAACAAAAGGCATAAAATAAATACTTGCCCTAAATATACATTCTTTGTTTCTGGGGAGGTTCTCTCCCGTTATCACAAAAATACCGCAATAATTTCCCCTTCAAATAGAAACGTGCTCACACATTTAGTACATAAACAACACTTAAAGTTATTTCCATTCCAGATACGGTAGCAGATGTGCGAGGTGTTAGAGACTTCATTATACTTCGTCCAGCTTATGACTGGGTGACCAGGTCTATTCATTCCTTTGTACCTTTGCCTTCGTAAATTTGTGTTGCAATCATTTCCGACAAACCAGGTACATTAACAAACACATACAACTTGTTTAGATAATATATCCCCCCCCCCCTTTTTCCCCGTCTTCTATGTTACTGGTACCTGTCTAGTGATGCTGTCAACAAATGTCCTTAATCTGTGTATCAACCTTTGTCTGTGACTTCTTCCCGTCTTCTATGTTACTGGTACCTGTCTAGTGATGCTGTCAACAAATGTCCTTAATCTGTGTATCAACCTTTGTCTGTGACTTCTTCCCGTCTTCTATGTTACTGGTACCTGTCTAGTGATGCTGTCAACAAATGTCCTTAATCTGTGTATCAACCTTTGTCTGTGACTTCTTCCCGTCTTCTATATTACTGGTACCTGTCTAGTGATGCTGTCAACAAATGTCCTTAATCTGTGTATCAACCTTTGTCTGTGACTTCTTCCCGTCTTCTATGATACTGGTACCTGTCTAGTGATGCTGTCAACAAATGTCCTTAATCTGTGTATCAACCTTTGTCTGTGACTTCTTCCCGTCTTCTATGTTACTGGTACCTGTCTAGTGATGCTGTCAACAAATGTCCTTAATCTGTGTATCAACCTTTGTCTGTGACTTCTTCCCGTCTTCTATGTTACTGGTACCTGTCTAGTGATGCTGTCAACAAATGTCCTTAATCTGTGTATCAACCTTTGTCTGTGACTTCTTCACGTCTTCTATGTTACTGGTACCTGTCTAGTCCTTGTTATCTGTTCTACACTCAACTCTTATCATACTAGTATAATCATCCTGTTCAACCTAATCACTCATTTATGACAAGTTTATCATTTCTTGGTTGTCGGTTTTTTGTTGTTCTTCGTATTTCAGGAGCACACGATAGAACAGACTTGACGTATGAGGTGAAGATTGATTTTTGAGTTGGCCGTAATAGATTTTGTTGTTTAAATTTGAATTTATTACATAATGATGTGCTATCTCCTGTTGGTATTTGTATTCTTAGCTTCATATCGCTATATGTTCCTCTACACGTGTTTATATCCCTGCCACAGTATATGCGTAATTCTAGATGCGGTTGGAGTGTTGAATAAAGCGTCTCTCGACACATAATTTGTTTCGTCAAAAAAAAAAAATAAAATAAAATGTAAGATTCGACATTATTGTTACTGACAGTAGGATAATGAGAATAAAATGTTTTAAGAGGTGAGAGAATACAATGTTTTAAGAGGTGAGAGAATACAATGTTTTAAGAGGTGAGAGAATACAATGTTTTAAGAGGTGAGAGAATACAATGTTTTAAGAGGTGAGAGAATACAATGTTTTAAGAAGTGAGAGAATACAATGTTTTAAGAGGTGAGAGAATACAATGTTTTAAGAGGTGAGAGAATACAATGTTTTAAGAGGTGAGAGAATACAATGTTTTAAGAGGTGAGAGAATAAAATGTTTTAAGAAGTGAGAGAATACAATGTTTTAAGAGGTGAGAGAAGAAAATGTTTTAAGAAGTGAGAGAATACAATGTTTTAAGAGGTGAGAGAATACAATGTTTTAAGAGGTGAGAGAATACAATGTTTTAAGAGGTGAGAGAATACAATGTTTTAAGAGGTGAGAGAATACAATGTTTTAAGAGGTGAGAGAATACAATGTTTTAAGAGGTGAGAGAATACAATGTTTTAAGAGGTGAGAGAAGAAAATGTTTTAAGAGGTGAGAGAATACAATGTTTTAAGAGGTGAGAGAAGAACATGTTTTAAGAGGTGAGAGAAGAAAATGTTTTAAAAGATGAGAGAAGAAAAGGTTTTAAGAGGTGAGAGAAGAAACTGTTTTAAGAGGTGAGAGAAGAAAATGTTTTAAGAGGTGAGAGAAGAAAATGTTTTAAGAGGTGAGAGAAGAAAATTGCAGGTGATCAAAGCTGTTTTATCCCGAAATGACATTCCTAGATTCTTAACAGATTTGTGATTTGTTATGTGACGCTCATACACTATGTGCTCGTGACTAACTACCAGTTTATCTTACACGGTTGTCCAGTTCTCTACCAGGTAAATATTTTTTATTTGTTCTAGCTCGTACAATAGTCCAGTCCTATTAAAAATATGTTATACACGTAATAACATACACATTTATATACAACATTTAAGTGATTACAAAACATAGTCCAAAAGAATAAAAACATAACTAATTTTACCATTATCATTTCATAAACGGTATTGACATGTTTTTGATATTAAAGTTTATAAACTATTTTAACATATATTATTATTTTTTTTCCTTTAGTGAGTAACGTTTACTCCTTACTTTACCTACAATTACCTCCCATAACGATTTTAAAAAAAGCTTATATTCGAATGTATCCTGACGTCATTATTACACATATTCAGCTGTTTGTTTCTGATTCTTTGACACATAACTGCCCAATTATTCATGTATTGAATGGAGGATATTTAAGTCTGGCTCTCAGTTTGAAAGCTGTCACCTGATCTTAGTTGACACTGGCTACAGCAACGGACTCTCAAGTAATCCAGACTGAAGTAACCATAAGAAACGTTTATCTATCTAAGTATATATTCTGTTGTATGTAATGATTATTGTTATCTGTGTTTTTGTGTAGAGTTTCGTGCTGTCATTGTGTGTGCGTGTGTGTTTGTGCCTGTGTGTGTGTAGTGTTTATTGTTCTTTGTATGTTACATAATGTTTTTAATATTTAGAGCTTTGTCAATATAAAAGCTAAAACCAAAAAAAAAATTCAAATGCTCACTGTCTGTCGGTGTTTGTGAGAAGAAACCACTCTAAAATAGCTGGACCGGTTATAATAAATTGTCTTATTTAAAATGTGATAACAATGTTTAAACCAGTTTCACATAAGATCCAACTTGGATAAAAGGTAACGGCGCTTGACTTAGCAGCACGTCTAATTACGAGATCTCGTTTTTTCAAAGTGCATCCATTAGTCCATTTGTGTGTGCTCGTTTTAGATACCAGCTTATATCAGCTTTTTTAAGAAGCCAGCTACCTGCAAGCATCGAAAGGAACATCATGACAAATGTACTTGAGAGTTATCAACTCAAGAACGCTGCTAATTTGATAAATTTACGAACTCTAGGGATGAGCATATCAATGTAACAGTGGCACTGATAAAATTAGTGTTGAACATCTGCTTCAAAGATGCTCAACATATGAAAAACAAAGACAGTGCATATGGCCATCAGCAGCACCATTCCTGGAAAAAACTACTCTACCGTAATACCAACAGCCTCAAGCTGACTACTACTTTCTTTGAACATATTCAAGTTGACGCCTGAAAGTGAACATATTCAAGTTGACGCCTGAAAGTGAACATATTCAAGTTGACGCCTGAAAGTGAACATATTCAAGTTGACGCCTGAAAGTGAACATATTCAAGTTGACGTCTGAAAGTGAACATATTCAAGTTGACGCCTGAAAGTGAACATATTCAAGTTGACGCCTGAAAGTGAACGAAGAAGAAGAAATCTTTTATGGTTTGATTTTGGCAGGGGAGCGGGACTGTAACAGGTGTCTGACATAATATACTTTATGATGTAAAGTGTTAGTGCATCGAACTGAAGCATGGAAAGCATATATGTGAACCAAGTGTTAGTGCATCGAACTGAAGCATGGAAAGCATATACGTGAACCAAGTGTTAGTGCATCGAACTGAAGCATGGAAAGTATATACGTAAACCAAGTGTTAGTGCATCGAACTGAAGCATGGAAAGTATATACGTGAACCAAGTGTTAGTGCATCGAACTGAAGCCTGGAAAGCATATACATGAACCAAGTGTTAGTGCATCGAACTGAAGCATGGAAAGTATATACGTGAACCAAGTGTTAGTGCATCGAACTGAAGCATGGAAAGTATATACGTGAACCAAGTGTTAGTGCATCGAACTGAAGCATGGAAAGCATATACATGAACCAAGTGTTAGTGCATCAAACTGAAGCATGGAAAGTATATACGTGAACCAAGTGGATGCAAAATCACCCCATTAGAGGTGAGGTTTTACAGACAATGAAAGAAAAGGACATCTCATAGAATGGCTCATGATATCTCGAGGTATGCTAGCAAGGACAGACATTTCCATTATGCGAACAAGACAGTCGCCTTGGACGACGAAATCGAGTGAAATGTTTTAAAAATGATGTAACGAAGATAGTCGTAATTTGAGAATACAAACATATTGGATTCTGTGGCACTGTCAAGTCATTTCAGCGCCACATGGCAGGTGCAGACAGGAAATAAGGAACATTTGAGGTGCCAACTAGAACACTTATCACATCTGGTTTAACACTCGATAACATTGTAATGCTTATAATCAAACTATATAGTCTTCTGTGCATGTATGTTTGTATGACACGAAGCGTATTAAGGCAACTTAATTTTTCTAAATACGCTGGAGCTACTGGGAAAGTGCTCTGTCGACAACTTCAGCTAATGACAAGTGTAAAAATGGATACAGAAGAAGAGGTAGGGGAGAGAAGAGAAGGGAGAGAAAGAGAAGAGATGGCAGAAGGAGACATAGCAATAAAACGGACAGGTGTATTTATACGTGTAGGGTTTTGGAACTGCCGGAGCGCCAATCAACGTGTGACTATTATATAAAAAGTGGTATATAAATTTGATATCCTAATGCTCCAAGAAACAAACTTAAAAGAGCAGGTCAGCATTAATTACCCAGGCTACAAATGTCTAACAAATCCAAGTGGGCCAGGTAGACGAGGGCAAGCAACACATGTAAAGAACGAGCTACCTCATAACTGGTTGGATACCAGTGCCCATGACAATGAAGACGTGGAATCGCAAAGAACCACATTGAATATTGATGGCCAGAAGTGGCAAATCTTCAATTTATGTGCACACGTAGATCATCTTCCAGAAGATAGTAACTGGCCTTTCCTAGCTAGGATTGTTGGATCAACCTATCAAAAGGTGTTTAATTGCTGATGATTTCAGCGCTAGATGTAAGGAGTGGGGTCAAGTAACTGGCAATAACTAGGGTATGGCTTTCTTAAATGATGACCTCCCGATAAGACTGCGACTAAACCAAGGTAGTATCATAGATCTGGCGTTTATCTCTAGTGTTACTGCCACCTTGGCACGTTGGGATGTTTTAGTGGCACAGCACAGTGATCATGTAGCCGGTGACTATAGAGAAGATAATTAATCAGGGTCAAAAAAACTGAAAGAAACATAGACGGGTATAGAGTACAGATAAAGGTTACATCCCTTTTAGGCCATTAGGTAGATTATGTTTTA
This sequence comes from Oreohelix idahoensis, assembly GCA_024509875.1. Classification (NCBI taxonomy): domain Eukaryota; kingdom Metazoa; phylum Mollusca; class Gastropoda; order Stylommatophora; family Oreohelicidae; genus Oreohelix; species Oreohelix idahoensis. Next base: position 469,546 of record JAMPIV010015422.1, on the reverse strand, counting down.
AATATAGAATTAAATGTGTCGTCGTGTTTCATGTGGGAACCGTAGCTGAGTTGTTTTGTGATGTGACAGAGTGTGCATTGTCTGAAGAGAGTTAGTTCTCGTGTTTTAGTCAGACCAGCTTAGTTGGTGGCTCGCCTGCGGTACGCAGAATATTGTTACTACACGTACAGCTCTCATCCCACTCTAGTGTAGTGATTGATTTTTCGTAAGTAGTGAGATGTCAGTGTTTTAGCATTTTGTTGTGAGGACTGTGAGTTCTGAACACCAGGTACGTTGTTGAAGTAAAACTTCTAGACGAAGTAGTGAATAATAATAAACATGTGATAGACAGAAGTCAGCGTAGTAGAAAGAATAACATTTTGTAAACTTGTCCATCCCTGGCGGTTAGGCCAGTTGCATACTGAGACACCAAAGTGACATTTTGTTTTACAAGTAACAGATATAGAAGAGATGTTGTTAAGAATAAAAACGACTGTAAGGAAAGTATGAATAACATGCAGTGGTTCTCAACCACAACTAGAGAATATAAGCGAGAGAGTGAGCAGCAGCATATGTTTTGAATCATTCCAGATAGCCAGTCAGAGTATGTGGAAGGATGGTTGATGACAATTTTACCAACAATTTTCTTCACGTTCAAGTTTTGTTTCTCCTGTAAATAAAGAACTAAAGATATGCCTTCCTGTCATCGTTGTCCACATCAGTTGTGTTGAGTGTGACGGATGGATGAAATGGTTAACCCTTATCGCTTTCTATTTCATACCATCGCGAGCCCTCATTATTTGGACTAGCAACTAACACGTTGGATTTCCAGCGCTGGCTAATTAGTATGTAAATTCAAACACCTAGAAGCTAAAGCGTCTCTGTTGCCAGTGTCCTATTCTAGTCTAGCCACGCCTCTTGGCTTTGTTTTCAATGCACTTAGAACGCAGATATATAGATGCATATCCGTCTTTCATTGTAAAAAGGGTTTCCCTGCTGTCAGGATTACGTCAGCACGTCAACCAAAACACGGGAGGGGTGGCGCCTAGAGGTTCTGTCCTTAGAGAGGCAACGGTCTGTTTATTGTGTAGAAAGAGGCGGGGATTTACCCACCGAACGAAACTTACTTTGATCACGAGGACAGGGACGAAAGGACCATCGAACAACGGACATTAAAGAAGGCAGCGACAGCCAGGCGGGGAAAAGACGTAATGATGGACGCGGATTAGCAAATTGACCAGAGAAACTTCCCTAAATCGAACAGAGGTGCTAAAACTCCGAACGAGAGATGACATAATAGCCATTTTGAATATAATGTCCGGACCAATTAATTCTGTGTCAGTCTGCAAATCACGAGTTCTAGAATGGTCCAGAGCGCAGTATTGGAGTCTAAATTTATCAGATTTAATACAAGAAATTCGCGGAGATAAATTCTAAGAGTCTTTTAAATATATAAATTGAATACGCGAGTGGTTAAATAGACTTAACTGTCAATTTTCGCGCGTCAGAATATGAATAGTATTGGGTTTTTTGATTACATGTTTTCTATTTTTTCACATAGGCTGAACAAAATACCTTTGCGTCCCAGCAATTCCATAGAGTCCTCCGGACTCGGTTCTTATAACATCCAGAGATTTTATGAACATTTAAATATAATCTTCGTGATGTGGCCCTATGCGGTCCCGCTCTCAAATTATGAGAGTAATCCAACCAAGAACATTTAAAATCATAAATCAGTAATTTATGTAAACATAACTAAAGAAGAACAATTGCCAGAAGCTATACATATAATTTTTACTGTTCTGATGTGGAAAAGAATATATCATATATGTACACTGACAGTTATTTCCACTGGATTAAAACCCCCGAAGAAAAACAAAACTCACTGATCATTCTTTGCCATCACTCTGTGTTCATCACTCTAAAGAAGTCTCAACTACCAGCGGTGAGATCCAGCAGACCACTACATTCTCAAATATACCTGTGACAGTGCCATCCCATAGAAACTTTCGATAAAACCAAAAAACACTAAGTCATCAATTCCAGCGACTACGGAAAATTAGCTGAACGCAAACCCCGCTAGTCTAAGGCTCGAAAAAAGAAGAAAGAGATTCATATTAGTTGAGTACTTAATAGCTGTTTATGTTATTCTATGGATTGCAAATTTCAACGAGCGGTAAGTGAGAAAATGTGTGATGGCCATCGCGAGCGTGCATTTAAATGAATGAGATATTAGATATTTTTTTAAACTCTACTTTACTTGGTAAATATCAATATACTTATTTCCTTTTATTTTCTTTCTAAGGGGGGTTGTTTACATTTTCTTATTACCCCTCCCTTAATCTGCTTGGTCAAGGGATAACTTTTTTTGAAAAATACTAGGAATCGGTTCCTACACCCCATACTGAGTATTGTATACCCCTATCAGAATAAAATAATCTATTATTTGGGTTAATTGTCTCTTTCTGATAACAATTTTCTTTGGACTGGGGTTTTGCCTATACAAGAGGGAAGGGCATATTGGGATACTACTATTCTAAACCACCCCCACCCCCCGTTTTATTTCTGTAACTATGTCTTTTTTAAAAATGTAACATGCTCAATGTTGTTATTTTTGTTTAAATGATAATAAACACCATAAACCTTTAATTACTATGTTGGCCGACCCATAAACCATATCTGTTATATGTAGTTTGTATTCACGACTGTGCGTTTGAATCACCAAATTGGTGTGGGTACATGAGTGTTGAGTAACTGGCTAAAAATGGTTTAGCCAGGAGAGGAAGGAGTCTACAGATAAATAAAATTGTCGTAAGATAGGCGAATCGGATGAATTACACGATTCAGAGACTGTCTTTCCTCTTTTCAGCACCTTTGTGAATCAACTATCTATTTCTTAACCCTTCGTATCACAGAGCCTTCACTATCATCCTCCACTCACATGGGACCACTTTTTCTAAGACCTATCTCAAATAAAAATTACGACATTGAGTCAACAAGTCTTGTTTGAAGTTTATATGATACTAGGGAAGCTGCTGAAAGGGCAGTCATACGAATCCACATACTACGATCATACGACAAAACAGAAGTATAGAAAATGGACAACTGTCGTCAACGGCCACACAATTATTGCTTAGCATTTTAACAATGCCGTAGCTTAGAAAAATCAAATTCGTCAAGGTACGGCGAATACACCGGATATTTTACGCGCAATCATTTAATATGGTAGGCAAGTGTGCCTAGAATTAAAAATAAAACTTCTGGTCGCGAAAGAGTTTTGTAGTTCATAATAGTCATTTTTAAAAAATTAAGGTATTAGCTACTTGATTTTTGTAGCAAGCCCCTTTCAACCATCTGCCATATACATGGAGCTGTTGGTTATATAAGGACACGTTTTATTTATTGTAATATGTTTTTGTTTGTATTTATTTTATGATTTATACTATATTATCTCTAGTAGGTATTTCTCAATTTGTAGTTATAGTTCTGTGACAGTGCGAAGACGATGTGTGAAGAAGAATAAGGATTTTGTGTGCAATGTGTCGTCACTCTCTCTGGCCTACTTTCACACACGTTCCGCAGTCACAGAAAAACTCTTGATGACAGGGGTCCTACTTTTATTAAGTAAACCCTATCAGGTAGCACATGAATCATACAGAAACAATGTTGTCCGCAAGTTTACTTTGAAGACAATTCCTAAGCAAGACCATAAAACCAAGCTATTTAGGTAACACCATATAATAACCCAGCACAGACTGCTGGACTCTCTGAAATAAAATGAAACAAAATAAACTAGCATCGCACTAATGGACAAACATCATCTACTTAATAATACATACATATGTGTGAAATTATGCAAGTACATGCACTTAAATGACCATGTGTGTGTGTGTGTGTGTGTGTGTGTGTGTGTGTCTGTGGGTGTGTGTGTCATTGCAAGTCTGTATTTTCGTGTAATCAACAATAAACATATCTCAATCAACAACAATGCCTTCATACGCATATTAGATACTAACTCCATCATCACGCGAGATAAAACTTAAATGAAGCACTTCTATCTATGATGAAATATTCCACACAGCGCACTGGTCTAAATGACATCAATTTATCAGTATCTTAGAGGTCTAGCTGCTCTAAAGAAAAAGGAGATATATATACTCTATTCTTACAGCTCTGTACTAAATGTAATAGGCATAGGCTACTCACGGAGCTAGAGGGTACGCTAATCTTTCTCTCACAATAATCACTGATGTAACATTAACCACACTTACGGCTCACAAGAATGCAATATAACCATTATTTAACACTACACAACTAATAATAATAATGGTAATAAATACACACTTGTATACAGCGCAATGCGACACTTGAATTCCTCTTATAAATTCACTTAGTACTTTACACATTTAACACACAGTCTCACTGTTGAAAATAGCGATGAGATATACGTGAAATTACACTTAAATACACATAAATCGCCAGTCAGCTTCTATCAAGCTATAGATAGACAAACGCTACAAAGCATTAACTTTTAAACCTGAAAGTCTAATATTACTAAATCTAAAGTATTATAAAAATGTACTTATATGCAAGCATACCTCTATGTCGTTAGTTCTCCTAGCACAGACGCAACTATGCAAAAGCCCAAGGCCTCAGTTGGTTATCGTACGAGGGCGCATTTTGCATAAGAACGATCTGGCTACTTCTCAGCTCTCTCACTGAAGCCTCTCACTGTTTCAGTTTTAAATCTGCATCTCCAACCATGCACCAAATGATAGCCGCCATGTCAAAATGTCAGGGAAAGCTCCACCCATCTCTCTAGGGAGAAAATCACGAGTCCTATGCTCAGTATGGACGACATGAGATCACATCTTAGTCAAGAGTATCTTCCTAGACGTCCACAATAGGTCCGCCCACTAATGATTACATTCCCACGATATCACTTGCCTGGAGTCACACCTCACGGTTTTAGTGCTCAACAAGATGTGTTATCAGACCGCGCCAGGATGTCTAACAACCGATGTCTGTCTCCTGTTACATCTGCGTCTCACACGTTTGTCTACTTCATGGATGGCAAAGGTGTGTTTCGTTTAAATCGCCCCTTCTCGTGGGAGAATGCCAACATGAACACAAATATACACCGTAGACGAGATCGACAACTATTACTCAGTCAAAAATTACACCTTTCTGGCCACACGGTCACATGTTCCGCCCCTAAATTTTTTGTGGTCCCCACAAACGTACTCTGCTCCATTGTCAGTTCCACGTTTATGTCTGATTGCTTGTCGTGGTCTGGGAGAATTGTCCGCTCGTACAGCGTGGCTACTTGATTGAGAGTACAGCGAGTTAGTGCCTGCAGTTGTCGGCCTTGGCGGTGGATTGCTTCCAACGTGTTTTACACTTGTTTTCCGTCGATGTTGGCATGCATTCCCCCCAATCTGATTTAGATTGGTGTCCTCTCCAGAGCGTCGGTGTGTATTCCCTCCTATCTGTTTAAGATGAGTTTCCTCTTCTGAACGTTGACTGCTTTTCTTGGCGCCCTTAAGGTAACAGTTGTTACGGCCATCTCTTGGCCTGCACCCTGAAGGCAACCTAGATGTATCGGTACGTTTAGAGAGGGCGCACTTTGAGGGACAAACCGATATCAAGTGCTCTGGAGACTTACACTGAAAACATCGCTTCGGAAGCGGGCCCCGAGGGCATTTGGCAGCCATGTGGTCTGAAAAGTCTCCACAATTGTAGCATCTTATTTTTCTAGGCTTCCTCTATGCCATGGGTCGCCTCCTGCTGCCCTTACATTCCTGGCCGCCAATGCCGCATACAAAGACCGCTTCAATGCCCTGAACAGATGGTTTTCTGTCAAATTCTACTTTCTCATTTCTCTCCAGACTACGGAATCCCTTTCTGAAAATCTTAGTCTGATGCACAAAAACATCAACACCTCCATCATCCGGTGTAATAAATCCCCATCCTTTGTGGACATTATACCATTTACAGAATCCTTGCCGCCTTGCTGGTGCATCTGTGTTTTTACTTACCTCTAAATCACTGCGTTCACTATCAACTGCCTGACTCTCACCAACAGGAAGGTCTAGTTTTGGTTCCAGTTGATTCAAACCTTGGTTCTGCTCTAGGTTTTCACACGGCTGGCACTGTTTCCTTTTTCTTCGCGTCTCCTTTTGTGCTGGCGAACTGGTCTGTGATAGCTGTGCTATCTGGGACTTTAGGCGAGCTACTTCAGCTTCGAGTTCGTCCTTCTCAGTGAGGGCTTCTACACTGGCTACCTGCACTGGTGCATCATGCTTTTTGCCTTCCCAGAAAAGGGCATAGTCCCTAACTTCCCTAAATGAAACACCAGGATTCTTTAGCACATGTTCCTTCACAAATGTCCTGCTCAGATCATTACTAAGCTGGGCAACAAAATGATCTCTGAGCATGGATTGGTCTGCGGGAGCCAAGCCTTTCTCCACGCGCGTTGCATTCAATCTCAGAAATAATTCATGCAACATGTGAGAGAATTCCATTACTGATAAGCTAGGCCCCTGTCTCATGGCATAGAAACTCCTAGTCATCTCATTGACTAGTTGTCGTTCACTGTAGGCTTCTTCCACTATTTCGAGTAACTTCTCAGGGCTGGCCTTGGCTCCGCCACGTATCCGTAATTCCCTAGAGACCACGGATGTAACGTTAGTCCACACAATGTCTAACTTATCTTCTACAGTTAAGGGCCCTACCTTCCATGCAGCTTTTACCTCTTTCACAAACTTTTGCCAAGTGGGGCCTGGCTTTTCACCGAATCGTCTTACCTCTGGCCCTGTTATGTAAATCACCTTCACCTGCACATTGCTCTGGCTCTTTCCTGGTGTGAAGATTTCTTCATGGGAGACACCTTCAGCTGTCGATGCGCTCCCAGGCTCTGACCGGCATGTTGCGTCTGCGTATTGAGTTGACATCACTGCTCTAGCCCTAACTTAGCAAAATGCAATGCAAAAACAGATGGAAAGAAAATACTTATTAAAATATTACAATAAATAATAGCAAGTGTCTCTTATTTTTTTTGCTTGCTCTTGTCTTCTCTTCGCTGTTGTGGCCTGTAGCAGTTTCAGGTGCTGCCTAATGATACAATTGAGTCCCTGGCTGAATGTCAATCGTGGTAGGTCGGCCACTGGTTTGGCATAATAACACTGGCGTAGCAATAGTGTTCCTGTTTGTTATGATGGAGTATCATTAGCGAGGATACTATTGCAGGAAAATAGAAATAACTGTAAACGGCGGGTCCTTGGCTTGATAAGATATTCAATGGATGTACGGTGGTATGATTCTTCTCTGGGCCTGCGATGGTACAACTCTTCACCTGGCCTACGTTGGTGCGACTCTTCAATGGGTTTATGGTGCTTCGAATCTTCATGCGGTGGTGCGATTCTTTGCTGGGCCTATGGTGGTGCGAATCTTTACTGGGGAGATGTACTGGGTAGATGTGCTGCTCCGTCTGTGCTGGGTGTTGTAATACTCTTGGAAGGTTTAGCTCAGGTATCCTTGGTGCTCACTGGTTGTAGTGCTCTGTTGCAACACTGAACATTCCGCGTATGACTCTATACTACACTGTCTGTCAGTATCCTGTCGACGACGCCATTTGTGACGGTGCGAAGACGATGTGTGAAGAAGAATAAGGATTTTGTGTGCAATGTGTCGTCACTCTCTGGCCTACTTTCACACACGTTCCGCGGTCACAGAAAAACTCTTGATGACAGGGGTCCCACTTTTATTAAGTAAACCCTATCAGGTAGCACATGAATCATACAGAAACAATGTTGTCCGCAAGTTTACTTTGAAGACAATTCCTAAGCAAGACCATAAAACCAAGCTATTTAGGTAACACCATATAATAACCCAGCACAGACTGCTGGACTCTCTGAAATAAAATGAAACAAAATAAACTAGCATCGTACTAATGGACACACATCATCTACTTAATAATACATACATATGTGTGAAATTATGCAAGTACATGCACTTAAATGACCATGTGTGTGTGTGTGTGTGTGTGTGTGTGTGTGTTCATGCAAGTCTGTATGTATGTGTAATCAACAATAAACATATCTCAATCAACAACAATGCCTTCATACGCATATTAGATACTAACTCCATCATCACGCGAGATAAAACTTAAATGAAGCACTTCTATCTATGATGAAATATTCCACAGAGCGCACTGGTCTAAATGACATCAATTTATCAATATCTTAGAGGTCTAGCTGCTCTAAAGAAAAAGGAGATATATACTCTATTCTTAGAGCTCTGTACTAAATGTAATAGGCATAGGCTACTCACGGAGCTAGAGGGTACGCTAATCTGTCTCTCACAATAATCACTGATGTAACATTAACCACACTTACGGCTCACAAGAATGCAATATAACCATTATTTAACACTACACAACTAATAATAATAATGGTAATAAATACACACTTGTATACAGCGCAATGCGACACTAGAATTCCTCTTATAAATTCACTTAGTACTTTACACATTTAACACACAGTCTCACTGTTGAAAATAGCGATGAGATATACGTGAAATTACACTTAAATACACATAAATCGCCAGTCAGCTTCTATCAAGCTTTAGATAGACAAACGCTACAAAGCATTAACTTTTAAACCTGAAAGTCTAATATTACTAAATCTAAAGTGTTATAAAAATGTACTTATATGCAAGCATACCTCTATGTCGTTAGTTCTCCTAGCACAGACGCAACTATGCAAAAGCCCAAGGCCTCAGTTGGTTATCGTACGAGGGCGCATTTTGCACAAGAACGATCTGGCTACTTCTCAGCTCTCTTACTGAAGCCTCTCACTGTTTCAGTTTTAAATCTGCATCTCCAATTATGCACCACATGATAGCCGCCACGTCAAAATGTCAGGGAAAGCTCCACCCATCTCTCTAGGGAGCAAATCAGGAGTCCTATGCTCAGTATGGATGACATGAGATCACATCTTAGTCAAGAGTATCTTCCTAGACGTCCGCAATAGGTCCGCCCACTAATGATTACATTCCCACGATATCACTTGCCTGGAGTCACACCTCACGGTTTTAGTGCTCAACAAGATGTGTTATCAGACCGCGCAAGGATGTCTAACAACCGATGTCTGTCTCCTGTTACGTCTGCGTCTCACACGTTTGTCTACTTCATGGATGGCAAAGGTGTGTTTCGTTTAAATCGCCCCTTCTCGTGGGAGAATGCCAACATGAGCACAAATATACACCGTAGACGAGATCGACAACTATTACTTAGTCAAAAATTACACCTTTCTGGCCACACGGTCACAGTTCAATATGGTTTTATTATCAAAAAATGACATTGCCTTAACTGTTGTGCATTTGATGTTCATTGGAGGATTGTTTAGTCAATCCGTATTTATCGGGAAAGGGGGGGGGGGGGAGGGGGAAATCTTCCACCACTGTAGTGTGGCTCGCATCCTTATTTATTTATTTCTTTTAATGTTGGCTTTTGTTTTTGTAATATAGTGTTTTAATAAGTTTTGTATTTCTGAAGGGGTCTTAGTGCCTAAGAGATTTTCTACACTCATTTCTACCTTATAATTACTAAAGTTTGTCTTAATGTTTTGCCTCTGCTGGTCATATTTTTTGCAGTCCACTAGAAAGTGTCTAATTGTGTTTGGTTCTTGACACTCTTCGCATGTGGGTTCCTCTATCATTAAATATCCAGTTCCAAGCTTGAGCTTTTACATTTTTTTTATTAATTAGTATTTTTAGTGCATCATACTTGTCATTTTTTATTTGGTTTTTTTTTCAGTATTTTATATGAGTGTCTTCCCTTTTTTGCTTTGGTCCCATGCTATTATCCGCTCTGTAGTTATTGCTTTGGCAATTAAGCTCTTAATTTTAGTCTTCCCTAAGCCTACTTCAATTTTGTTATTGCTAGTCTTCCCCCTTTTACTTATTTGTATGCAAGCTCATTTCCTGCTATCCCAACATGTGCTGGTATCCATGTTAATGTGAAACTACATCCTACATTGTGTAGATATGTATTAACCTGTAGTATTTCCTCTATAATATCTGGCCTGCTACATTCATATATGTTTCTAATAGCTAGTACTGATGAAGGGAATCTGTGAGAATGGTTGCTTTATTTGGTGGGTTTTCTGCAACTATTTCTAAAGCTTTTAGAATTGCCATTACTTCTGTTGTAATGATGGATGTATTACCTGTTACTTTATATCTATTATAAATTTTTAATTGTGGTATTACTATTCCTGCTCCTAATTGTTCTTCTTCATCTTTTGACTTATCTCTATATATAGTTAGGCTATTCATGCAGGATAGATATTTCCGGGTACAAATAAACAATGATAGATCCGATGTTTATGAACAACAGAATGGAATCCCACAGGGATCAGAATATCACCATCAATATTAAGATTAAGGTCAACGACCTAGGAGACGATTTTAAAGACTTAAAAACCAACTTCTCTCAGTTTGCCGATGATATATATATATATATATATATATATATATATATATATATATATATAATAATATATATATATATATATATATATATATATATATATATATATATATATATATATATATAATGACAGTGTCAGAATGAGAGACAATTAAGAAGCAGATAAAGACGTACTTTTTAAACAATAACATATCTTGGAAGAATCAAATCCGACCAGGCGTGGCGGGTGATGGCGAGAGACGGTGTGTTTTAAGGTTTTATTGATGGCGAATTCGCCGGATGTAAAACGCATGTACAAGTTCAACAAGATATGCACCGACGTGTTTCATGTCATTGCTACATTTAAAGATTTATGTTGCTATATAAAAGTATGTGCTAAAGCCCACGTTTGTTTTGGACATTATATTTGTTTACGATAAGAGCCAGAATAAAATTTAAAATTTTTAAAATATAAATAGTTTAAGTAACTCTTAAAAATAAAACGAACTTAGCATTATAAATAAATATTAACTACTGGAAAAAAAGGCTTAAAATAAATACTTGCCCTAAATATACATTCTTTGTTTTTGGGGAGGTTCTCTCCCGTTACCACAAAAATACCGCAATAAATTCCCCTTCAAAAAGAAACGTGTTCACACATTCAGTACATAAACAACACTTAAAGTTATTTCCATTCCAGATACGGTAGCAGATGTGCGAGGTGTTAGAGACTTCATTATACTTCGTCCAGTTTATGACTGGGTGACCAGGTCTATTCATTCCTTTGTACCTTTGCCTTCGTAAATTTGTGTTGCAATCATTTCCGACAAACCAGGTAGATTAACAAACACATGCAACTTGTTTAGATAATATATTCCCCCCACCCTTTTCCCCGTCTTCTATGTTACTGATACCTGTCTAGTGATGCTGTCAACAAATGTCCTTAATCTGTGTATCAACCTTTGTTTGTGACTTCTTCCCGTCTTCTATGTTACTGGTACCTGTCTAGTGATGCTGTCAACAAATGTCATTAATCTGTGTATCAACCTTTGTCTGTGACTTCTTCCCGTCTTCTATGTTACTGGTACCTGTCTAGACCTTGTTATCTGTTCTACACTCGACTCTTATCATACTAGTATAATCATCCTGTTCAACCTAATCACTCATTTATGACAAGTTTATCATTTCTTGGTTGTCGGTTTTTTGTTGTTCTTCGTATTTCAGGAGCACGCGATAGAACAGACTTGACGTATGAGGTGAAGATTGATTTTTGAGTTGGCCGTAAAAGATTTTGTTATTTAAATTTGAATTTATTACATAATGATGTGCTATCTCCTGTTGGTATTTGTATTCTTAGCTTCATATCGCTATATGTTCCTCTACACGTGTTTATATTACTGCCACAGTATATGCGCAATTCTAGATGTAGTTGGAGTGTTGAATAAAGCGTCTCTCGACACATAATTTGTTTCGTCAAAAATAAAAAAAATAAAAAGTAAGATTCGACATCATTGTTACTGACAGTAGGATGATGGGAATACAATGTTTTAAGAGGGGAGAGAAGAAAATGTTTTAAGAGGTGAGAGAAGAAAATGTTTTAAGAGGTGAGAGAAGAAAATGTTTTAAGAGGTGAGAGAAGAAAATGTTTTAAGAGGTGAGAGAAGAAAATTGCAGGTGATCAAAGCTTTTTTATCCCGAAATGACATTCCTAGATTCTTAACAGATTTGTGATTTGTTATGTGACGCTCATACACTATGTGCTCGTGACTAACTACCAGTGTATCTTACACGGTTGTCCAGTTCTCTACCAGGTAAATATGTTTTTATTTGTTCTAGCTCGTACAATAGTCCAGTCCTATTAAAAATATTTTATACACGTAATAACATACACATTTATATACAACATTTAAGTGATTACAAAACATAGTCCACAAGAATAAAAACATAACTAATTTTACCATTATCATTTTATAAACGATATTGACATGTTTTTGATCTTAAAGTTTATAAACTATTTTAACATATATTATTTTTTTTCCTTTAGTGATTAACGTTTACTCCTTACTTTACCTACAATTACCTCCCATAACGCTTATAAAAAGCTAATATTCGAATGTATCCAGACGTCATTATTACACATATTCAGCTGTTTGTTTCTGAAACATTGACACTTAACAGCCAGATTATTCATGTATTGAATGGAGGATATTTAAGTCTGGCTCTCAGTTTGAAAGCTGTCACTTGATCTTAGTTGACACTGGCTACAGCAACGGACTGAAGTAACCATGAGAAACGTTTATCTATCTAAGTATATATTCTGTTGTATGTAATGATTATTGTTATCTGTGTTTTTGTGTAGAGTTTCATGCTGTCAGTGTGTGTGCGTGTGTGTTTGTGCCTGTGTGTGTGTGTGTGTGTGTGTAGTGTTTATTGTTCTTTGTATGTTACATAATGTTTGTAATATTTAGAGCTTTGTCAATATAAAAAATAAAACAAACAAAAAAATCAAATGCTCACTGTCTGTCGGTGTTTGTGAGAAGAAACAATTCTAAAACAGCTGGACCGTTTTAATAAATTCTCTTATTTAAAATGTGATGACAATGTTTAAACCAGTTTCACATAAGATCCAACTTGGATAAAAGGTAACGGCGCTTGACTTAGCAACACGTCTAATTACGAGATCTCGATTTTTCAAAGTACATCCATTAATCAATTTTTGTGTGCTCGTTTTAGATACCAGCTAACGTCAGATATTTTAAGTAGCCAACAACCTGGAAACATCGAAATGAACACCATGACAAATGTAATTGAGGGTTATCAACTCACGAACGCTGCACATTTGATAATATTACGAATCCTAGAGATGGGCATATCAGTGACATTTCCTGACAGAGATATCCTTTACATATATATAAACAAGATAAGGCATAGGCCTATTACCAGCTCAGCAGAATTAAATAAGTCATATTTTTCAGACTTCGCAAAGGCCACAACAGATGGGGATACCGTCTGTTCAGCAAGCTAAAGATAGAAAGTACTGATGCGTGTAACTGTGGCACTGATAAAATGAGTGTTGAACATCTGCTTCAAAGATGCTCAACATATGGAAAACAGAGAAAGTGCATATGGCCATCAGCAGCATCATTTCTGGAAAAAACAAAACTGTACCGTAATACCAACAGCCTCAAGCTGACTACTACTTTCTTTGAACATATTCAAGTTGACGCCTGAAAGTGAACGAAGAAGAAGAAATCTTTTATGGTTTGGTTTTGGCAGGGGAGCTGGACTGCGACAGGTGTCTGGCATAATATACTTTATGATGTAAAGTGTTATTGCATCGAACTGAAGCTTGGAAAGTAAATACGTGAACCAAGTGTTAGTGCATCGAACTGAAGCATGGAAAGCATATACGTGAACCAAGTGTTAGTGCATCGAACTGAAGAATGGAAAGTATATATAAGAACCAAGTGTTAGTGCATCGAACTGAAGCATGGAAAGTATATACGTGAACCAAGTGTTAGTGCATCGAACTGAAGCATGGAAAGTATATACGTGAACCAAGTATTAGTGCATCGAACTGAAGCATGGAAAGTATATACGTGAACCAAGTGTTAGTGCATCGAACTGAAGCATGGAAAGTATATACGTGAACCAAGTGTTAGTGCATCGAACTGAAGCATGGAAAGTATATACGTGAACCAAGTGTTAGTGCGTCGAACTGAAGCATGGAAAGTATATACGTGAACCAAGTGTTAGTGCATCGAACTGAAGCATGGAAAGTATATACGTGAACCAGGTGTTAGTGCATCGAACTGAAGCATGGAAAGCATATACATGAACCAAGTGGATACAAATGCACCCCATTGGAGTATAGGTTTTACTGACAAGGAAAGAAAAGGACGTCTCATAGAATGGCTCATGATATCCCGAGGTATGCTAGCAAGGGCAGACACTACCATTATGCGAACAAGACAGTCGCCATGGACGACGAAATCGACTAAAATGTTAAAAAAATGATGTAACGAAAAATCTCGTAATTTGAGAATAAAAACATATTTGATTCTGTGGCACTGTTACGTCATTTCAGCACCCCATGGCAGGTGCAGACAGGAAATAAGGAACATGTGAGGTGCCAACTAGAACACTTATCACAACTTCTTTTGCACTCGATAACATTGTAATGCTTATAATCAAACTATATAGTCTTTTTTGCATGTATGTTTGTATGACACGAAGCGTATTAAGGCAATTTAATTTTTCTAAATGCGCTGGAGCTACTGGGAAAGTGGTCTGTCGACAACTTCAGCTAATTACAAGTGTAAAAATGGATACAGAAGAAGAGGTAGGGGAGAGAAGAGAAGGGAAAGAAAGAGAAGAGCTGGCAAGAGGAGACATAGGAATAAAACTGACAGGCGTATTTATACGTGTAGGTTATTGGAACTGCCGGAGCGCCAATCAACGTGTGACTATAATATAAAAAGTGGTATACAAATTTGATATCATAATGCTCCAAGAAACAAACTTAAAAGAGCAGGTCAGCATTAATTACCCAGGCTACAAATGTCTAACCAATCCAAGTGGGCCAGGTAGACGATGGCACGCAACACGTGTAAAGAACGAGCTACCTCATAACTGGTAGGATACCAGAGCCCATGACAATGAAGACATGGAATTGCAAGGAACCACATTGAATATTGATGGCCGCAAATGGCAAATCTTAAATTTATGTGCATACGTATATCATCTTCCAGAAGATAGTAACTGGCCTTTCCTAGCTAGGATTGTTGGAGGAACCTATCAAAAGGTGTTTAATTGCTGATGATTTCAGCGCTAGATGAAAGGAGTGGGGACAAGTAACTGGCAATAACTATGGTATGGCTATCTTAAATGATGGCCTCCCGATAAGACTGCGACTAAACCAAGGTACACAGATAGTATCATAGATCTGGCGTTTATCTCTAGTGTTACTGCCACCTAGGCACGTTGGGATGTTTTAGTGGCACAGCACAGTGATCATGTAGCCGGTGACTATAGAGAAGATAATTAATCAGAGTCAAAATAACTGAAAAAAACATAGACGGGTATAGAGTACAGATAAAGGTTACATCCATTTTAGGCCATTAGGTAGATTATGTTTTCAATATAGAATCAAATGTGTCGTCGTGTTTCACGTGGGAACCATAGCTGAGTTGTTTTGTGATGTGACAGAGTGTGCAATGTCTGAAGAGAGTTAGTTCTCGTGTTTTAGTCAGACCAGCCTTAGTTGGTGGCTCGCCTGCGGTACGCAGAATATTGTTACTACCCGTAAAGCTCTCATCCCACTCTAGTGTAGTGATTGATTTTTCGTAAGTGGTGAGATGTCAGTGATTTAGCATTTTGTTGTGAGGACTGTGAGTTCTGAACACCAGGTACGTTGTTGAAGTAAAACTTCTACGAAGTAGTGAATAATAATACACATGTGATAGACAGAAGTCAGCGTAGTAGAAAGAATAACATTTTGTAAACTTGTCCATCTCTGGCGGTTAGGCCAGTTGCATACTGAGACACCAAAGTGACATTTTTTTACAACTAACAGAGATGGAAGAGATGTTGTTGAAGAATAAAAACGACAGTAAGGAAAGTATACATAACATGCAGTGGTTCTCAACTTGATGCCAGATCACAACTAGAGATAACTCGAAGCGAAAGAGTGAGTGGCAGCATATGTTCTGAATCATACCAGATAGCCAGTCAGAGTATTTGGAAGGCTGGTTCATGACAATTTTCCAAAACTTTTCACCAAGTTCAAGTTTTGTTTCTCCTGTAAATAATGAACTAAGTAGATGCCTTCCTGTCATCGTTGTCCGCATCAGTTGTGTTGAGTCAACAAGTCTTGTTTGAAGTTTATATGATACTAGAGAAGCTGCTGAACGGGCAGTCATACGAATCCACATACTACGATCATACGACAAAACAACAGAAGTATAGAATAATAGACAACTGTCGTTAACGGCCACACAATTGTTGCTTAGCATTTTAACAATGCCGTAGTTTAGAAAAATCAAACTCTTCAAGGTACGGCGAATACACCGGATATATTACGCGCAATCATTTAATATGGTAGGCAAGTGTGTCTAGAATTAAATATAAAACTTCTGATCGCTAAAGATTTTTGTAGTTCATAATAGTCATTTTTAAAATTAAGGTATTAGATACTTGTATTTTATGTAGCTGTTAAACTCATACTGGCCAGTAGTTGTTAAATCACGCTTTATTTGTTAAATGACGTGAATGTCCACCAGTTGTTAAATGTAGATGTTGGGACTGGTGTAGTAAAGTGTAACGATTGTCAACTCATTAAACCCAGCACAGTTTTGGTCATACAGGTCATCTTGTCCTGGAACGTGATGAGGCTCCGACAAGAATGTGAGTGTAGACAATGAGTGTGTATATGAATGTCAGAACGCGAATGGTAGAATGATTCGATAGAGTTGACAGGTTGGTAGTACATCACTCATACTCACACTGTTCGAATTCAAGAAGTACTGGAACTACGGTGGTCTTTTTATAACATTTAATGGGACGCACACTTGGACAGTACGTGTATGGTTACAGGAACAAATGTCGACATAGACAGCATAATGTTGATCACAGGAATATCATCTTAAGTTAGCATTCATGCTTGGCAAATATCATAATGGAGCATTCGTAAATAAGCATTCAGAGTTCCATCATGTGAATCATCTGGCTTTACTGACTGGGCACGTCAGACCATAACCAATATATAGGAAGGCTCCTAGACCTAACCTCGTCTAGCGAATATCCCTTCACGTAAAGTTCAATATATATATTTTCCATAAAGATATAGGAATCCCAGACATGGGTTCTCACATGTAGCAGTGATCTCTTGGTTCATCGAGCGATAGTACAGGCATCCCTTTTTCTCACTCGATAAATACAAAGTATATGGATTTCAACATGGCGGTGCTTCTCTCGTGAGCTTCACTCACTATTGGATAGAGACCAAAATTGGTCATTCGTTAAATGTCCTCATTTCTTCATAGCTTCTATCATAGAGGTAATTGAATAATATCATATAATCTAGTGCTGATACATAGGAATGTCATCTTCCTTTGAATAAATATTCTTTTCAAAAGTACCACTGTGCATCTGCTTATCGACAACGATGGCGAAGCCCAAGTTCATAATAAATTGTGGTTTTACCTTTCTATGCGAAATATAACTTTGCCATTCCTTGGCAAAAGAGAATAAACACTGGGGTAAAGTACATACAACATGTCTAAATGACTATCACTTTTCCCCCATCTACTTATAGATCACTTTTTCGGCGATAGGCCGGCTACAACAAAATTCGACATCCCGACAGGATGACAGCCATGAATCACACCCCTTGCTAGCGATACTTCCGCTGCATAGCCTTTGACCTTTTCTAGCGACAACCAACATAGTTCGACTTAGAAAGGTAAAGATATCCATATATAAGACAGACTCGTCCTACTCATACAAACACTACGTATAAATTCAGGCCATAGATATACTGAAGCAAGAACAATCTATTCCTACCCAGGCAAAGAATAAATCGCAGTAGGCCTAAATTCGTCCGCGGAATCCGATCGAAGATGACGGAACTCTTTTCAAGGGAAGTAACTCAAAAATGACTTCTCCTTAAGCACTTAAAAAAGGAAATACTTTGTTTACAAAATATTTGCGAACATAATAAGTATATAAATGTATTATATTGCAAGATAGTAAAAATTGCACTTTACAGTCTTACCACACCTCCCGGGAAAAAAAAAATAAAAAATTTTTTTTTAATACATCTAGGAGCAACGTAGAATAGGCTCACAACGCAAGAATACTGCGCAGATGAAAATATCAGGAATAACTATAATTCCTAATATGACCGGTGAGAATATATCTCAAAATCTGAGAGAAATTGTTTCTCTACGAATAAATGTTTCCAGGAAGGTGTGATCTACGTATAATACAATTCTGGTAATTATACAATGCATACCAAAAATTCACACTATAATCTTAAATTTATGATTTATGAAGAAACAATCATCAAAGAACAGCGGTGAATAAACATCAATAAACCGCTAAGTAGAGATACCATCATTCTATTATTAAATTACAAATGTGTATCTTAGTAAAGAAACAAAAAATAACTGTTGTAAAGTTATACATATTAAAAAGATCCAATATTTAACAGTTAAGTGGCATCATGTGGGCATCTGGACAGAATGTCCGCCATCACATTTTCTGAACCACGGATAGCTCGTACCGAAAAATGAAAAGGTTGAAGAGCGATTGCGTATCGAGTTGATCTCGAGCTCTTCAAGTTCTTACTTTGGATAGCCGTAAGAGCTTTTTGGTCAGTTTCCACTACGAAATGCGCGCCCAGAAGGAATCTTTGGAGTTTGAGAATTGACCAAACCATTGCCAATAATTCACGGTCTAAAACCGAGTAATTCCTTTCTGCAGCATTAAGTTTTCTGGATATATACATTACAGGATGCAGAGTTCCAGAGTACTCTTGCATTAGTGCCGCTCCAATCCCAGTGGATGAAGCGTCACTACGAAGAACAAATGTCTTATCTGTTGTAGGTAACACTAAAATAGGTGGTGATGAAAACATAGTTTTGATCTTCTCTAGTGAAGATTGGCATTCATGAGACCAGTGAACCATGTTAGGCGACCCTTTCTTTAATAGTGTAGAGAGAGGTGCCATGATAGAGGACAGATTCGGAATGAAACGTCCATAAAATTGTATGAGACCTAAAAGACTTCGCACTTGCTTTTTAGTCCTAGGGATAGAGATGTTAAGTATCTTAGTGATATTATGGTCTTCTGTCTTCAAGAAACCGTGACCTACTCGATGGCCTAAGAAAGCAATTTCGCTAAAGCCAATACAAGCTTTAGATGGTTTTGCTGTCAGGTTATACTCACGCAGAGTTGATAATAATTCAACTAACCCTGAATAGTGATCTTCCCAAGTATCGCTGAAAAGACAGATGTCGTCTAGATAAGCAATGACATCTGACCGATACGATAGGATTCGACGCATCATGCGTACAAATGTAGCTGGTGCGTTCATAAGGCCGAAAGGCATAAAATTCCATTGGAAAAGGCCTCTGGGAGTAGAGAAAGCGGTAAGAGGTTTGGCGCGTTCGGATAATGGAACTTGCCAATATCCTTTAGACAAATCAAGTTTAGTGAAAAAATGCGATTTAGAAAGACGAGTAAGTAGCTCTTCTAGTAAAGGCATAGGTTCAGCATCGAACTTCGTAACTTGATTCAATTTGCGATAGTCAACGCAAAGACGTATGTTATTGTCTTTTTTTCGAACAATAACCATCGGCGAAGAATATGCAGAAGTGGATGGTTCGATTATTTGTAAATCTATCATTTCATCCAACTCCTTTTCAACCTGTGTTTGGAAATGTATAGGGATAGGATAAGGTCTAACCCTAATTGGAGTATGTTCAGTTAGAACAATGTCATGCTCAATGACATGAGTTTGTCCAGGGATGTCAGTGAGGACATCCTGAAATGTTTGTAACATAGACGAAACTTGTCGCCGTTCTCCTAGAGACAAATCAGGAGAAACAGTAACGTCTTTCCATGATTCACTAGAATGAAGTGGGATCATTGGAAGCGGAAGATTAACATCCGAAAAACTTGTTTCCTCATCCTGTATTACAGACAGTGATGAGTAATGACCATGTTTGACATGAGAATCGTCCGTTGCCTGGAAAATAGGCTGTAGATAGTCAGGACGTTCATGGAACTCCGTAAGCATATTGATGTGGAAGGTTTTATGCTTCCCGTTAATATCGACGATGTAGTCAACATCTGAAATTTTCGATATTATATCGTACGGACCTTTCCAACTAATAAGGAGTCTATTTTCACGACAAGGTAGCAAAACAAATGCTTTGTCACCAGGACAAAGTTGTCGTAAAGTTCTCTTCTTATTAGCAAATTGTCTTGCCTTCTGCTTAGCAAATTCAGAAGAGGACGTTGCCAATTTGCATGCTTCGATAATCTTCTGTCTCAGCGCGATGACATACTCGTAAGAAGATTTTGTGTCATCGTCAATATTGTCAGCTGTTATAAGATCATGCAGCAAAGACATTGGGCCGCGCGGTCGCGCGCCAAAGACAAGTTCAAAGGGAGAAAACCCTGTATGTTCATTGGGGACCTCTCTGTACGCGAAGAGGGCCGCGGGTAAAACCCTATCCCAATCTTGAGGATGATCCTCAGTTATCTTCCCTAATAAGTTCTTAAGTGTTCTATTTAGTCGCTCGACCATCCCATTGGACATAGGATGATAGATGCTACTCAAAGATCTCTCTATCTGTAGAGTAGACATTACTTGAGACATGGTATCCGATATCAGTTGGGTGCCATGATCTGATAATATTTCTCCGGGGAATCCCAGCCGAGAAAATATAAGCCAAAGAGCATCTGCAATGTCAGCGGTAGTAATGCTCTTTAGAGGGATAGCCTCTGGCCAACGTGTGCACATGTCTACACACGTTAAGATAAACTGATGTCCTCTAGCAGATTTGATCTTGAATGGACCAATGATGTCTATCGCCATTTTCTGGAATGGACGAATAGGAATATCTGCAGCCTGAATAGGCGCAGCATGACGAGGACCTTTGGATTTGACTTCTTGACATACTTTACAGGATCGACAATAGATCCGTATGTCCTTGTTCACAAAAGGCCAAAAGAAAGCCGCAAGAACTCTTGACTTTGTACGGGAAAAACCCATGTGACCAGCACACTGAGAGTCGTGTGCATGTTGTAAGATCTTAACTCTCAAATTCTTGGGTACAAGAATCTGAGAATGACTTGACTTAGTGGAGTCTTGCACCATACGTACAAGTACGCCATTCTTCATTGTAATCCAAGATTTACAATTTGAATCTTTATTCAGATCACCTTTCGTTACAAGAGTGAAGAATTTCTTAAGAGTCGGATCTTCTTCTTGTTGTTTTATAAACGAGTCACGAGAAATTACCAAGGGATCATCTTGGTTATGCACTTCATTATCTTCAACAGATGAAGTTTCAGGCATATTGAGAGCTTGAGCTCTAGTGACTACCGCATTAGCAGATTGCATATTTTGATTTTCCCAAATGGAAATTTGCTCCGGAGTGCATTCTTTGACTCCGTGAATGCGACCGATGATAAGATCAGCGATCGGATTCGGCAAAAGACATGCGTGTACATCTCCTGTGAAGAAAGGAGTAGCAATCCTAATGATAGCGGTAGAGTATTTCTCTATGGTGCCGCCAAATGTTACGCATTTGACTACTTTGCCTGTAGAATGAGAAGGATCTATGAGTGACTGCCTAACCCCAATAGTTGTGCATCCAGAATCAAAAAGTACTGAGACTGGATTGTCATTTACTAAACCTTTGTGTAAGACAAGAGAACCTCTCCCATCATGCGCGATTGACGCAGGAAGAGCGGGAAGAGGATGGCCACAGCTTAAAGTAGACACTGTGGTTGGCTCAAATAATGTTTTGCATTGGGGGCACTGAGATGCTCTCCCAAAATCAAAAGCGGCACATGCCATATTATTAGAGTCATCATTATCTTTACTTTGTTTATAGGCTTCGTGGGACTCTTGCTGTGCAGAGTTCGCCTGGTAATGAGCTTTATGTTTTTTGAATTGTGCTCTACCTCTGTTATTATTGCCTCTGTACTTATCATTGTTTCCACTATTATAACCCCTACTCGGGTTTGAATCATAGCTCCTTTGGTTACTATCATCATATTCATTATAATGAGTATCTCGGTAATTATGATCTTGTTGTCTCCATGAAGGAAAACTTGGATAGTTTCTAGAATGACTTCCTTTGCGAAAGTTCCTGTAATTATGACCACCCCTGAATCGAGGGCTGTCAGCTCTTCTCCAGGTATTCGAAGAAGAACCCTGAAATGATTGGTTACCTTGGTTCTGATAACTGTAATAGTTACCTTTTTTATTAAACTTATTTTGAGGTCCTTGGAATTTGTGAGAGTGATTAGGGTTGTATGGTGTTGCAGAAGCAACTGGCATACCTTCTTTAACCTTACTGTTGCTAATAGCTACGTCCGGATGTGCAGTGACGTATTGGGTACAATACTGTTCCATTTCTTTTAGAGACTTAGGTTTACGCTCATGTAAGAATTCGAGGAAAGGTTTATTTATACTTGACATAATCTTGTCTCTGAGTATCAAGTCCATAAGGGCTTCATAAGTCTTTTCTGTTTTGGATAACTCAATCCAACGATCAAATGTAAGACGTGTCCTTGCAATGAATTCTGAGAATTCTACACCTGCCTCAGGCACCATTGTCTTAAACAACTTCCGATAACCCTCTTCAGACAACTGATACTTCTTTAATAAGGCTGCCCTAATAACATCATAGTTATCTTTGTCAGCCTCTTCAACCAAACTTAAACTAGTCAGAGAATCACCTTTCAGATTTTCTGATAACTGGTTAGCATATTGTGATTTGTCCACATTATGGGCTCGACACGAGCGTTCAAATCTATTTAGCCAGAATGTTATGTCATCACTGGAAGGGTTGAACGCTGGTACCTTGACCTTGTAAGTAAAGGGTTTACCATTACCACCAGATGCTTGATTACCATCACTTATGTTTGTTAACTTTAACTTTTCTAACTCAAATGCTAAAAGTTTTTTTTGATGTTCATGTTCTCTTATTGCTTTTTTCTCTTGAGCTTCAGCTTGTAATTTTCTCTCTTCTGCAGCAGCTTCATCTTTTCTTTTCTCTTTTTCCATTTCCATCTGGAATCTTTTTTCATCAGTCTGTATCTGCAAATTCTTTTGTTCATACTCTCTTTGTAATTTTTTTTTCCTCAGCTTCTAATCTTTTCTCCTCAATCAATGCTTTTCTTTCTTCAGCAGCTAATGCTTTGTCATATTGAGCAACTGCCCATTCTTCTAATTGCTGACCAGTCTTATCAAGAGCCTTGCCTTGTGTGATAAAATAATCTAATGTAGACATCTTGTCTAATAAGATCAGTAATTTGCAAAAGTAAATAAATTCACTTTCTTAGTCTTAATCAATGACCTTGTATGATAACTTTTGTAACCTGTGGAAAATAGTACTTAACTATCCCAATAACTGTGGGAAACAAGCCTTACAAAGGTCTTGTATAAATCCTTATATAATAACAGCTATAAGTTGCTGGTTCACTTTATAATATAAGTGCAGTGCACCAGAAATAGTGTTTTATATCATCAACTGTGTACCTTTAGTAATAGCAATTAACTATCAGTTGATTCTTGTACATCAATTTATATGATCAACTATATTTAAAATAGTGTATGTCGATCAGGCACAAAACAAAACAGTTATACAGAAGAACATGAAAACATTTGCGGAAATGAAATAAATCAAATGGGAAAAACAATAAAGATAAACCGCAAGAGGATAACAAATACAAATAACGCCACAGTATATAAATATAAATTGAGAATAGAACTGAAAGATAGAATAGGGTCGACCAACAAATTACAAACAAATCAAAACAAACTAAAGAACAGAGGAATATTACAAAAACAACAATGAGTACAGTCTTCACAGCTAACACTAATAGCAACAGCTGTCGCAGCAAATTTTCAATCAAGAAAATTGCACCTATAGAAACGCACACATCAGACCCTCTATTACGTGGGATACTCTGTTGTGTGACACCGCCCAACCAAAACAACAACCCGCTGGATACAAACAAATATCACAAATAAATATTTAAACATAAATACATAAATGCATAAATAGTATGGCAATATGATGTAAATAGAGTGTTGCAGAAAGAATGTGTTGTAAAGAAGGCTCAGTTACACTGCCTAATAGTACAGTACTGTGGTACTTTATTAAACAAATACTTCTGGTCTAATTATTTTAAATTCAACACAGAAATAGAAGCTCCATCGTTGATGTGAATGATAACAATCGATGTAGGACTTCTCAGTTCAATAACACTTCCTTTCGCAAACACTGTCAAATATTCTCCAGTCCTGATGTGTAATGTTCTATGTTTCAACCAAGCTTGCTGTGTAACACTGTCAGTTGTATGGCAAATGTCCAACGAACCAAATGTCAACAAACGCTGACCTAGTTACTGCATACTGTCGACAGGACAGGTCACGCTGACATCACTGTAGAGTTGTACTGTTGACGTATTTGTGTGTCGTAACAGACCCCAAGGAACGTCTGGTCTCAGTAGTTTACTTCTCAATATGGTCACTGTGCAGGTTGACCCAGGAAGCTGGCACACCAGTTGTTAAACTCATACTGGCCAGTAGTTGTTAAATCACGCTTTATTTGTTAAATGACGTGAATGTCCACCAGTTGATAAATGTAGATGTTGGGACTGGTGTAGTAAAGTGTAACGATTGTCAACTCATTAAACCCAGCACAGTTTTGGTCATACAGGTCATCTTGTCCTGGAACGTGATGAGGCTCCGACAAGAATGTGAGTGTAGACAATGAGTGTGTATATGAATGTCAGAACGCGAATGGTAGAATGATTCGATAGAGTTGACAGGTTGGTAGTACATCACTCATACTCACACTGTTCGAATTCAAGAAGTACTGGAACTACGGTGGTCTTTTTATAACATTTAATGGGACGCACACTTGGACAGTACGTGTATGGTTACAGGAACAAATGTCGACATAGACAGCATAATGTTGATCACAGGAATATCATCTTAAGTTAGCATTCATGCTTGGCAAATATCATAATGGAGCATTCGTAAATAAGCATTCAGAGTTCCATCATGTGAATCATCTGGCTTTACTGACTGGGCACGTCAGACCATAACCAATATATAGGAAGGCTCCTAGACCTAACCTCGTCTAGCGAATATCCCTTCACGTAAAGTTCAATATATATATTTTCCATAAAGATATAGGAATCCCAGACATGGGTTCTCACATGTAGCAGTGATCTCTTGGTTCATCGAGCGATAGTACAGGCATCCCTTTTTCTCACTCGATAAATACAAAGTATATGGATTTCAACATGGCGGTGCTTCTCTCGTGAGCTTCACTCACTATTGGATAGAGACCAAAATTGGTCATTCGTTAAATGTCCTCATTTCTTCATAGCTTCTATCATAGAGGTAATTGAATAATATCATATAATCTAGTGCTGATACATAGGAATGTCATCTTCCTTTGAATAAATATTCTTTTCAAAAGTACCACTGTGCATCTGCTTATCGACAACGATGGCGAAGCCCAAGTTCATAATAAATTGTGGTTTTACCTTTCTATGCGAAATATAACTTTGCCATTCCTTGGCAAAAGAGAATAAACACTGGGGTAAAGTACATACAACATGTCTAAATGACTATCACTTTTCCCCCATCTACTTATAGATCACTTTTTCGGCGATAGGCCGGCTACAACAAAATTCGACATCCCGACAGGATGACAGCCATGAATCACACCCCTTGCTAGCGATACTTCCGCTGCATAGCCTTTGACCTTTTCTAGCGACAACCAACATAGTTCGACTTAGAAATGTAAAGATATCCATATATAAGACAGACTCGTCCTACTCATACAAACACTACGTATAAATTCAGGCCATAGATATACTGAAGCAAGAACAATCTATTCCTACCCAGGCAAAGAATAAATCGCAGTAGGCCTAAATTCGTCCGCGGAATCCGATCGAAGATGACGGAACTCTTTTCAAGGGAAGTAACTCAAAAAATGACTTCTCCTTAAGCACTTAAAAAAGGAAATACTTTGTTTACAAAATATTTGCGAACATAATAAGTATATAAATGTATTATATTGCATGATAGTAAAAATTGCACTTTACAGTAGCACGCCCCTTTCAACCATCTACCATATATAAGGAGCTGTTGGCTATTTTTACGCTGGAAAAAATATGGAGGATCATGCAGGATACGCGAATGATTTCAGTCTTTCATACAGGACATTATGGTCAGCATATACAACAGAAGCCGGCAGGTGAACAGGTCCACGGGAAAACATGGTTGACATTTATTGTAACGTTCATCACAAGGAGACATCCATCAAGATATATACATGGCATAGTATATGGCAGGAAAAACATGTAAATGCGATAAGCAGTTATGTCAGTCAATAAGGAGCCTCATTCAATAGAATTTCTTCATCTCTATTGTTAATAGTAAAAGTAAATATATTGAGAGATATCCTTAAATCTGTTATCAATCCTGGCCGTGTACTAATAGGCAGGGCAATATTCCCGGTACCCAAGTAGTGTGGCGAACAAACTGATGATGGCGACCTAAACTCAGTTACCTCAATATCGTTGAGATACTCCTTACGAAAATATCAAAAAGGTTGTGCAAGACTTCTCAATAAGTTTCCTTCCCCATCTAGAACATTCTTAACAAGGTGGCGGATATTGAAAAATGCATTTAATGTCCCAGTTAGAAAAAACCACTCTCCATAAAAATCCTGGAGCTTAGAAGAAATAACGTCCACTTCAAACCAGTGAACGAATACGAACGGCGCAAATAATCAACACACTGACCCCACGACATGTGACAAAAACGTCACTAGTGACTGTCGCTCACTACGCGTGAGCGCTTCGTGCAAAAAGTAGTTTGTCTACAGGCGAACACAATTCCTCACATAAAATGGACATGCGCTAGCGTGTAGTAACATGCTACAGTATTTTATCTCAAATCTATCCTTAACATCTTACCCCCTTCGCGGTGTAAAAAAAAACAATTTTGTTTTTCCAATTCAAATATTTCCTATCCGGAAATAGCAGCCAAAATAGATTATAATAATAATAAATTCTTTAAGCGCCAAACACGGCGCATAAGGCAGAAACCAGTGCTCTCCAGGTTGTTCGTTGTGACGCCACTAGTGTTTCTTTTGGTCTTCCTTTTTTCCGCTTACCCTCAGGAACCCAAGTGAGCGCCTGTATTGTTTTGCATTCGTAGGACATGACCGATATATGACCATCGTCTTTTCCTTATATAGTCGGAGACATATTTCTGCCTACCAATATTAGTTATTAAATATTGAGCCGTATCGAAAATAACTTAGTGGCAATCAGTCTGCATAATGTAACTTATTATTAAGTAACATGCTAGACGAATTTGTCATTAGTCATAAGCAGTCATATGTCAATAAGTAACAAGTCATATATAGTCGATATTCCAATGATGTAACAAAAGAATACATAAATGTATGGCCACTGTGAGTTTACAATAAACATATCAAAGAAATAGCAGCATGCATATATGAAAATGGTATGAGATATATTTTAAAAAAATCCAAATAAAAAATTCAAAAATGCATGAATAATAAAATATAACAAATAAATAGAAGGATATCTCCAACTAACAATGCTGTCAGAAATTCTAAAATTAAAGCTTAAATGCAATTCAAACATGACATGAATTAAATAAGATAGTAAGCAGTGCGAGAATCATCTAAAGTACATGAATATCTCACAGAATGAAGGAAAGAAAAAACATGAGTACAAGAACGCAAGTATAAACTATTAACACAATTATCGCATTACTTAACTATTCTGCTCTAAGTACCTTTTGTACTTTGTGGCAAGACAAGTAATCTCCAAAACAACCTTTCAATAATTTAGTTATACTCCAAACTGTCCGTGCCAGGACTAGATTTCTAGCGTTAATATAGCCATCTTAATTAAAGCGAACTTGTGTTCTAGAATAATAACATGATGTCGTAGTTGGAAATTGTTCGTGTCTGCAAGTAGTATAACACTGTTCAATGTACCACAAGCTAAAGTGAATAATGATTATCTCAAAGTCGTAGAAATCACAAATGTTAATGTAAATGGTTTGGAAATCAACAGTGTTCATGTATTCACCGCCCTTGTCATAGTGACTTTTAGTGGATAAACACCATGACTTCACACATGTGTAATATAAAGTCAATTAACTAAGTCAGTATGAATCTTCAGGTTCGAGCTGTGGGCATTTCGATAAACTATCGGCGACTATATTTGATGAACTTTAGATGGCTTGAATATCATATTTTCTCGGCATCAGTCAACGTTCTTGAGATATGGAAAGTTGGATGCACCGTCCTCTCAAATTCTTGCACCAGCGAAGCGACGAAACCCTTGGAACTAGTATCTGTGCGGGGATAATAATTCAGATTTATAACTGGTTACCTCAAAATAGGTGGCATAGAAGAAAAAACATTTTGAATTTTGAATATAATTTAACGCAGCCTGGCACTCTGGTGTCCAGTGCACGTGGTTAGGTAAACCTTTTTTTTTTAGCAAGACAGACAGGACAGCAGTGACGAAAAACAAGTTGGGTATAAATCTACTGTAGTACTGAATTAAACTGAGAAGACTACGAACTTGGTTCTTAGTAGTAGGCACGGACAATTTTAGAATTTTGGAAACGTTCTGTGGCACGAATGAAATTTAAGACATAATCAACATGATAAACGTGAAATGACTTTGTATAATAACTGATACAGGAGAAAAATGCACCCGAGAAAACACATTAAAAACTGCGTGGAGCAGAATCATTTACTAATTGCAGATCTAGACAACGGTGTCGAAAATAGGCTAAGTTGTCGAAGTCAACAAGTTGGGGAGCATCTCCATGTGAATAAAAATAAACAAGTGCTACTTTATAATTAGAGTTGGGAATAGAAAAAAGACGCACATATCGGACGTCGGCAGTGTACTGAACAAATTCAGTCAGTCCGCGCCATATACTGCTTAGTGGAAGATTTCGCACTAATACGGTGCGTGAACGTGTATTGATACCACCATATGTGATGGTCTAACCCACGCCATTCGCGTTATCAGCACGAAATCGTGCGCTGGGAAGGTATGCCGTCGCAGTGGAATGAGAGACATGGTGATTAATCTTCCGTCTGCGCGTCGTGACTAGCTTTAAAGATGCATCGTACTGCATGTGCTGAGTATGATGTTTATTGGAAATAAATCCCAGCGGTTTGGAGCATGTCGTAGAAGACTGCTCATATGGTACTGCTAAACCTTCTTTAAGAGATGTAATGGGTCTAGTATGATCAGGTAAGTTTGTACTCTCCGTTATATCAACATTAAGTTCACCAATCTGACTGCTATTAGCAAATTTTGTGTCACCCTTGACGATCTCATCTGCATTTTTAAAATCAGATGCACTGTGAGCATGTCTCCATGACTTACTACCAGAAGAGGCAGTATTGTTTCGATTGGAAACATTGGCATCAGAGTGATGTCGAGGGAAGTTGTATGTGCCTCGAAAAGAGGCTTTTTCTTTAGTTGGGCGAAATCACTCGTTAACATCCCTCTTGGTATTGCCTGTACGTTGCACATCCCCTCTGTTGTTGCCTGAGGGTGCCAACAGTTTATGCTTTAAAACGATATCTAACAGGTTATCAACCCTATTTCGTAACTTAGTAATTTCACCATTTTTCCGTGAGAGTTCCTCACCTTGCCTGCCATTTACCTCTTCACGGATCACATTTTTACTCTTCTCCTCAACAGCCATTTCTTCTACGCTCCTCTTCTCAGCAAATTGCAATTCTTCGTGTCTCTTCTTAGCTAATTCTTCTTGATCTCTAGCCACTTTTGTCATATCAATCTTTAATCTCAAACGAGAAACTTCAGATGTCAGTTCTGGAATCTGAGCAACTTGTGCATGACATTCCATCTTTAAAGCTGCATTAAGCTTTTCAAGTTCACTCCTGACATTCTTTTCTTTATCAAGCAATGTTTTTAATGAGCTTACCTCATCCTTTCTCTGGTGAGTACTAAGATCATAAAGTTCCGTATTATCCAGTTCAAGTAATGACTTGGAATTAGGAAGCTCCGATTCTAATCTTGTCAGTTCTGAACCATCAGGATTGGTCTGTAACTTTAGTAATCTCACCTCTTCATGAAGTAAATTCGTTGCCTTTATTATCTCCTCCCTCTTTTCTTGTCCCACTCTGTCCTCTTTTTCTTCAATACGTAAAGTCGCCATTTTTTCTTCATGTGCAAACTTTTTTCCTTCTAATTATTTTTCATGTGCAAGCTTTGCTGCTTCAGCAGATTGTTGCAACTTTTTCTCCTCTAATTGTCTTTCCAACGTTTTTTCTTCTAATTGCTGTTCTGCAATCCTTTTGTTCTCTTCCGCAAGTAGCTCTGCTTTTCTGAGCTCTCGCTCTTCAGCCCGTGCATCTCTTTGTCTCTTATCCCCCAGGGCTTCTTGATTTTCTTTGGAATTGAATTCCGCTTTGGCAAAATCCATTAATTTCCTTTGCCTTGTAACCATACTCCTTGCCCATAGTAATAAATTCCTGATACTCCATTATTTACTTCTTCAGTATCTTACTATCAATGGGCCGAAGGGCGAGAGCCCAAGTGCCGCTGGATCAATAACAACAACAACAACAACAACTTACTATCAATATTATATATTATGTAATAAATGTATCTCACGTAGTCCGTCTATACAAATCCACTAGCTTTGTGCTTTGCAATATTATCAATGCAAATAGATTCTTAATATTACTAATCAATAACAAAATAGTATAGCATGACAGACCAACAGTAGTAAAGATACGAGGGAAAAGAGAAAGAAGAAAGATAAAAAAATTAATAATGCACGATCAAACCAAAAAAAAAAAAAAAACTGGAATTGGACAAGTACGGGTAACTAAGACAACGTAATACTAGCAGTGAGTGAACGAAAAAGAATACAAATGGAAAAAAAGAAAATCCAATAAATCACACAGACTTACTGCTAAGAAAACAGATCAGGACATGTAACAATATATATAAATATAAACAAGTGATAGAAGGTTAGACTAGCATTACGAACAGAATGGTTGTCATCTAAGGAGAAGAAAAACAAAACCAACACACAACAAGACTGCAGTGGAATGATGTCCTATTCACAGACGAGAGCAGATTCAACATATCCTTTGCTGATGGACGTATGCGGATTTGGCGACGGTGTGGAGAGCACTTTGCAGATTGCTGTGTTCATCAGCACAACCGATTTGGAGGTGGCAGTATTCACATTTGACCTTACGGTAGAAGGGGAACGACTAAGTAAGTAAGTAAGTATTCACATTTGGGGAGGATTCAGTTTTCACCATCGCTTGCCTCTTCACGTCTTCCGTGGAAATGTTAATGCTGTGACATATCGAGATGAGGTTCTGGATGCATTGGTTGCTCCTGCGTTCACAAATTATCCAGACTTGCAGCTTCTCCAGCAGGATAACACACGTGAGCACACCGCATGCATTAAGCAGCAATATCTACAGCAGCAGAACATTGTGACGATTGATTGGCCTGCCCTATCACCAGACATTTCCCCTATAGAACATCTGTGGGACGAGCTTGGACGAAGAGTCTACAGGCAAGGTTCTCCAGCTAATCTGCAACAGCTCGAAGCTGCTCTTACACGTGAATGGGACTTGATTCCCCGGAATTTCCTTCAGAGACTTGTGCGTTCTATGCGGAGCCGCTGCCAAGCTTGTTTGCAAGCACACAGTGGGCATACCAGATACTGAGGATAGTTTGAATAAATTTTTTTATTGGTTGCATTTTTGGTTTTCTCCCTTGCCTGCACAGAATGCAATGAATTTCAAAACAATCAAA
Organism: Oreohelix idahoensis; assembly: GCA_024509875.1. Lineage (NCBI taxonomy): Eukaryota > Metazoa > Mollusca > Gastropoda > Stylommatophora > Oreohelicidae > Oreohelix > Oreohelix idahoensis. Next base: position 437,451 of record JAMPIV010015422.1, on the reverse strand, counting down.
TGTACAAATTAATGAACAGCATGGATCCATAGGAAAATGAATATAGACTCCAAATATGTAAACTTGTAAACACTTATATTTACATTTCACACTCTGTTCCTGGATTATACAGGTGGTGTATATATATATTGACAGTGTCAGAATGAGAGACAAGACGCAGATAAAGATGTACTTTTTTTTAAACAATAATATATCTTGGAAGAATCAAATCTGGTGAGGTTTTATTGATGGCGAATTCGCCGGATGTAAAACGCATTGACAAGTTCAACAAGATAGGCTCCACTGTGTGTTGTGATTTATGTTTATATATAAAAGTATGTGCTAAAGCCTACGTTTCTTTTAGAAATTATATTTGTTTAAGATAATAGTCAGAATACAATTTAAAATTATTTAAATATAAATAGTTTAAGTAAAGTTTAAAAATAGTACAAGTTTTGCATTATAAATAAATATTAACTACTGGAAAAAAAATGTGTAAAATAAATACTTGCTCTAAATATACATTTTTTGTTTCTAAGGAGGTTCACTCCCGTTACCACAAAAATACCGCAATAATTTCCCCTTCAAAAAGAAACGTGCTCACACATTCAGTACATAAACAATACTTAAAGTTATTTCCATTCCAGATACGGTAGCAGATGTGCGAGGTGTTAGAGACTTCATTATACTTCGTCCAGCTTATGACTTGGTGACCAGATCTATTCATTCCTTTGTACCTTTGCCTTCGTAAATTTGTGTTGCAATCATTTCCGACAAACCAGGTAGATTAACAAACACATACAACTTGTTTGAATAATGTATTCCCCCCCTCCCCCCCCCCCCTAATCCCCTAGAATAAAAGATGCGTAGGACTGAGTGATACACACTGAGAAACCACTATAGTGGTAATTGGTATAGTAAATAAACTAACTCCGAAAATAAACTTTGCGCACCCAAAATTTTCGGATATAAAACTGACGTGTTAAAGACTCTGTACCTCCACTTCCATCACACAGACAGAGAGGTGAAGCCAGCCAGATAGGAGTCAAGAGAGATTTCTAGTAAATGGCGTGATTAATAACTACGCCCAGGCCGGTCCCCAGCCCGGTTGAAAAAGGAGGAGGGCGGCCTGCATGGAGGCCGTTGGGATGCAGCCCCTCCATCATGCACAGGCACAGCAGGCCAATCACCTGTTTGTCTTATAAACATACGCGAAACATAAGAGAGAAAACCGGACTTATTCTAAAGGCGACGAACTGGAACGGACCACGGACTACGACATACGGAACATGGAACACAAGAAGTATGAGAGGGAAGGAAGAGGAGCTGGTAGAAGCGATGAGGAAAGCCAAACTAGAAATCCTGGCTTTAACAGAAACAAGGAAAAAAGGACAAGGAGTTATGGATCTCGATGGCGACACGCTGCTCTACAGTGGCGTTCCCACATCTGAAAGAGCTAAAGGGGGCGTGGGTTGTATTGTGGCCAAAAACTAAAGGGATAGTATCAAGGGAAGGAACTTGGTCTCGGAACGCATTATGGCCCTAAAACTGAAAGAAGGAGAAACCATAGTCAACCTTGACATTGTGTATGGGCCAAATGAAGATGAGCGTGCAGAGGTCAAGGAGGAATTCTTCGAGCTCCTTTAAAAGACAGTGGACGACTGCCTAGATGAAATTATCATGCTCGGAGATTTCAATGCCTGAGCTGGAAATGACCATGCTAGATGGGGTAGAGTTATCAGAAGATATGGAGAAGATACTCTTAATGTCCATGGAAAGCGACTCCTTCGATTCTGGACTGAGCAGAATCTGATCATTACAAACACAAAGTTCCCTCTTAAGCGCATACATGTGTACACTAGGAGAGAAACAACTAAGAATGAGAAGTCAGTGATCGACTATGCCATAGTTAGGAAGAGCTCATTCAAGTATGTCGGGGATGTTAAAGTGTGGAGGAGGCCAAAGATTGGAAGTGACCACTACTTTTTAACAATTAAAAGAACAACTGAAAGCGTTACTAGGCCTAGGAACTGTCTAACACCACGCAAGAAGCTAAGTAAACGAACAGGGGAAACGAGCATTAAGACCTACTAGCTGAGAGAGCCAAACGTGAAGACCAGATTTAAGTGGCTTATTGCTACAGCAGTGATAAACACTTAATAACAACCGGATGACCTGGAAACACTTACTTACTTAGTCGTTCCCCTTCTACCGTGAGGTGTAGAGGTTTGGAAGAGAGAGCGCCAGACTATTCTATCGGCTGTCTTCCTCCTGGCCTGGTTCCATTCTAGTCCTCGGTCCTTCAAAGATTGTCTAATGTTGTCCTCCCAACGGACTCTGGGTCGTCCTCGGGGTCTGGATCCTTGGCTCTTTGTTTCCCATGCTTGTCGTGGTAGCCGATCTTCTCCCATTCTGCAGACATGGCCAAACCATCTTAGTTGGGACTGTTCTACTTGGGTCTGCAGGGGGTGGCATTTTAGGCCTTGACGTATCGTCTGGTTGCGTACCATGTCTCTTCTTGTTACTTCAACAACCTTCCTCAGATACCTCATTTCTGAGGTTTGGATCTGGCTTTTATGGGTTGTAGTCATTGCCCATGACTCGCATCCATATGTCAAGACTGGGACATAGGTGGAGCGGTATACAGCCATCTTCGTTTTCTTACCAACCTCTCTCTTGCTGAGGAATCCTCGATTTATATCCTGAAAAAGTCTCCCAGCTGCTGCTTTTCGAGTGGCCAACTCTTCTTTGATGCCTCCCTTTCGGTCTATAATAGCTCCGAGGTATTTAAAGTGGTCGACCTGCGCCAGGACCTGTTCGCCCAGCTTAATCTGATGTCTTCTTTCTTCTCGTGATATCACCATGGATTTTGTTTTAGAGCTGCTTATGACCATCCCTCTCTTCTCCAGCTCTTCCTTCCAGACTTGCAGGTTGGATTGGAGATGTGCCTTTGATTTAGCAATCAGGGCAACATCATCAGCAAATGCCAGCTCCGAAATATAGACCTGTCTCATCTTCCAGTACCCTACTGAATACTTTCTTGTTCTCTCCTTACATGCTTCGATGACATCGTCCATAAGGAGTATGAAGAGGTAAGGTGATAGGATATCACCTTGTCTTACACCAGTGGTGGTCCTGAACTCTTCTGACTTATGGTTTGCTGTCCTCACATAATTTCTGCAAGACTTGTAGAAGCTCTGTATAGCATGAATCAGAGGTGCTGGAATATTCTTCCTTGCCAAACAGTCCCAAAGTTTGCTCCAGGGGACCCTGTCAAACGCCTTTTCCAGATCTATGAAACAAAGATGGATCTCACTCTTATACTCAAAGGCCTTTTCACTCAGCTGTCTGAGTGTGAAGATTAGGTCTTGAGTACTTCGGTTTGCTCGGAATCCGCAATGGACCTCATCCAATTGTGGCTCAGCTAGGCGTCGGAGTCTCTGCTCTAGGATTCTAGAGTAGATTTTACCAGGGACACTGAGAAGGGATATGCCTCTATGGTTTCCACTCTGTCGATTGTCACCCTTTTTTGAAAATTGGTGTTATGATGGCGATCTCCCAATACTTTAGTAGGGTCTTGTTGCACCATGCTGCCTGTAGGACCCTTAAGAGTAACAGGTCGCCTGATGCTCTCATGTACTTAACCATTTCTGGTGTTATACCATTATGCCCTGCTGCTTTGCCCATCTTGGTTTTCTCCAGTGCTGCCTTCAGTTCTTCCATCTTTATGTCATCTTCATCACCATTGGTTTCCTCTTCTGTGCTTGTGGTTATCATTTCTGATGCTTGACCTTGCTCACCATCAAGGAGTTCTGAGAAATATTCTTTCCATCTTTCCATTACTTCCTTCGGGGCAGTAAGCGATTTGCCTTGCTTGTCCTTTATAAATTTGAGAGGGCATTGTTTTTCCTTCCTCGTGTTCTTTAGGGTCTTATAGAACAATTTCTGGTTTTCTTGTGCATCTTTTTCTAGCTTTTCTCCAAATTCTTCCCAGGACTTCTTTTTTGCTGCTAGCACTTTGTTCTTTACTTCTGTTTTGAGTGTCACATATTCTCTATATTTTTCCATTTGTCCTGTTGTGTTTTTAGCTCCTAAGTATTGTTTCCATGCCATTTTCTTCTCTCTTATTTTCTCTTTGACTTCCTCTGTCCACCAAGGTGTCCTCTTTCTCTGGTTCCCAAGTCGGACGTCACCACATGCTTCTGCAGCAGCGGTCTTTATGATATCCTTGAATTTAAGCCAGAGGGTTTCCAAGTCATCAGGTTGTTCTTCTGTGTTGCTCACCGCTGTAGCAATAAGCCCCTGATATCTGGTTTTAATTTCTGGCTCTCTCAGCTTGTAGGTCTTAATGCTCATTTCTCCTGCTCGTTTACTTGGTTTCTTGCGTGATGTTGGGCAGTTCCTAGGTTGAGCAACTCTTTCAGTTGTTCGTTTGATTGTTAGCAGGTAGTGATCACTTCCAATCTCTGGCCCCCTCCAGACTCTTGCATCTCGGACATATTTGAATGAGCTTCTCCGAACAATGGCATAGTCGATCACTGACTTCTCATTCTTTGTTGGTTCACATCTAGTGTATGCATGTATGCGCTTATGGGGGAACTTTGTGTTTGTAATGATCAGATTCTGCTCACTGTAGAATCTAAGGAGTCGCTTTCCATTGTCATTGAGAGTATCTTCTCCATATCTTCCGATAACTCCACCCCATCTAGCATGGTCATTTCCAACTCTGGCATTAAAATCTCCGATCATGATAACTTAATCTAGGCAGTCATCCACTGTCCTTTGAAGCAGCTCGAAGAATTCCTCCTTGACCTCTGCTCTCTCATCCTCATTTGGCCCATACACTATGACCAGGTTGACTATGGTTTCTCCTTCTTTTAGTTTCACAACCATAATGCGCTCTGAGACAAAGTTCCACCCCTTGATACTATCTTTTTGATTTTGGCCACAATGAAACCCACGCCCCCTTTAGCTCTTTCGGATATGGGTACACCACTGTAGAGCAGCGTGTTGCCATTGAGATCCATGACTCCTTGTCCTTTTTTCTTTGTTTCCGTTATAGCCAGGATTTCTAGTTTTGCTTTCCTCATCTCTTCCACCAGCTCCTCTTCCTTCCCATTTATACTTCTTGTGTTCCATGTTCCATAAGTCGTAGTCCGCAATCCGTTCCAGTTCGTCGCCTTTAGAATCAGTCCGGTTTTCTCTCTTGTGTTGCTCGTAATCGTGGTTTAAAGCAAACAGGTGATTGGCCTGTTGTGCCTTTGCATGGTGAAGTGACTGCCTCCTTACGGCCTCCATGCAGGCCGCCCTCCTCCTTTTTCATCCGGGCTTGGGACCGGCATAGGCGGAGTTGACCTGGAAATACTCTGGCTGAAATTCAAGACATCATAAAGACAGCTGCAGCAGAAGAATGTGGTGAAATTCGACTTGGGAACCAGATAAAGAAGACACCTTGGTGGACATATGAGGTTAAAGAGACAAAAAGAGAGAAGAAAAGGCATGTAAACAATACTTAGGAGACACAAACACAACAGGAAAAACTGAGAAATATAAAGAATATATGATACTCAGAGCAGAAGCAAAGGTGCTTGCATCAAAACAGAAGTGCTGGGGAGAATGTAAAGAAAAGCTAGAAAACGATGCGCAAGAAAACCATAAATTGTTCTATAAGACCCTAAAGAATGTAAGGAAGGAAAAAACTTTGCCCTCTTAAATTTTTAAAGGACAAACAATGCTAATTGCTTACTGAACCAAAAGAAGTAATGGAAAGACGGAAAGAATATTTGTCAGAACTCCTAGATGGTGAGCAAGGTCAAGAATCATAAATGATAACCACTGGCACAGAGGAGGAAACCATTGGTGATGAAGATGACATAAAGATGGAAGAACTGAAGGCAGCACTGGAGAAAATCAAGATGGGCAAAGTAGCAGGTCATGATGGCATAACACCAGAAATGGTTAAGTATATGTAAGCAGCAGGCGACCTATTACTCCTAAAGGTCTTACAGGCAGCTTGGTTCAACAAGACCATAGCAAAGGATTGGTATATTGACATAATAACACCGATTTTCAAAAAGTGTGACAACCGACAATGTGGAAACCATAGAGGCATATCCCTTCTCAGTGTCCCTGGTAAAATCTACTCTATAATCCAGGAGCAGAGACTCAGACGCCTAACTGAGCCACAAATGGATGATGTCCAGTGGGGCTTTAGAGGAAATCGATGTACTCAAGACCTAATCTTCACACTCAGACAGTTGAACGAAAAAGCTCCAGAGTATAAGAGTGAGATCCATCTTTGCTTCTTAGATCTGGAACAGGCATTTGACAAGGTACCCTGGAACAAACTCTGTGACTGTTTGGCAAGGAAGAACATCCCATCACCTCTGATTCATGCTATACAGAGCTTCTACAAGTCTTGAAGAAATTATGTGAGGACTGCAAACCATAAGTCACAAGAATTCAGAACCACCGCGGGTGTAAGACAAGGTGATTTCCTGTCACCTTATCTTTTCAAACTCCTCATGGAAGATGTCATCAAGGCATGTAAGGAGAGGACAGGAAAGTATTCAGTGGAATACTGGAAGATGATACAGGTCTGTATTTCAGAGCTGGCATTTGCTGATGATGTTGTCCTGATTGCAAAATCAGAGGCAACACTTCAATCCAACCTGCATGACTGGAAGGAAGAGCTGGAGAAGAGAGGAATGATCATAAGCAGCTCGAAAACAAAAACAATGGTGATATCACGAGAAGAAAGAAGACATCAGAATACGCTGAGAGAAATGTCCTAGAATAGGTCGACCACTTTAAATACCTTAGAGCTGTCATAGACCGGAAGGGATGCATCAAATAAGAGTTGGCTACCCGAAGAGCAGCACCTGGGAGACTTTTTCAAGCCATAAATCGAGGATTCCTCAGCAAAATAGAAGTTGGTAAGAAGACGAAGATGGCTGTATACCGCTCCACCTATGTCCCAGTCTTGACGTGTGGATGCGAGTTATGGGCAACGACTACAACCAACAAAAGCCAGATCCAAACCTCAGAAAAGAGGTATCTGAGGAAGGAGGTTGTAGTAAGAAGAAGGGACATGGTCCACAACCAGACGATACGTCAAGGACTAAAATCCAACCCCTGCAGACCAAAGTAGAACAGTCCCAACTGAGATGGTTTGGCCATGTTTGCAGAATGGGAGAAGATCGACTACCACGGTAAGCATGGGAAACTAAATGCCAGGGATCCAGACCTCCAGGACGACCCAAAGTCCGCTGGGAGGACAACATTAGACAATCTTTGAAGAACCGAGGACTAGAATGGAACCAAGTCAGGAGATAGACAGCCGATAGAATAGGTATGTTGCTCTCTCTTATAAACCTCTACACCTCACGGTAGAAGAGGAACGACTAAGTAAGTGTGTACTTCACAACGTTTAATGGTGGCGGCACTACGTGCCTGTGAGGAGCTAGTCAACTGTCACTGACAACTATCTAATACATTATGGTGATGCAAATCCATACAGAGCTAAATATTGTTATAAATAATTACTGCCTGTGACATCAATCTAGTTCATAACTTAATTGTTGTAATATGACACAAGGAACATTGTAAACTAAAATATTATTATTATTAATTTTTTAACATTCGCGAGATGTTTGACAGTCCATGTTAACTGATATTTGTGACCGATTTTTATTTAAATTTAAATGTTGCCATGTTTTCACGAGGCGCGCTCTGTTCAACCTAAACACAAAGACCGACGGTTATATTACGGCGCATATCCAAGTATAAAAGACCTTGTGGTCCAGTAATATCTAGGAACGTGTCTTAAAGAACGTCTCTCATGTCATATTAAGTAACATCTTGTTTTTTTTTTCTCTTCATCATCATCATCCGTCAAGTCATGAAGGAGCATTGACCTTTAAAAAAATGTGTCATGTTCTCCGGTCTTGTACTAACCTCTCAAGATCTTTCCATCTTTACTTTATAGCTTTTACTTATGTTTCCAGTTCTCTTCTCCTTGTGGTTTCCCGTCTCATTTTATCTCTCTTACTGTGTGGTTCCAGAACAAGGATTGCCTTGTGACACTATCAACAGGATTCATTAATGTGATCCCTAACCATCGCCAACTTCTTCTCATCTTTTTCTCTTAACCCATCTACACTTCTCATCTTTATCTTCAGTTTGAGGCTGTGGCTGATGGTGGGAGATTCTGGTCTATAGTTTATTTGTAAAAGTGTCTACATGTAACCGGGCTGGTTACGGCATCAATATAATACGTGTGTGGCCGGGGTCAGTTCAGTTAATTGTGTTGTGCGCAGGTAAATATTTTTGACGCGATCTAACTCTTTGTACGTTCTGGTTCAAGTGGTTACAGGCCTTTCGCTTTTAAAGGACAAACAGTTTGCAGGACTTCTTTCAAATCAACACTCAAATGCTGTGAAGCCAGTGCTTCTCTATGGATAATACAATGGGTCCAAACAGCATCAGGAGCTTTGCCTCAGGAGAGTGCTTGAGGGCAACTGTAACAGACCGACATTGAACGAGCACCATCGGTACACACACCAACACAATGAACCCAGTCTATTTTATTTTCCGCCATGAAGTTGTCCACAATTTCAAATAAATATCTTCCTGTCGGACCTGCATTTATGTCCTTACAAAAAAGAAGATCTTCCACCATTTTGTTTTTTTCATCAACAAACCGCACATAGCAGATTAAATGAGCATCTCTATTGCTATCTGTGGCCTCATCAAGCTGCAAAGCAAAGTCCTTCCTCCTCATTTTTTCTATAATCTGTTCATTAAGATCTTCTCCTAAATCTTGAATTCGGTGGCTGACAAAGGAATGGGCAAAAGCTGTTTTCCCTTGGACTCTCCAACCATAATGGACACCATATCATTAGCACATGGTAAAACGAGTTCTTCTGCAATTGTATGGGGTTTCTTACATTTTGCTACCGGATATGCTACCTTGTAGGACACTAGAAAAGCTTTACTCGAGATTATCGCCTGCTTAGAAAATGCTGCTTTTTCTTCTTTCATTTGGCTCAGCTTTCTAGAGAAATATTCTCTTGGTTTGTTACGTCATTCTTTTGAACACTTTCTAAATGGCGCTTCAATTTGCTAGGCAGCATACATTCGACAGAGTGTATTTTGACACACAAAACACCCTGTGGACGCTCTTCATCGTTCACAAGAGTGCACGTGACACCAAAATCTAAGTAACCTTCGTTGTATTTTCTAAACTTACGTTTCCTTTCCTCATTACCCTTTCTTTGTCATCCTCAACAAGTTCTCGCTTTTTACTAACACTTGCAAAATTAAAATATCTTTCCATGGTTTATATCAAACTCACAACACAATGAAAAACGTTTGAAAACAGAAAATCACCGCGTTACCTACTATGGTCGCGCGAGGAGAATGCGCTGAAAGTTGATAGGTGGGTCGGGGGAGCGGGACTTCAAAAGCTTGCTAACATCAAAGTTCTCCGTGGTCACGCAGGTTGACAAACATCAAAACTGAAATTGTCCACAACTCTGTGTTTTCTTTACAGCTAAATACCAAACAAATCCACGCCCAACCGTCAGTCATGGCGCCCCAGGGCGCCGCGGGGCACGGGTTAAAAAACGCTGATGTTGACCATCAGGGCTTGGGAAGAAGTTTCTACTGGTTTCTAAAGTGTGCATAATCCCACTTTTAAAAACATGTAGTCGACATATAAATCACATTTTGTGTCATTCACCAAACATGATCCTTAATTTAGAGATAGGCGGATAGATGGATAGACATATATATCTATATATAAATAGATAAATAGATAGATAGATAGATAGATAGATAGATAGATAGATAGATAGATAGATAGATAGATAGATAGATAGATCAGTTCTAGTTTGTATTGTTCAGGGGAAATTACTAACGTAAGTTTATATGCTTAAGGGAAAGAATTACGTAAAACCTAAAATATAATTTTGAAAGTAGCTATTAACGTACTTTAATCTATTAATAATTTAAATGAGCTTTTTCTTCTTTCCTGCTGCATATCCGTATGCAGATTGTGAGACATATTTTATATTGTAAGTATTCTAATCTTTTTGGCATCTATTTTTTTAAAGAATACATTTCACAAGAGCAGGCTGAGTATTTAATGATTTTTTTTTATATTTGCATGTGTAACTTTTAATATATAATTAATAGTGCTGATGATTGATCACGCATTTTTGTCGTACAATAAAACATCGCAGTTAACTGGAACAGACTGTAATATTTTCTGTAAAAGAAGAGGGTCATTTTCGTTTTTGATCCTTAACCGCTGCCCGTCAAAGCAGTCAGTGGCCATCACGCCTGGTGGCGTCTTGCAGGGCAACAACAAATTGATTCAACTTTGCTCTGTCGGTGGCAGTGTTGCCACAGCTGGGTATTTTTTACTAGATCTGGGTTTTTTGGCTTCCGTCTGGTTATTTTTTTTCCAAATCTGTATTAATCTGGGTATATTTGACAATTGTCATTTACAATGTATGTATATTCTATGCACTGAGCATTATACATTGTATTTATATTATAATTAAATGTAAAAAATTATGAGCTATATATTTTTTATTCCACTTAAATTTAATTCTTGTTTTTAACCACATCAATGACGTTGTTTTTTTTTACTCGTTTACATCAGCTATCTATTTCCTGTTATTCTGTTAATGGCTGTCATCTACAATACTCAGTCAATGTATGCGATGTGTTTTAAAGTATTCTTTTTAAATTTTGGACTTAAGCAGATAAACAGCATATTGTTGTTTGTTTTTTTTTTGTTATTATAAGATTATAAAATAAGCGATGATGAAGGTACGCTAGGTAGTTGTAGCCGCATGACAACACACACGCCACCGCGTAAAACTGTGAAGCCATGGTATCAGCAGGCTTTTTGTGCGGAATTGCTAACAGACAGTGAACTGAAGGATTGGATAAAGCCAGACTCTGGTAATCGCTATGCTGCGATTTGTACGGTCTGTTCCTGTACATTAACTAATGCCAAAAAAACAGCTTTATTGACACATAAAAGACATATTGACACATAAAAGCACACAGAAGCACATGAAAAACTTCGACGCCAAAAGCAAAACTCTGAACATTAACACGTTTTTCATCAAACCAAAATAGCACTGTCTCCAAGATAAAATTGCTAAAGCGGAGACACTGTTTTCGGCTTTCATGGCAGAACATAATACTCCGTTTTCGCAAGCTGATCATTTGATTGAATGTTACAAGCAGATATTTCCAGACAGCACAATTGCTCAAAAAATGTCAGTGAAGCGCACCAAGGCTGCCTATGTGATGCAGTACGGCATTGCTCATTTTGAGCGGCTTGAAGTTATAAACATTTGCAGAAATCAGAAATTTTCTATAATAATGTTACAAAATGTCTGCTTCTATTTTTCGCGTAGTAGTAGAAGAAATCTCCAGTTCCAGTTAATACAAGATGTAGTTCAGGCCCAGAAACATAAAGTGTTGAAGCTGTGTGCTGGCTGTCCAGTGAAGCAGTCGAGGATCCTTGAGTAATTGGATGCTCTACACTTGTATTTCCAATCCGAAGCTTCAGTGGACAACGGTTACGGTGCGGGGCTAATCCTGCAGACGATGAACACTGATGCACGAAGCACATGCTTCTATTTGTCGGCTACATTCTGGGTAAAGTTAACGTCATGAACATCGAATTCCAGTCCGAGAACTTCCGCCTTCACAAAGTGTACACGAGTGTAACAAGAGAGTATCGTTTTCTTCTCATTATGTTTATTAGGCAGGAAGTATTGCAACATGAGCATCGCACTCTTGCCGACCCTGATCCTTCGGATGTACATGTGCACAAAAAACTGAATTTCATTTAGCAGGGTGGACGATGTGAAGCGCAGTTAATCCGACAACCGTTAGGAGATAAAGAAGTCCAGTTTCGCAAGGATGTACTGACATACCTGATTGAACTTTCTACTCAAATACGACGCATGTTCCCACTTGGACAAAACAGTGTTCTGGCGCAAATGCAGCTGTTGGATCCAAAGCAAGCTCTCGAGATCAACAAACCTTCTGTCATTCCAATAGCAGCGCAGTTCCCAACAGTTGTTTCAGAAGAGAGCCTTGATCGTCTGTCTGATCAATGGCGAGAACTGGCATCGTACCGAAACGATCATGGACATCTTTTGGATGAGGATCCGACCGCATTCTGGCTGGGACTGCAACAAGTAACAGATGCTAATAACCAGAAGAAATTTGATGTTTTGGCTGACCTCATGTGCATGCTTATGGCACTACCTCACTCCTCAGCATGCGTCGCAAGATTCTTTTCGAAGGTTAACTTAGTCAAAACTAAACAAACCAACAAGCTTTTGTGTGAAACAGTTTCCAATCGAATACTACCCAAGCAAGCTGTTGCCAAAGATGGAGTTTGTCATAAGTTTAATCCTAATAAAAGCGTGGTTGAAGATGTGCGTGAAGGACGTTGTCGGCAGAGATATGCAAAGATTTTGGAACTCCACAATCCAAATTCCACGTTGTCAATTCATGCATATGATCTTGACGATGGAGAAGTTGTCGACATGGATGCCGAGTCGCTGACAAGTGACAGTTTTCAACAGTTACAAGTTACAACTAACATTTTATATTTGATTTCAGGAACATTTTGTTAATGCAACTACTGTAAGTACGAGTATGTTACTGTTAAAATATCTCGTTTTCAAGAGTTCATATATTGGGATGTTAATAAACTAATTTTTATATAATTGTGAAATTTTGGTGATACAAAATAAAATAAAAATGAACAAATAAATAAAAATTGGAAGCACACAGCTTATTTGTGCGACAGTTGTACTAAAAGATTGTGTAAGCATCGTCTATCCCGTGTATTTGAGGCATAAAATAATCTGGGTATTTCTGGGTTGTTTTTAGAAGAACATCTGGGTTTATCTCTAGAACTTGAGTGGCAACCTTGGTCGGTGGCCATCCTTGGTACATTGCCCCAACTCTGGTTAATTCTTTGCATCTCAGCCTCCACAGACCTCCGCCAAGTTGTTTTTTGGTCGGATTTTCTTTCGTTTTCCTTTAGGAGTCCATAACATAGCTGTTCTTGTGATGGCATCGGGGTCACTTCTGAGGACATCGCCAACCCAGCTCCAGCGTCTGCCAGCTATGATAGTGTGCATGTCCTCTTGCTTGCTCCGAGTAAGCAGATCTTGGTTGGTGATGGTATTCGGCCAAAAGATTCGGTAAATTTTTCTCAGGCATGTAGTGTGAAAAGAGGACAATTTCGACATTTTCTTCTCTGTAACTCTCCTTCATTCCGTACCATAAAGAAGCACATAAAGCACCCAGCTCTGATACAATCTTAATTTTGTCCTTGTGCTGTACTGAGAGGACTTCCAGATGTTGTTTAGGCTAAAAAAGGCTGTTCTTCCTTTGTTCATTCTGTTGTTGATGTCTTTGCTTGCTCCGCCGTCTGGTGTTACTATGCGTCCTAGGTATGTAAAGGTGTCTGACAAAATAATAGATGGAAAGAAAAAAATGGATAATGCGTTACCAATTCCGTTACAGTTGACAGTGAGAAGATGTGCAGATTGTTATATAACTCAACACACTTTAGTCATAGAGAAAGAAATAAACATACAGATTAATCCAAATGTAAACTAGTTTGGATACGAGTCACAGGCAACGACTACAACCCCCAAAAGTCAGATCCAAGCCTCAGATATGAGGTATCTGAAGAAGGTGGCTGAAGTAACAAGAAGAGACATAGTCCACAACCAGACGATAAATAATGGCCTAAAAATCCAACCCCTGCAGACCCAAGTAGAACAGTCCCAACTAAGATAGTACGGCCATGTCTCCAAAATGGGAGAAGATCGACTACCCTGACAAGTATGGGAAACTAAGAGCCAGGGATCCAGACCTCCAAAAGTCCGCTGGGAGGAAAACATTAGACAATCTCTGAAGGACCTATCGCTAGAATGGAACCAGGCCAGGAGGAAAACACCCAATAGGATAGTATGGCACTCTTTCTTCTAAACCTCCACACCTCACAGTAGAAGAGGATCGACTAAGTAAGCAGTAAGTAAGTAAACTTTGAAGACTGAACGCCAAAGAGGCGGATCACATGGTCTGTAATTGTAATACAGTAACACAAACTTTGAGCTCTTTGAAACAGGCATTACAAAAATACAACAACTGAAGTAGTTTTGTATAAAGCAGTTATGCTCAACATCTTTCCCAAAATTACCCCATGCATTAAAGTTAAGTTATTTACACGTTTAGCAGAATATAGAAATCTAGTATAGATTTGAAGAAATAAAGCCGTCTATGAACAAAGGATATTTAACTCAGAACTTTTTCTTCATGTACTCACACATAAAACAAAACACTTAAATCATTCCACTTAGTTTTTTTTAGATAAAGCTTGCAAAATTAACTTGTGTAGATATTGCGACATTAGATTTATTGATAGTATAAAAAGTATTAGTAGCGTATGTATGTACGTTTATACTTATGATGTCGTGAAACGAGTATGTAAACCCACTACTTTGTTAAATCCCTATGTCGAGAGTCCAACCAATCAACGAGCAACGTTCACCAGTCTCTGAGACAGAATATATTAGCCTTAAGCCCTGTTTTTCGGAACACGGTTGTGGCCATCTTGTTCACGCAATATGGCGGAAAAACAGAATAAAATTAGGCTGTACGAGGCATGGGACCAAACTGCAGACAACCAATCAGCTTGCCCCGCCAGGAACCAACCAAACGCTTTCACCTGCCTATATAATCGGGCGAAATTTTATGCTAAAACACGCAACACCTACACGAAGCCAGATACCGACCGACTGAAGAGGAGAAGCTGTAAACCTGGATTTATTGCTTACCTGAGTGCATTGCCTGCAGCCTGCTTCACTAAGTCGAGTCAAAACTTGGCCTGTTTAAATCTTTGAGGGTTTTATTCGTGTCATCAAACCTGAGGTCGTATGTCGAGTCAATCCAGCTGCCTGGAATTTCACTGGAGCACAGAAATTGTACCTGAGATACATCTTTAGTCCCCCTCAGACTTGGGTGGGCTAACGAAACGATCAACAGCGGGTGTTTTGGGTCAACCAAACCAATAAGGACATAACTTTTGAGAGATGAGTACACATTAGTACCAATTCCGTCGGCAATTGTGAGCAAATTAACTGTCAGTGACGAAAAAGAGATTTAGCGTAGAAAAGGACAAGATTAACAGCATAGCTAATAAATGTTATATACGTAATTAACGGCACAGCTGATAAATGTACTATAATTGAATAACAGCACAGCTGATATAATTTTTGTTCCTATAATTGGAAAACTTGTTGTAATATATTTATATATCTATATAAATATAAATATTTGTAAATCATATGTAAACTTACAAATCCATTACATTCCATTTTTCAACATTCACCCTTCAGCACAAGAGTAGATAATGTATATACTAAATAAATAACAAGGAAATTGTATTTGAAGACTTGTCAATTTTATTATTGTTAAGTAAAATCTGTTTCCTTGTTTTTTAATATCACAGTTAGTTACACAGCGGAGGTGGAAATTTATCTCGGTCTCCTCTCTAATAATTTTTTCGAGATCAGATCATTCACAGCCGTAACTAATTTGTGATACCAGTAGTTCTCTCAGACACTGGGACTTCACCCTTTTCAGCAGAAATTATATTTCTGTAATTGTCAGTACTATACTGATCTTAGAGCCAAATAAACCCTCACGCCACACTGGGGGCTCGTTCCCGGGATATTTCTGTATATCTTGAGCCATACTTAGTCTATTCATCTATCTACACTCTATATTGTGCCACCCATAGATAACAAGAGAAACAAATTTTTGAAAAAATTCTATAATAGGATTTTTTATTGTCTTCTTAGGAGGAGTACCATTTAGTACTCTGTAAATAGTTGATGCTCACAAAGTTGCACGGAAATTATTTGTTCATTTAAATTAATTAAGTTTAATTATAATATTTGGATATAGTAAATTTACATACCCTATCTAAGTTTCGTCATGGCTGATCTAGTGAAGTTCAGAACTGCGATCATGCAGATGGGTAAGGAATTAAATATGACAGGTGATGCTCTCACTCAGTATGTCACAACAGAAGTGGACAAACACTTGAATAGGGAAGAAAGAAAGTTGCAATTAGAGGCTGATAGAGAAGCAAAGAAATTTGAGGCTGAAGAAAGGCGGTTGCAAGCAGAAGCTGAAAGAGAAACTAAAAGATTAGACTCTGAAGCCAAGAAATGGGAGGATGAAAATGAGGCAAAGAAAACTGAAGCTGAGGAAAGGAAATTACAAGCAGAGAGAGACCATCAGTTAAGATTAAAAGAGCTTGAAATTCAGGCAAATACTGGCAATAATGGTGGTAGCTCACCTCACTCTGAGAGTAGCTCCAGCCAGAGCACCTCAAGTGGGGCCATGAATTTTCATCTGGACCCATTTGTTGAGAAAGAAGACGCCATTGAGTCGTACCTGGATAGATACGAAAGACTTGCCACTACCTATGGCTTAGTGAAAGAAAAGTGGAGTCTTAAACTATCTCAGGGATTGAGAGGTGTGGCCTACGATGTATATTTGAAGCTCTCAAGAGATGACCAGGAAGATTATGAAATCCTGAAGCAGGCACTGCTTGTGAGATATGAAAAGAACTCAGAATCATATAGAAAGAAATTCCGAACAGCTAAACTTCTTCCAGGAGAAAACTATCACCAATTCTCTGCTAGATTGGAAACCTATTTGGAAAAATGGAGTAGTTTAGGAAAGTGTCAGGATCTGAAAGAAATGATAATGATGGAGCAAGTGAAAGAGTCCATGCCTCAAGAAATGAGGAAGTTTATCATGGAACAAGGAGCAGAGAGATTGGAAGATATTGTAACTGTTGCTGAGAGATATCAAGCAGCTCAGGCAGAATTATTAGGAAATAAGAAGAAGCAGGGTGAAAACTTCAAATCATCACAAAACTATACCAAATATGAACAAAAGGACCATACCACAAGGACAAACAAAGATTTGACCAAAAGGACAAAAAACCCTCTAAGATCGGATAAGACACCTTACCGGAAGGAAGGAAAGTGGTGTAAAACTTGTCTAATGAGTAACCACAATACTGCAGACTGCAGAAGGAACAACCCTCCTTATTACGCTGCGTGTCTCACAACAGGGAACAAGGGAAGGAAGGAACTGGCAGTTAGTCAGAATGACCTCCATCATCCCCCTGTCTGTGAGGAAGTGACATGTAATGGCACTAAAATTCAGTGCTTATATGATTCAGGTTTGGAATTCGACTCAGTCGTGAGTGCAACCCTAGTGCACCCTGACCAACTTACCACAGAAACAGTGGACATACAAGGGGCAATGCAGGGAACCGGCACCATGACACTTCCCATAGCAAGGATCAACGTGAGAACTCGCTATGTGGAAGGAGTGATAAGAGCAGCAGTAAGTGATGATCCTATATACCCGCTGGTAATAGGATGTAAATATGTCTTTTTGGGTGACCCAATAAAACCTGTTGTCATGGCAGCAAACCATACCAGGTCGAGCACCAAAAAGGAGGAGGGAGATCCAATAAACATTCATCGTACAAAGATGAAAAAGGCTCAAACAGCAGACAGCACATTGAAGCCTTGTTTTGGCAAATTGCCAAAGGCCCATAACCCTCCAGAGAAAGGAGACTACTATATGGAAAATGGCCTACTCTACAGACAAGCTGGAAAAGGACCTAAAGGGCATGGACAGCTGGTAGTGCCAAAATTCTATAGGGAGGAAATTATGGAGCAAGAGCATGCTACATCAGGCAGTGGTCACAGAGGAAAAGGGGCCACTGGTCAAAATATAGCATTGCGATATTACTGGCCAGGAATAATTGAAGACATAAGTCGGTATATGAAATCCTGTTCAGAATGTAACCAGGTAACCTCATTCAGAAGCGTAGACCAGTTACAGGACCTAGGGAAGCATTGTTGCGGACGTAGGCCCACAAAGAAAATACACAAGAGAAAACAACAGGTAGATGCAGTGATAAAGAGAAAACAAAATCACAAGTCTACTGTTACACCAGTAACCATGGCAACTCTCCGTATTGTACAGAGAGGGGACGAGAGACATCCCACCCCGACTAGATATTTGTCGGAACACCATGGCCTGGATCATTTGGAAAATTTGGTTAGTCAGCAACCAGTATTAAAAAAGCTGCAGAAACAAACCCGAACCAAAGGAGGTAGGAACCAGGGCTGTACCAAACAATTGATGGAGACAGGCCCCACTTCGGTATACTGCCCCTTACAATAGAAATAGGTGTGGGTCCGGCAACGTTGTTGTTTGGCCGTCCCCATACACAGTCCACTGGAAGCATTGCTGCGGACATGGACTGAACAATAGCAAGCACAAGCACTCAAGGATGAGATTGACTATCTCTTAAAAGAGAAAATTATTTCAAAGTCTGAATCTCCCTATAGCTCAAGTGTGGTGCTATTAAGGAAGCCTAGTGGTGAACACAGGTTATGTATTTACTACAAGAAGCTATATGCTATCACAGAATCTCAGGTGGACCCATTACCTGACACCAACCAGCTGTTCTCTACACTGAGTAAGGCTAGGTATTTATCGAAGGTAGATCTAAGCAAGGGATACTACCAAATACCAGTGAAACCAGAAGTTAGGAAAATGCTGGCATTTAGTACATCAGACGGACACTACGAGTTTAATGTACTACCCTTTGGGCTGAAAAATGCTCCAGTATCTTTTCAAGAATGATGAGGAAATTGTTGGAACCTCTACAAAATCCCCATATCACTAACTTTATGGATGACATTCTTGTTGCTACAAACACATTTGAAGAGCATATAGTAGCGCTCTCCATGTTGTTTGACAGACTGAGAGAAACTGGATTGACTGCACGTCCAACCAAGTGCTATATCGGTTGTAAGGAGTTGGAATTCCTAGGTCACACTATTTCTACAGGTCATATGTCTCCTGACCCAAAGAATATAGAGAAGTTAAAGAAGGCACCCAGACCTCAAACGAAGAAAGATGTGAGATCATTCGTGTCATTATGTGGGTTCTATCAGAAGTACATACCCCACTTTAACTCTCTGTGTGCACCATTAACTAACTTAACGAAGAAAGGACAGCCTGACAAAATCCAATGGAATGCTGATTGTGAAAAAGCTTACACAGAGCTAAAAGCAAAACTCACCAGCAAACCCATCCTTACGCTACCCGATATCACACAGGAATTTGTATTAAGGACGGACGCTAGCAGTATAGGTATTGGTGCAACTCTCTTGCAGCAATCAAAAGTCCAGCCAGAAGAACTTTTTCCCGTCGCCTACGCTAGTAGGAAGCTGAATGCAGTTGAGTTGAATTACTAGACCATAGAGAAAGAATGTTTGGCTCTAATTTGGTCCACCAACAAATTTTCACCTTACCTGTATGGGACACACTTCATTGTCCAAAGCGATCACCAACCTTTAATATTCTTGGCGCCATCTAAAAAGTTAAATTCGAGATTGTTAAGGTGGAGTCTGCTTCTGGCGCCTTATTCCTTTACCGTGAATTACATTCCGGGAAGAGACAATGTAGGAGCTGATTTTTTGAGTCGACACCCTATTACTATGGAAGGACAGACGCAAAATGATTAACTACAGCAGGGGTTTACACGTTAGCTATGACAGGTCACAGCTAAAAAAGGAGGGGGCTATGTCGTGAAACGAGTGTGTAAACCCACTACTTTGTTAAATCCCTATGTCGAGAGCCCAACCAATCAACGAGCAACGTTCGCCAGTCTCTGAGACAGAATATATTAGCCTTAAGCCCTGTTTTTCGGAACTCGGTTGTGGCCATCTTGTTCACGCAATATGGCGGAAAAAACAGAATAAAATTAGGCTGTACGAGGCATGGGACAAAACTGCAGACAACCAATCAGCTTGCCCCGCCAGGAACCAACCAAACGCTTTCACCTGCCTATATATTTGGGCGAAATTTTATGGTAAAACACGCAACACCTACACGAAGCCAGATACCGACCGACTGAAGAGGAGAAGCTGTCAACCTTGATTTATTGCTTACCTGAGTGCATTGACCTGCAGCCTGCTTCCCTAAGTCGAGTCAAAACCTGGCCTGTTTAAATCTTGGAGGATTTTATTCGTGTCATCAAATCTGAGGTCGTATGTCGAGTCAATCCAGCTGCCTGGAACTTCACAGAAGCACAGAGATTGTACCTGAGATACATCTTTAGTCCCCCTCAGTCTTGGGTGGGCTAACGAAACGATCAACAGCGGGTGTTTTGTGTCAACCAAACCAAGAAGGACATAACTTTTGAGAGATGAGTACACATTAGTACCAATTCCGTCGGCAATTGTGAGCAAATTAACTGTCAGTGAGGAAAAAGAGATTTAGCGTTGAAAGAGACAAGATTAACAGCATAGCTAATAAATGTTATATACGTAATTAACGGCACAGCTGATAAATGTACTATAATTGAATAACAGCACAGCTGATATAATTTTTGTTCTTATAATTGGAAAACGTGTTGTAATATATTTATATATCTATATAAATATAAATATTTGTAAATTATATGTAATCTTACAAATCCATTACATTCCATTTTTCAACATTCACCCTTCAGCACAAGAGTAGATAGTGTATATACTAAATAAGTAATAAGGAAATTGTATTTGAAGACTTGTCAATTTTATCATTGTTAAGTAAAATCTGTTTCCTTGTTTTTTTTTAATATCACAGTTAGTTACACAGCGGAGGTAGCAATTTATGTCGGTCTCCTCTCTACTAATTTTTTCGAGATCAGATTGTTACGTGCAGTTTTCATAACTGATAATGTAGTCGGTCTGTATACTTGTTATATTTAAACAATATTTTGAATAAGATTTTTAAGTCTAATGTATTTTTCGTTAGAACCATAATCTAAGGGCGAATACTCATTTTTTGCTTTGAGGGAAAGTAAATATGTAGTTACTCCTCTTAAAAGGTTATACCAGCTGACTGCTGAGGTCAGAGCAGATGCAAACAGCGCATGTCCAAACTAGAGAGAGCTTGGGGAAAGATTTCCGGCGGGAGGCCGTTTTTTGTTGAACTGGGTCTCTTAGACGAAATGTCTGATTACGTCTCTGCATTGCCTCTGGGGATGGAAACTCTTCCACTGTAGTTAAAGTCCCCTGTGTTATTTCTGTTCGTCAGGAAGACGACAGGTGCTTCTAAGTTGTGTTAGGAATTCGTAGCCAGGTAAAAACGAAACTTTCACACTTCCTTTGTAAGGATCATATTTTGAGTCAACCGGTGACGAGAGCTCACGAATGGTTGAAAGACAGAAGATTCTACTTGTTACGCTCGTTGGATATTGGAACTTATATACATGCACTTGTAGTGACTTATCTTCATATCCGCCATGTTCCTGTGTCATGTTGACATGGATTTGTCTACGTCTTGTTGCTGTGACTTTAATAAATGGTGAGGAAAAACTTACACAGCTGTTCATCTATATTTTGACTCCATACCTGTAACACATACAACATATGGTTCCATCAACTCCACATCTGCATCTTTCAATGTGATGAATGCCACACACACTCTTGTATGTTACATGTTGTGATACAAGTCTGCACTGCTACACAGATGTCCACCTTGACGAACTTTCCATCACGCATTCGCGCTATGTCTACATCACCAATATATATCAGCCTTATTGCATCAGATTTACTGCATAAGTATTACGGCATCAGTGAACAATGTTTGCATCAGTTAATTGCATACTGATTGCATCACAGATCATTCACAGCCGTAACTAATTTGTGATACCAGTAGTTCTCTCAGACACTGGGACTTCACCCTTTTCTGCAGAAATTATATTTCTGTAATTGTCAGTACTATACTGATCTTAGAGCCAAATAAAACCTCACGCCACATATGCATGTGTATGTATGTGTGCTTGGGCTTGTACCAACGCATGTTTCTTTGTCCTTGTATTTGCAGCTATCTTTATTTATAATTGTTATGACTGAATTTTTTAATGTGTAATGTAAACAGATTCACTTTTGAGAATTAAAAACATAAAAAAGATTTTTGTTTTAAATAAGAAGGTTTGCTTTTGTCCGGAGTGAACCAGCTTACCTATTATCGTATTCACAAGTCATAATCCAGATAAGTAGCTTCTCAATTTAAGCTTACTTTAACTGTAGTTTACTTTTAGTACTAGTTAATTGTTTTTAATATTAGTTAGTGGTTAGTAGGATTAGTTAACTATTAGCTATAACTATTTGTTAAATAAATTGAATTAATCGGTATTGTCCTGTGTATCCCATTGACCATTGCCTGTCGGTCAGAGCCAGTTCTATAAATGAGTATGTCATCTGCTAAAGGCAATGTTTATCCCAGCGAAGTTGGCGGAATGGAGGTTACATTTGCTGTGTAGATGTTTAACAGCATCGGTGATAGTGGAGAACCTTGGGGTGGTCCGGGACAAATGCGCACAGGTTCTGATGTCTATGTTCTCAAGTGTAATACAAATGGTCTGTCAGATAAGGCAGCTGCTATCCATCGTGTTAGCCATGGGTTAACACTGCATGTCATTACACACTTCATTAACGTTTCATATATTTCTCACTATTGTCATGGTTTGATTGAAATGTCTGTCACCGAGTGGTCTACTCTGTTTTGTTCATAATTTTTGTCCACGCCGGCTTGTGTGTCTTATAGCTCGAATATTGCTGTAGAGATATTTATTTTTTTTTTCGTTACCGGGATGCTCTGAATTTGATTACATATTGCCCAGTATACATGACAACACTAAGTCGGGTAAGGACAGTGTGAGCGTGTAAAGTTAACAAAGTGGGCACTTTTTAATACGAGTGTTGACACTCTGGTGTGAATGTGCTGTAGAGAGTGTATTTTTCGCTGTTTGTACATATTGAGTATTCTCAGCCTATTCGGGTAACACAGTGAGCGTCGTAACTTAACAGCGTGGGCACGCTGGCCAGCCTTGCGCGAGACGACACGCTGGCCAAGCGAACCTGTGGCTGGATTTATCTGTGTGAACTGTTAGCCAAACTATATCAAAGAGAGCAAGTGAGGGAAGGGCTTGTTTTGATTTGGGGATAGAGAGAGTTAGAGAGAGAGAGAGAGAGAGAGAAAGAGAGAGAGAGAGAGAGAGAGAGAGAGAGAGAGAGAGAGAGAGTGAATGAGAGTTGGAAGTTGTGTAAGCAACGGGAGGATGGCTGTTACAGCAGTTAACGAGATTTTTGAATTTCTGTATATTTTCAGAGTCTTGGTCAGCATTTTTTGTGTGCTTCCTTGTGTGATTTGCTACTGTTAGAGGATTACAATCTGTATTAATAAATTTCACCAGGTGGTCTACGTCATACTGCCACTTTTCAGTTACAAGGCCACTGTGCGGATTACTTAACCACAGGCAATTGTTGAATGTATTTATCGCTCCAGCACATACGGGCTGTCGCCTTTGCCATCCAGTCATTTTTGAAAACACTGTCCGATCGATTAACAGAAAGTTAACTCAAAGTATACAAGCCGGCCAACAGAACGGACTCGTCGATAGCCAGTATTTGTGAAACACACATTACTCGTGCTATTTGGAGTATACCACAATACCTCGATTTCTTTTCCGTACACTTAAGCTGTAGCTTTGAGTCCTAGATTATATACCTACAGCACATATTGTCGCCAGTTGCAGTTAAACATCGCCTTAACACATAAGGGCTGTCGCCTTTGCCATCCAGTCAGTTTTTGCAACACTGTCTGACCCATTATGGTCGGTTACCTATGAGTTTACTGACATAACGACCGAGAGGAGTAGCCAGTTGCCAGCACTCGTCACCTGTTTTAAAGTTCAAGTCATCATTATCCAGTATAAGAGGTGCCCTAGCGAGCTAAATGAATACTCGCTCACTAGCAAAAGTCTTCGTCGTTTGGATAGATTTGGATCAGTGGGTGCACGTATTTCTGCACTCGTTTTAATTTCCTCCACTTGCTAGTGTGGCCTCCAGCCACAGGAAATTGTGAATGCATAGGATATATTATAACACTGTTACATAGAGAGCTTATCTCCATAGCCTAGACATTTCAACCTAGGTGAAACAGTGTAGTATTTTTTCTTCTAGCAAAGAAAGTAACTTACTTACCAAGATTATTACCATAAGGAGTGGCGGTTCCTCGCAAAACTGGGGGCCTAACCCCTTTAGTTATATTTTCTTGGGGGTGAGAAAATGTACGGATGCTGGTGGTTTGGAGTGAGACGTTGTGCCTGAGAGATTGAGTAAAGTCTTGTGTTATTTTTCTGTGGTTTTGATATTGATACATTCACTAGCCCTTCAGAGCTAGTGAAGGCATTGGTGAGGTTTTGTGGTTGGTTCAATGTTGTTGTTTCTTTAATAAATAAATGTATATGTATTAAGCGGTCATAATTCACTCTATTATTACTGACACTTAATGTTTATTGTTGTAGTCATTGTAGTAGATTATTCTATTTAGCATTGAAGGACGGACGAGGGTATGACATCTCAAACAGAGTCCGAGTATGGCTGGGAAGCAGACCTAAGATATTTTATTATATCTCTCTTCTCTCCAGAAGTTTTACCTCTCTCCAAATTTCCATTAATGACTAACTTTCTCTATTTTCACAAATCTCATTTATATTCTGTCTAAACTCAAGACGTTCTCTATTTCCATACTCGCGACAATTATTATACGCAGTGCTAGGATTTTAATGACCTAACATTTGCTAGAAAATGACCAATAAAAAATGTATTTATGACAGAAAAAAAACCCAAAAACTGTATAAAATACATGGATGACCTAAAAGACAAACTTTCCTTTTTAGTTTCCGATCTAAACATTACCAGTCGCTTACTTACTTACTTAGTCATTCTCTTTCTACCTTGTGGTGTAAAGTTTGCCAGAAAATGTGCCTTTCATCGTGGGGGGATTTTAAATGCCGGTGGGAGAGGGTTTTCAATTCCATTGACTTTTTTCACTATTTTTGTTTTCCATGATTTTGTTCAATACAGTAACATAGGTTCTGCATTAGAAAGTATATAATGCCCGAAACCTGCCACATTTCCTATCCAATCCCCAACCAAAACATCCAGGATATTATTGTCCGGAAATATCATCGATGTTGCAACTCTAGGATACATAATATTAACAGTTGTGTTAACGTGATAATAACAAGAAGACTAAACAGCTGATATAATTGTAGATGTATAAATAAATCAGTATATTATAATGGTCGTGATCTATTACACTTTTACACTGAATGTTTGGTGTTCCTATTCTTCCCGATTTAGTCTTCTGCTATTTATAATATTCTTCAAGTCTTTCATTCGTCAGAAATTTAGCATAAAATAATTCTCTAATTAAAATCTTGGTTGAAATGTTTATGCACTAAGTAATATTGTGGGCTGTTCTTGAAGACTTTTGAGTAAAGATACTTTTCTGTGTGTGTTATTTGTCTATTAAATTAAGAGACATATCTCCTCTGAGAGGATTGGCTCAAGTCTGACAAGTTATATTGATTGTTCTTTCCTGAAAGTTCGCCCAATCCACCTCCATGTTTCCTGTCTAACATCAGCTGTATTTGGTTATTGTCTCCCCTATTCTACAGATCGTTATTTGTTATGACATCTTGCTATTCGATACGGAGATTGTGACGGAGACATCTGTTAGTGAATGTCTTTGGTTGTAACCTGATATTTTTGCTGACATGCCACGTTTGCGAGTCATAGACTAAGACAGATTTTATGTTTGTCTTGAACTACATCATTTTGTTTACTTCACAATGAGCTGCCAAGTTCCATAACTTCTCTCATAAGAGTTGAAGGTAAATCTGGTATTATTTATCTTGGCATTGACATTCTAGTCTGTTTCTCAATTTATGTCGGTGTTACTTTTCATGTTCACTGTCATACAAATTAAGGACCATGTTTGGTGAATGACATAAAATGTGATTTATATTTCCACCTAATTTCTGACCATAACGTTTTGCCCACGTCTATGAAATTGAGAATGCCGTATTTGCACGAATGAATCTGAGAAAATACAGTATTTCCGTGAATGAATCTGAGAAAACAGTATTTCCATGAATGAATCTGAGAAAACAGTATTTCCATGAATGAATCTGAGAAAACAGTATTTTCAGTTACGAATGTAAGAATACACAAGTTTCATGAATGAATCTAAGAAAACAGTATTTCCGGGTATATTTCCGGTTCCTGTTTCAGTGCGTTCTGAGTGAATGTTTTGACGTTTGTGGCAATTTTCCACCAATTTTTGCGCATCAACATGAGAATACAACATTTACATCCACCAAACTAAGAATACAGTAATTACGTCCATCAACCCCAGAATACAGTATTTACGTGCATCAACCTGAGAAAACAATATTTACGTGCATCAACCTGAGAATACAATATTTCCGTCCATCAACCTGGGAATACAGTATTTACGTACCTCAACATGAGAATACAATCTTTACGTGCTTCAACCTGAGAAGACAACATTTACGTGCATCAACCTGAGAATTCTATATTTACGTGCATCAATCTGAGAATACAATATTTGCGTGCATCAACATGAAAATGCAGTATTTTGTGCATCAACGTGATAATACTGTAACCCCGTGAATGAATCTGAGAATACAGTATTTACGACAATGACCTTACGTCTATGGACCTGAGAATACAGTATTTGCATGAATGAATCTGATGCGTGATGCCATATGATGATGGATGGTATCCGCATGTCTGGTTTTGTGTAGTGTGCAGATGTGTTCAGTCAAACAATGTTCATACAAAAATAACAGGGCAATCCACATAGGACGTCAGTAAACTCACGACGTATAAAGTCAATGATTCTTGTAACAGCCGTTGACGTTTTTCTTCATTATTTATTGTGGACGCCACAATAACAAAATGGTTACGCGAATATGTAGGCACATCAAACAGTCATTATCACAGCAACATTCAATACAGCAATAGACGGTAGACAGCATTACAATGATGAGTCAGATGCATGTTATATTTCATAGTGCTGTAAATGTAGTCAGGTGAAAAACTCCATCCTTTTCTATAACAGCCAGGAGATAACCAGATGTATGAGATCAGTTCACTCTCCTTAGTCTGACTTCAGCAAGACAGACACGTCTGCCGAAGTATAAATAATGTCCTCAAAAATATCCTCTAGATAATAAAGGTTTTCCAAACCTAGTTCATTTAACAAAGTAGCAAGTAATGGTCCTTGGGACATGCATCAACCGATGCAGTACAATACAGCGACATGTGAGCTGGGAAAACATCTCGTGACGACGACTTTCGAAGACAGGCTATGAATCGAAATCGCTCACGACCCAAAATCGATAGAGTTAATGAAAAGTCAATTTACCTTGCCTTCAGGAAATACACAGAAATATCACGCCTCCCGACATGTGGGAAACACTAGAGGTATTATCTCGAATAAACGAAATATCCATTAAGAGGACTACACATCCCTGACAGAACAAAAAATAGCGGAGATCCCCTCTTCAACGAGGCATCTCTTTCGCCATTCAAATCGCTCACTCCACTAGTGGTGGGCGGAAACCGATCGACCAAAAAACAAGACCAGTCATGCGCAGTCCAGCGCAAAAAGACCACAGCTCAAAACTTAACTGCATTCAATACCAACGCGGGAAGACAAATGCTTACCGAGAAAAGTGACTATAAATTTCAAGCAGTTGTTGCCCTTGCGTTATAAAATAGATATTGTAATAAAACGATGTTGCGAGAATTTATCACGCAACATATCACCACCTCCTCCCGATAAAAAAAAAATGTGGAACATATTTTTTTTTTTTAAATATCAAAGAGCATGCGATAAGCGGCTCAAAACGCACGAATTATGCGCTGATAATTAATTAAATCGCCTAACATGAGGCTAAATATAGAGTGTCTGGTGAGGATATACCTCAACAGAAAAATAAATATGTCTCAAAAAATATTCACATCGGGGAGGTGTCACCAACACACATCACGTTAGCATGTAAACACAATATACGTATGCAAGTTACCATAATCATCATTAAACAGCATACTCTAATATTGTCTTTAAAAATGGATGTACAAATCTGATAGGAAAATTTAAATAGTACATTCTTTGACATGTAATGACATAAGTACATAGTAAAGTTAAACTACATGACGATCCAGGACATATGCTCTGGTATTCCGAGGGTAAGTACACAATCTAGAACTCGTCATGCTTGATACTAGTAAGGTAAGTCCTCAGCTCAACAATGACATTCTGAGAAAGTACAAGCAATATAATGCTAATTAATAACTAATATGCTTCATAAGGTACAATACATTATTAATAATTGTGGCTGTTTAGTAAACTAACGGCCCTTATATTAACTACTCACTCCTCCTCTATCATCTTAAAAAACGAACAGAAGAAGATGACAACAAAGCACGATAGTGTGTACATATAAAGTAAGTACAGATGTGCTAATCTATTGTAGAAATATAGGTGTGTTATGACTCTGTAATATATGGAAATATAGGACAGAAGTATTAGTTGGAGTCATGTGGGCATCTAGACAAAATGTCAGCCATCACATTATCCGCACCACGGATAGCTCGTACCGTGAAGTGAAAAGGTTGAAGAGCTATAGCATATCGAGTGGATCTCGAACTCTTCAAATTCTTAGTCTGAATAGCTGTAAGAGCTTTCTGATCAGTCTCTAGAATGAAATGTGCGCCCAGGAGGAATCTTTGTAGCTTTAGAATTGACCAAACCATCGCTAACAACTCACGGTCTAAAACCGAGTAGTTCCTCTCTGCCGCATTTAGTTTTCTAGAAATGTACATAACAGGATGCAGAGTATTTGCATATTCTTGCATCAGTGCTGCTCCAATCCCAGTGGATGAAGCATCACTCCGAAGAACAAAAGTCCTATCAAGAGTAGGTAATCTTAAGATGGGAGGAGAAGAAAATATATTCTTGATTTGGTCTAGTGAAGATTGGCATTCTTCAGACCAACGGACCAGATTAGGCGAACCTTTCTTCAACAATGTTGAGAGAGGTGCCATGATCGAAGATAAATTTGGAATAAATCTCCCATAAAATTGAATTAAACCTAAGAGACTCCTAACTTGTTTCTTCGTTTTAGGAACAGAGATGTTCAGTATTTTGGAAGTATTTGTGGTCTTCTGTCTTCAAGAGACCATGACCAACACGATGACCCAGGAAAGAGATTTCACCAAAACCAACAAAAGCTTTAGAAGGTTTCGCTGTCAAATTATTCTCACGTAGAGTGGACAGTAAGTCATATAACCCTAAATAGTGATCTTCCCAGGTATCACTGAAGAGACAGATGTCATCTAAGTATGCGATGACATCCGAACGATGTGACAGAATTTGACGCATCATGCGAACGAAAGTGGCAGGGGCGTTCATGAGACCAAAAGGCATAACATTCCATTGAAATAGACCCCTAGGTGTAGAAAAAGCAGTAAGAGGTTTGGCATGCTCTGCTAAAGGCACTTGCCAATAACCTTTAGACAAGTCAAGTTTAGTGAAGAATCTAGAATTAGAAAGTCTAATCAGTAGATCTTCTAACAAAGGCATCGGTTCAGCATCGAACTTTGTGACCTGATTCAATTTGCGATAATCAACACAAATTCGTATGTTCTTATCCTTCTTCCGGACAATAACCATGGAAGAAGAATATGGTGAAGTCGATGGTTCAATTATATTTAATTGAATCATTTCATCCAATTCCTTTTCCACTTGCGACTGAAAGTGTATAGGAATAGGATAAGGCCTAACCCTAATTGGATTATTGTCGGTAAGAATTATGTCATGTTCTATGACATCTGTGTGTCCAGGAATGTCAGGGAGAACATCCTGAAATGTTTGTAACATCGACGAGACTTGTCGATGTTCGTCACCAGAAAGATTAGGAGAAACAGAAACGTTTTTCCAAGATTCCGTAGAATGTAATGGAACCACTGGAAGGGGAAGATTAACATCAGAGAAGGTAGATTCCTCATCCTGTATGACAGACAGGGATGAATAATGACCGTGAGGTGCAGGAGCATCATCCGTTGCCTGGAAAATAGGCAGCAAATAGTCCGGACGTTCGTGAAATTCCGAAAGCATGTTTATGTGGAAAGTTTTATGCTTTCCATCAATATCGACCACATAGTCAACATCGGAAATCCGAGAGACTATTGCATACGGACCTTTCCATGCAATAAGAAGTCTATTTTCCCTACTGGGGAGTAGGACGAATGCTTTGTCACCTGGACAAAGTTGTCGTAGACATCTATTCTTGTTAGCAAACTGTCTTGCCTTCTCTTTAGCAATTTCTGATGAAGCAGTTGCTAGCTTACATGCCTCAATGATCTTTTGTCTAAGAGCAATGACATACTCATATGAGGATTGAGTTTCATCGCTAATATCATCGGCAGTGATGAGATCGTGTAATAAAGACATAGGGCCGCGTGGACGCGCGCCAAAGACAAGTTCGAAGGGAGAAAATCCTGTGTGTTCATTAGGGACTTCTCTATAGGCAAAGAGAGCCGCGGGTAAAACCCTGTCCCAATCTTGAGGATGATCTTCAGTTATCTTACCAAGCAAAGTCTTGAGCGTTCTATTCAGACGCTCAACTAACCCATTAGACATAGGATGGTAGATACTACTGAGAGATCGTTCAATATGTAAGGTAGACATTACCTGTGACATAGTGTCAGATATGAGTTGAGTGCCATGGTCTGACAATATTTCTCTGGGGAACCCCAAGCGAGAAAATATCAACCAAAGAGCATCTGCGATATCTGTAGTAGATATGCTCTTAAGAGGAATAGCCTCTGGCCAACGTGTGCACATATCGACACATGTAAGGATAAACTGATGTCCTCTGACCGACTTGACCTTAAAAGGGCCAATAATATCTATGGCCATTTTCTGAAACGGCCGAATAGGAATGTCAGCAGCCTGGATAGGCGCAGCATGTCGTGGTCCTCTAGATTTGACCTCCTGACATACCTTGCATGATCGGCAGTAAATACGAATGTCCTTATTGACAAAAGGCCAAAAGAAAGCCGCAAGGACTCTCGACTTCGTACGGGAAAAAACCCATATGTCCAGCACATTGCGAGTCATGAGCATGTTGTAATATTTGCACTCTCATGCTCTTGGGAACAAGAATTTGCGAATGTGCCGACGTAGTCGAATCTTGTACCATACGTACAAGTACGCCGTTTCTCATTGCAATCCAAGATTTTCTATTTGTATCCTGATTCGGATCACCTTTCTTCGCAAGAACGAAGAATTTTTTTAAAGAAGGATCTTCTTCTTGCAATTTTATGAAAGAGTCACGAGTGATTACTAAGTGACTATCTTGGCTATCAACTTCATTATCACTATTCAGTGAAGTTTCGGGTGTTTGTAGAGCTTGTGCTCTTGTAACTACTGCATTTGTAGCTTGCATGTTATTATCTTCCCAAGCAGCAATCTGCTGTGGGGTACACTCCCTAACTCCGTGAATACGACCAATAATAAGGTCCGCAATAGGATTAGGTAAGAGACAAGCATGCACATCTCCAGTAAAGAAAGGAGTGGCAATGCGAATTACAGCAGTAGGATATTTTTCTAGAGTGCCGCCAAATGTGACACATTTAATAACCCTTCCTGTAGCACAAGATGGATCTACAAGCGATTGTCTAACACCAATAGTGGTGCATCCGGAATCGAAAAGTAGTGAGACCGGAGTATCATTAACAAGACCCTTATGTAGAATTAAAGAACCCCTCCCGTCATGCGCAACAGCAGCAGGAAGAGCGGGAAGTGGGTGACCACAACTCAAAGTAGTTATGGTACCCGGTTCGAATAAAGTACTGCATTGGGGGCATTTGTTTGCTCTCTCAAAGTCAAAAGCAGAACCAGTGACAGCGTCAAAGTTTTTACTATCAACAACATGATTACAGGCTCCCTCAGTTTCCTGTTGTACAGCATTAGCCTGCTGATATCTCTTTTTTTTGTGTTGAGATCTACCCCGACTATTATTACCTCTGAAGTTATCAGAGTTATTATTATCTCTGCAGTTATTATTGTCTCTATTGTAATTGTTATCATGATTCGAATTCCAGTTTCCACGATTACTATCATGTTCACATTGATGCGAACATCTATTTGTTTGGTTTTGAGGTCTTCGGCAGGAATAACCTCTATTACCATGTCCTCTTTTGAAATGCTTATAATTATTAGGGTGATAGTAACGAGTACTATCAGGTTGTCTCCAATTCTTCGAAGAAGAATCACCATGAAATTGGTTTCCATGATTTTGACAGAAATTACCGCTACTCTTTCTATCAAAATTTTGTTGGGATCTACGAGCAAAGTTTTGGCCATACGGAGCTGCCGAAGCAACTGGTAAACCTTCTTTCATCTTAGAGTTACCCATGGTTATGTGTGGGTGCGCAGTTACGTATTGGCAACAGAAATCTTCCATTTCTTTTATTGTTTTAGGTTTACGTTCATGAAGGAAAGCAAGGAAAGACTCATTGACAGACGACATGACTTTGTCTCTAAGTATTAAGTCCATAAGTCCTTCATAAGTTTTTTCCGTCTTAGATAGTTCAACCCATCGTGAGAAAGTAATGCGTATTCTTGCAATAAATTCGGAGAATTCAACTCCATTTTCAGGTAACATGTTTTTAAATTGTAGACGATAGCCGTCTTCGTTAAGCTGATATTTCTTTAACAAAGCGGCCCTGACAACCTCATAATTGTTCTTGTCAGGTTCATCCACCATATTTAATATACTTAGAGCTTTACCTGTCAGTATCCCTGATAACTGATAAACATATTTTGCTTTGTCTATGTTATGAGCTGTACATGCTTGTTCAAATCTGTCCAGATAGAACATTATGTCATCACTGGAAGGACTAAAAGTTGGCAACTTAATCTTAAAAGTATCATTATTAGCCTTACCAGAAGATGAACCCTTGTTTGAATCATTACCATTACTCATGTTCATCAATTTCAATTTTTACATCTCTAAAGCTAAGACCTTTTCTTCATGTTCCATTTTTGCTTTCTCTTTCCACTCATCAGACTCTCTCTGTAATCTTCTTTCCTCAGCCTGAGCCTCTTTTTCAAGTCTTTCATTTTCAGCTTCTTTTTCAAGTCTTTTATTTTCAGCCTCTTTTTCAAGTCTTTTATTTTCAGCCTCTTTTTCAAGTCTTTTATTTTCAGCCTCTTTTTGAAGTCTTTCAGCTTCTAGCTGTAGCTGGAGTTTTCTCTCCTCAGCTTCTGATTCCCTTTTTTGTTTTTCCATTTCCATTTGGAATCTTTTTTCATCCACCTGCATCTGCAGTTTCTTTTGTTCAGCTTCCATTGCTTTATCATATCGAGCAGTTGCAAATTCTTCTAACTTATCACCAGTCTTCCCAAGCAATTTACCCTGATCAATAAAGTGCTCAAATGTAGACATGTTGTCTAACATATGAGTCCAAAACCTGAAATAATTAACTAATTTATTTCAAACCTAAGTGTAACAAGTCTTAATTAAGCACTTGTATATTCACATCACATTATATTATCCCAGTCTCTGTGGGAAACAAGTCTCCAATCAAAGAACTTGTATATGAAATATCAGCACTCAATTCTTGATCATAAGTGCACTTCTCATTCAATAGTGCACGACACTATTCATCATTCATTTATCATCAGTGTAGTAGTAACAGTGCATTAGCATAGCCCATTAACTAATTACTATAACTGTAAACAATGACTATGTAAACACATGCAGAATGTAAACATTGAAAATGTAAACAATGCAAACAATGTAAACAATAACAATGTAAACAATAACAAAGATCAGCAACAATACAAAAAACGTTCGCAGAAATCAACTAAAAATAAAGCAGAAATTAATGAAATATCACAAAAAAATGTGACGATATCTGCGCTATAATTAAACAAAATACATGACACCACAGTGTATAAACAAAAATGTTGTATGAAACTAAATTATAGACAAGAGTAGGCTAACAAATACAAACAAATCAAAACAAAACTAAAGAATGCGAAATAATAACGAAAACAATATTAAAACATGTCATCACAGCTAACATAAATAGCAACAGAAGTCGCTTAGCAAATTCCAGTATCGGAAATTTGCAAACCCTACAGAAAAACGCTCACAATAGACGACCTCTATGACGTGGCATAATCTAACGGAGACACCACCCAACCGAGAACCCGCTGAAATATAAACATATAAATATACAAATAACATATAGACATATAACATATAGAATGAGATGATACACAGAAGACTCAGCAGAAGTATAAGGGCACAGTTTACATACAAACAGGCCACTTAACTTATAGGCTTCCAATCGTAGAACAGCAGAAAAAAAACGGATGTCAATCAACGTCCTAAAGAGCGAAGCTCCAACGATGATGGCACATCTGAACTGCTTCCACTGCTAACACGATGGTACAAGAGCTTCTGAAATACTGTGTGTTGAGTTGTTTCGGCACTTGACCTTCTAATCCAAAAGTAAGTTGATGGAAATCGGTACTTGGCCTTCTTCAGAAAACAACCCGTTTCAACCGGCACTTGACCTTCACAAAAACGACAGCACTGGAACCTTGACAGCAGCAACTTGCTTGACTTGCGTAAAAGATAACAGCAGTCCGAGTTATCCGGCAACATGTAACAACGCCGGGTACTGTCAAATTCTTGTTTCCGTCAAAAAGTTGAAATTTTGACTTTTACCGGGCAACGCCGAGTACTTTGAAAATTTTGAAGATGTTGACTGTATTGAAGAATGTTAATTTCTTGAAGGATGCTGATGAATTCTTGTTGAAAATGAAGTGGGTAAGGGACCCCGTGTTTGCTGGTACCAGAATCAAACCAGCTTATGGCCACCAAATGATGCGTGATGCATATGATGATGGATGGTATCCGCATGTCTGGTTTTGTGTAGTGTGCAGATGTGTTCAGTCAAACAATGTTCATACAAAAATAACAGGGCAATCCACATAGGACGTCAGTAAACTCACGACGTATAAAGTCAATGATTCTTGTAACAGCCGTTGACGTTTTTCTTCATTATTTATTGTGGACGCCACAATAACAAAATGGTTACGCGAATATGTAGGCACATCAAACAGTCATTATCACAGCAACATTCAATACAGCAATAGACGGTAGACAGCATTACAATGATGAGTCAGATGCATGTTATATTTCATAGTGCTGTAAATGTAGTCAGGTGAAAAACTCCATCCTTTTCTATAACAGCCAGGAGATAACCAGATGTATGAGATCAGTTCACTCTCCTTAGTCTGACTTCAGCAAGACAGACACGTCTGCCGAAGTATAAATAATGTCCTCAAAAATATCCTCTAGATAATAAAGGTTTTCCAAACCTAGTTCATTTAACAAAGTAGCAAGTAATGGTCCTTGGGACATGCATCAACCGATGCAGTACAATACAGCGACATGTGAGCTGGGAAACATCTCGTGACGACGACTTTCGAAGACAGGCTATGAATCGAAATCGCTCACGACCCAAAATCGATAGAGTTAATGAAAAGTCAATTTACCTTGCCTTCAGGAAATACACAGAAATATCACGCCTCCCGACATGTGGGAAACACTAGAGGTATTATCTCGAATAAACGAAATATCCATTAAGAGGACTACACATCCCTGACAGAACAAAAAATAGCGGAGATCCCCTCTTCAACGAGGCATCTCTTTCGCC
This sequence comes from Oreohelix idahoensis, assembly GCA_024509875.1. Classification (NCBI taxonomy): domain Eukaryota; kingdom Metazoa; phylum Mollusca; class Gastropoda; order Stylommatophora; family Oreohelicidae; genus Oreohelix; species Oreohelix idahoensis. Next base: position 401,632 of record JAMPIV010015422.1, on the reverse strand, counting down.
ATTCAAATCGCTCACTCCACTAGTGGTGGGCGGAAACCGATCGACCAAAAAACAAGACCAGTCATGCGCAGTCCAGCGCAAAAAGACCACAGCTCAAAACTTAACTGCATTCAATACCAACGCGGGAAGACAAATGCTTACCGAGAAAAGTGACTATAAATTTCAAGCAGTTGTTGCCCTTGCGTTATAAAATAGATATTGTAATAAAACGATGTTGCGAGAATTTATCACGCAACAGAATCTGAGAAAATACAGTATTTCCGTGAATGAATCTGAGAATACAGTATTTCCGGGTATGTTTCCTGTTCATGTTTCACTGTGGCGGACGCATGTTAATCGTAACCGTTTTTAATGAATGTTTTGACGTGTGTGGCACGTTTAGCTGTTCCTGTGTTGCCTTTCTTGGATCTACGTAATCTAAGTAGTAAGTGGATACATTTCTACTTCATCACGAAATCCAAGGTTTGTCCAATGTGCCGAGGGACTGAATGGTTACTGGGTGAGCAACCGTTAAGAGCTGATGTCTGGCGGGCGAGCGGGGCTGCCAGAAGGACTCCCTAAGGGACATTCCTTGTCTCTTCCCTGGTATGGTGGTTCTATCAGGGTTACCGGATGTTTTCACTAATTTATAACACGAATTCATGATTAAAGTTTCAAAATAGAATCATCGTCGGAGCTACGTGGAACGTGATCTGTCGCCGATAACCTTAGCTAATGTTAATAGTAAAAATTGATGCAGAAAAAGAGGTAAGGACATAGGAGGAAGGAGAGATCGAGAAGAGCTGGCAAGAGGAAGCTTAGGAGTAAACCTGACAGGCTATCACCCAAATATATGCGTATAGGCTACTGGCACTGCCGGAGCGCCCAATCAACGAGCGGCTATAATACTAAAAGCGGTGTATGATTTCGACATCCTCGTGCTACAAGACACAAATTTAAAAGAGCATGTCAACATTAATTGCCCAAGCTATAAATGCTACACCAATTCCCAGTGGACCTGGCAGACGATGGTAAGATATGAATGTCAAGAATGAGCTCCCTCATAAGTGGTTGGATACCAGTGCCCATGTCAGGGATGACGTAGAATTGCAAGGAATAGAACTGAATATAGATGGTAACGATTGGCACATCTACAATTTATTTGCCAACGTCGATCACCTTCCAGAAGAGGGTAACTGGGATGTCTTGGTGGAATTGTTGGAGGAACCTGGCAAAAGGTGCTTAATTGTAGGCTATTTTAATGCTAGATGTAAGGAGTGAGGAAACATCACTGACTATAGACAGGGCATGGCTTTGAGCCGAGCGCTCATCAATACGAACCTTGATATCTTAAATGATGGCCGTCCGGCAAGACTGGCGAAAAAACCAGGGGATACTGATGGAGTTATTGATCTGGAATTCATCTCTGTGACAGAATGGGGCAACCCCTCTCGATCTCTGTTTCACTACAGCGGTATCAGTTACATTGTTGTACTGATTTTTATTGTGTGCTTTCAATTGTCGCACTTTCTATCTTTCTCTGCTATGTGTAGCAGATATTATGTATTTTCCTTCTTACACTCTTCTTATGGATAAGTTATTACGTCTGTTTGTTTCCCGTTCCTTGGCAAAGCTTTGCAAAGGAGCGTCAGAAATAGAATTAACGACAAGCGAGTTGGTAAAATTCATTTGTACCGAATCTTGGCCTCGACAGATTAACCCCAAGAAAATGCCAGCGTATCTGCAAATCGCTGATAAAGGCCAGAGTACGGGACAGATAACGAGATTGTCCGTCTGCTAATAGATTACTGTCTGATAAAGTAATAATTTGTTACATCTGAAACAAAGTTTACAGATGTGTCTGTGATTTTGTCTACCAGGCAATCGGATGTTTTCATACCAAACATGTAAGAGATGACTTATGCATTTCGTTCAAAATTTTCCCTTGTCGGAAATATTTTGAATTTCCCCACGGAAACTTTATGTTTAAAAACTATTAGCTTTTTACTTAGTAGCATAACAAACAGATGCGGGGGTAGGACAGGCAAATAACCTGACACGTTTCAGTGTTATTTCACTGTGAAAGTTTACTGTGAGATCCACGCTTGCCACGATGACACAAGACCATGACAGAGTTAGAATTCAGAATTCCTTTTATCAGGCCAGACCTTTTCTTGGAGAATCTTGATGGACTTACAAAAACAGCCAAGGAAATCTTTATCATTTTAGTAAGGAAACCGGAACTGAGAAAACTGAAAATACACGGGGTCATAGAGGGATTTATGTTATTAAAGAAAGGACATCTCAGGTGATTGTAAGAGGCCGATTCGTCTCTTTTATTCATCTGAGCAAAAAGTATGTGAGCCAGGATTGATGTAAGTTGTCATTGTATATATATTTATATATGTTAGTTCACATGTTAGTAATATAAAATGTAAAATGACAACTGACACCAATCTTGGCTCCGGGAAATATGGAAGAGAGATTTGAGAAATGATGTACTGGTTGAAGAGAAGATTGAATTAAAAAAAAACAAGCCATCAATAGATTTAAAATCTTGGCGAAAGAGGCCAAGGATAAAGTTTGTGACACATGTGGGCACCGATACAACAATACAGAAATTCTAGTCCCTTCACCGGCGAATGAACTTGAAAAATACATGCCTACGCATTCCTAAATGAACCTGAGAATACAATATTTCCGTGAATAAACCTGAGAATACAATATTTACGTGTATGAACCTTAGAGTACAGTATTTCCGTGAATGAACCTTAGAATACTGGTCGACATCATCATTCACACTTCAACCCCTCAACTTCTTTTCCCCCGCCCCCCCCCCCCCCCCCTCCCCCCCCAAAGTAGTATTGACGTTCAATAAGAAAGCTGATACTGACGTTTTAAGAGCGGTATCTCGTCAAGTATAAAGGGAAACAATTACAATTATGTATATTCGTTCAGGAAGTGGAGATAATCAGGTCAATCATCGAGAATATATTTTTGATGCATGATTTATACAACATTCAACATTCTGCAGTCACAATTCTAGTAACAATAAAACTACTAAAATGGTAAAGAAAGGGATGAATCTGAAGAATTATTACAATGGTAGAATGAAAACCATCTGAGTGGAGGGAAAAATGATGAAACATTTCTAACATTAAAAAAACTTGACGAACAATGATCAATAATACAATGATTTCAGGCTGGAGAAATTCAGAAATCTTCAATAAATGTCTCAGACTTAAGGGTCTTTTATATTTGGACATGCGCCCTAATATAACCGGCCAGGTTGAACGGGACGCGCCTCGCCAAAACGAGGCAACATTTTCTTTATTATTTAAAAGAGAGAAATTCAGCACACAAATGTAATTTCTCAAAACGTATAAACAGCTGATATAATTGTAGATGAATAAATTAATCAATATAGTACAATAGTCGTGATCTGTCACACTTTTACATTGAATGCTTGGACGCCCCATTCTTTCCGATTCAGAATGTTCTTTAAAGTTTCGTTCGAAAAAACGACACTTGAAAAATTTAGCAGAAAAATAATTCTGAGTGAAGATTTGCTTTAGGTATACAAAGTAATATTCTGGGCGTATCTTGTAAACTGTTAAACATGAACCAACTGAATTTTTCTGTCTGTGACAAAAATAAATTTCATCGCTTCTTGAGTTAGTTCCACGTTCCTTCTGCAATATATATTCCGCTACCACGACAAGTATGTTAATCTACGAGCTAGGGATCCAGACCTCCAAGACGACCCAGCGTCCGCTAGTGAGGACAGCATTAGAGATTATATAATCGAAGACTAGACTGAACCAGGCCAGAAAGACAGCAGGTAGGATAGAATGGCGCTCCATCCTCCTAACCTCTACACCTCAAGGTAGAAGTAGGATCACTAAGTAAGAAAGTAAAAACAGCGTGGACAGTATATATATATATATATATATATATATATATATATATATATATATATATATAATATATATACTTTTTAAAGATTTACTGTCTCGTGTTACATCTTCGCTGGACAATAGGCAAGAGCTCTGGCAAGAGAGAGAATATCTCCTGGTCTACGTCTCTGTATATACATCTCTACCCTATGACATGACTGATAACTCTGAGGTCCTTATCTGTCCTAACTATTTCAATAGTCATGACCCTTACATCATACTCGTGACGTCATCATTATGTTCTGTCGTTAACTTATTGCGGTGAACTCGCAGTGGTGTAGAGAACCCAGTAGCCTGGTATAGCACTGTACAATAGGACCCTGTTCACTCTTGCAGATACTATATTTCATTATCAACTTGTAGAGTGAAATTTTGTGATACGACATTTAGGCCTACTCGAATAATGTAGAAATAAAATAAAGTAGGACATTTTAAAGACAACGGAACCTACACTACTGACTTGCAATAGAGTTGATATCCTTTGCGAGAAGAGAGAACCACACAAAAACAGCAGGCTAATAAGTTGGATAAAATAAACAGACCCACAGAAGAAATCATTCTCTACTCAATAATGATTGACAATTTTTATTGGATTATTATAATTACAACTTACTGATCACGCTAACGTACCGTGAGCTGTAGATTTAATAATTTATTTTCAAGGATTCCCCTGACACCTGAGAATTATTTCAAGGGTTTCTTCAAAATACAAAATTTGAGGAAGGCTGCTGTATACATACATCCTTACACCTCCTGTAAATATTAATTTAGAGGCAAGGAACATTATGCATGCAATATAACAACATATATTTACAGTTTCAAATTACAATTACAACGTTAAAAAAACAAAGAAAAACAAAAACAACCAAACAAATCATACATAAAATCCTCCTTCAAACATATCAGATTAAAGTAGTATATAATCACAAGTCATGAAATATTGCAACAGTCCCCGACTGAATGAGTAGGAAATGAGCGTGGTTTTAGATTATGTAACAAAGATGAGTAGCTCAGAGTCCCATATCAGATATAGATGTAATGGAGTGAAGTGTTACAGACTTCACTGTACTAGGTCCAGCTTTATAAGATGGGGTGACTAGTTCTCTTCCTCGCTATCTTTGCCTTCATAACTCCAGAGCAGAATTAAGTCCACATTTACAGGCTGTTTTGGCTAGAACGTGACGCTACCAAGTTCTGAACCCTTCCTAAAAATTACATCAAATAAATGTAGATAAGGTTTTCCACTTTATGCAACAGCTAACATATGTACATGAGCGTCATTAACCAAATCAGCAGATAGATAGATAGATAGATAGCTAAATAAATAGATAGAAAGATAGATACATAGATAGATAGATAGATAGATAGATAGACAGACAGACAGACAGACAGACAGACAGACAGACAGACAGACAGACAGATAGATAGATAGATAGATAGATAGATAGATAGATAGATAGATAGATAGATAGATAGATAGATAGATAGATAGATAGATAGATAGATAGATAGATAGATAGATAGATAGATAGATAGATAGATAGATCAGTTCGAGTTCGTATTTTTCAGGGGAGTTTACTATGGTAAGTTTATATGTTTAAGGGACAGAATTAGGTAAATTTAAAAAATAAATTTGGAAGTAGCTATTTACTTAGTTTAATCTATTAATAATTTAAATTAGCTTTTCTGTCTTTTTAGCAGCATGGTTTTATGCATATTGTGAGAAATATTTCAATTTCTAAATTTCGTATTCTTTTTGACGTCTCGTATTTTTTAAAGAATACATGTTAAAAGAGCAGACTAAGTATTCAATATTTTTTTTTTATATTTGCATTTGTAACTTTTAAAGGATAATGAATAAAACTTGCAGATCGTTATATAATTCAACAACCAACATTCATAGAGAAAGAAATAGAAATGCAGATTATTCCATACTTAAAATCGCTTCGATGTGAGTCACAGGCAACGACTACAACCCACAGAAGCCAGATCCAAGCCTCAGAAATGAGATATCTGAGGAAGGACTGAAGTAAGAAGAAGAGATATGGTCCACAACCAGACGATACGTAATGGCCTAAAAACCCAACCCCTGCAGATAAGTAGAACAGTCCCAACTAAGATAGTTTGGCCATGTCTCCAGAATGGGAGAAGATAGGTGTAACGAGTTGATCCTATGGAAAGGGCAGTAATTCTGAATATGTTTTATGGACAAGTTAAATTATGGGTTGTGGCACTTGATGCCCGATTAAGCTGATGCTTGTTTAAAAGGGGATAGGAATAATATCTTCTCGTATGATCGAGAACAAAGCGATGATCGCTTCTCACAGCGTTGAGTCACGCCTGTGAGGAATTTATCCCTGAGTTGTAGTGAGCTGTGATTAAGCTCGTGGCTAGCCCACATGTGTTTTTGACTGAGTGGGGTTTCTAACAGTCGAGTCTCGTGACAGGGAGTTCACAGTGTGTGCCCTGGGTGTGTAGGAGAGAGCATTGTGTCCTTGGAGTTGACTGAGGGAGTCAGCTATAAGTGTGTGTCTGTGCAGAGCACTAGGAATATGTCTAGCGATGGTTTTCGCTGTATTTTTTGGATAAGTGTAGAGATTAGGACAGGCCATATTATATATTAACTGCAGTGTGGAGATGTATGAAGCTGTTAAGCTATTATAGGGCCAGGAGGTGTACAGGCCATATTGTGTATTAACTACAGTGTGGAGATTTATGATTCGTGTTTTGCTGTCGAATGTGTGTCATTGATGTCATCGTGTCTGTGTTGTAACGGAATAAACAGTATCAAACTGTTCCAGTCGTTTACAACCCTTTTTGACTCCTGCATGTACTCTTACGTACGTACTGTGGGGTGTAACTGAATCTACATACACCCATGTCAACATTGCAGATACAGGGACAGGACAACAGCATACATATAGATATAATCAGCCTGTGTGGCGGATGTATTTAAGAATCTGTTACCTCTACAGAGGTGTGTTACTTCAACCGTAGGGTGTACTTGAAAGAATATCCAACAGGTGGAAGGATAAATAAAACAGATACTAACAGTGGCAGCATCTAAACAGTGAACTCGAATACTAACAATAGGTCACCCCGACAAGTATGGGAAACTGAGAGCCAGGGATCCAGACCTCCAACGGTCCGCTGGGAGGACTCTGAAGGACCGAGCACTAGAATGGAACTAGGCCAAGAGAAAGACAGCCAATATAGTATGGCACTCTCGGTTCCAAAACTCTACACCTCACGGTAGAAGAGGAACGACTAAGTAAGCAGTATGTAAGTAAACTTTGAAGACTGAACGCCATAGAGGCAGAGGACGCATGGTATGTAATTGTAATACAGTGACACAAACTTTGAACTCTATGAAACAGACATTACAAAAAATACAACAACAGAAATAGTTTTGTATAAAGCAGTTATACTCAACATCTTTCCCAAAATTACTCCATGCATTAAAGTTCATTTACTTACACTTTTGGCAGAATATAGACATCTAGTATGAATTTGCAGAAATACAGCAGTCTATGAACAAATGAATTTTAATTCAAAACGTTTTCTACATATATTCACACATAAAAAAAAAACACTTAAATCATTTCACGTAGTTTTTTCAGGTAAAACAAGCACTATTAGCGTGTTTAGATAGATAGTGCGACATTAGATTTACTAATGGTAAAAAAGAAAGTATTAGTAGCGTAGGTATGTATGTTTATACTTATATATGTTTATGTATGTGTGTTTGGGCTTGTACCAACACATGTTCATGTGTGCGTGTATTTGCAGTTACATTTCTTTATAATTATTTTGATTGAATTGTAACGTCCATTATGTGAAATATTTTTGTATGTGTATTGTAAACAAATTCACTTTTGAGAATTAAAAACAAAATTTTTTTTTAATAAAAGAGAAGGTTTGCTTCTATCCCAAGTGAACCAGCTTACTAAATTAATATGAAACAAATATAAAGGTATGTTATCAGGCACTCGCAGGAAATAAAGAAGTAGAACACCAGACAACAGAAAAACAACAGACATGAGTGGCTTAACCAGGATAGTGTGATTCGCTTGCATGGCTAGGCGGGGTTGTCGCACGGAAGGTCCAGTGTTCAAATCCTGGGTAAGCCACTCATGTCTGTTGTTTTTCTGTTGTCTGGTGTTCTACTTCTTTATTTCCTGCGAGTGCCTGATAACATACCTTTATATTTGTTTCATATTAATTTACTGTTTACAGGCCTCGCGTTTCCCTATTTTATTGTACTTTTTTGTTATTTTATTATTTATGTAATATTTAGGATACGTGTGAGAATAAATGGATTCAGTATGGAAGATGAGAGAAAGGAAGGGCAGAATGTTAGACAGGCCTGCGTGCCCAATTCTAAACCCTTTGAAAATAAAGTTCGTTCGTTCGTTCGTTCCCTTATGTGTAATAAATGTTTATACAATACCAAACCTACCCACTATCCTGTTCTCACTGTTCTAGTCTACTATCATTTACTGGACACAGTATTAAGGTCCTTGTCTTGTTGGATTCGGCCTATACTGCTTGATAGAAATACAACAGAAGTGATTGCGTCATTAATAGGCTGAACTGCCCATGGTGGACTTCTTCTTCTTCTTCCGTCCTTAGCCAAAGACCGACCAAGCAGTCAGAGGCCATCACGCCTTGTGGCGTCTTAAGGGCAACAGCAGATAGATTTTCTCTGTTGTAGTTTCCCATCACGCCTAGCGGCGTCTTTAGGGCAACAACAAATAGATCCCTCTGCCGCTGTTTCCGTAATCGGTGTGACAAGCCAACGGGTGATCAGCCCATTGGGCATGGTGGACTTCTGGTGTCATGTATTGTGGTTCGCACTGTTGACCTGCCATTGAAACATCATTTTTTGATGATGCGTAGATGGCAGGGCGGATAGTGTGATTCGCTTGCATGGCTAGGCGGGGTTGTCGCACGGAAGGTCTAGTGTTCAAATCCTGGGTAAGCCACTCATGTCTGTTGTTTTTCTGTTGTCTGGTGTTCTACTTCTTTATTTCCTGCGAGTGCCTGATAACATAACTTTATATTTGAACCAGCTTACCTATTATCGTATTCAAAAGCCAAATTCCAGATAAGTAGCATCTCCCTTAAATCTTACTTTATCTGTAGTTTACTTTTAGTACTAGTTATTTGTTTTTAATATTAATTATTGGCTAGGAGGATTAGTTATCTATTAGCTATAAATATTAGTTCTTCTTCTTTCTTCTTCAAGCACCGTGCATAGTGGCGTAAATGATCATGTCTCTCCACAACTTATCAATTCTGCTGTTGAAATCCCTTGAAACAAACATTGAAAACATTTATACAGAACATTCAAAATTAAAGAATAAAGAACATTTCATTAACATTGAAAACATATAAAGAAAGCACATCCCAGAACGATGTTTATCTAACACACGTACTTTATCACTGAGGCTCATAATGGCCTTCTCGCGCTTAGACACACTGGATGAAACTTGCACTGCGTTTGGATGCCATTATTCATTACCAAAATATCCAACGCAACTTGACCGGCCCAAGATACCAGAACGAAATATATATATATATATATATATATATATATATATATATATATATATATATATATATATATATATATATATATATATATATATATATATATATATATGTGTGTGTGTGTGTGTGTGTGTGTGTGTCTGTGTGTGTGTGTGTGTGTGTTTGTGTCAAGAACCGATTTACTGTGGAGAACACTCCACTGGTTACACCACTGCAGTGTGGATTTATAACAATAACTAAAGGCTCATTATTCCAAGAGTATACCACAGAACAATGGCTGACAATTGAAATGAGCACCTTTTACATGTACTTCCCTTGAATACTATGCACAATACAATAAGGCCTCACACGGCCAATAAACGCATCACAAACAATAATGAAATAACATAGTAACTTGCCTTAGCAGCTTAATCTATCAGCATCATACATGACAGTACGACTTCCACTGAAAAACACTGCAATGAGTATCGCTCACCTGAGCGGCAAAACTGTGACAATGACACACTCAAATCATTGACAACTTATTAAACTATGGCCTGGAGATATTACGATCTAGACCCTACACTGCACTAGAATTATAACGTCAACTGTATTCTCATGTTGATGAATGTGTATACTGTACTCTCACGTTGATGCACGTGTATACTGTATTCTCAGGTTGATGCACGTGTATACTGTATTCTCAGGTTGATGCACGTGTATACTGTATTCTCAAGTTGATGCACGTGTATACTGTATTCTCATGTTGATGAACGTATATACTGTATTATCATGTTGATGCACTTATATACTGTATTGTCAGGTTCATGCACGTGTATACAGTACTCTCGTGTTGATGCACGTGTGGCCGTAGACATATTAGCTTGCGGTCTATTATTTCATACTTTGTTTAGTTCGTGATGGTCGTATAATAGATTGTGTATCTCTACACTAAACAACAGGCAGCTTAGTTGTAATACGGGGGATTTCTTACTCTCAAAAGAACAACGACAACAGTTCATGTACAGACAATTGATGGATGATTTCACGATGTGATGAGTGACTTCATTCTGACAGCAGTATGAGTCAATGCTCACCTTTACTTACATGATCAAAAGGATTGAAAAAAATTTAGCACCTTGTGAATTTACCGCACTGGGAAATTCAACTCGTCAAGGAGACAGCCAGACAAGCCAGAGTAAAGAATAGGATCAAGATTCCATTTTACAGGACAACGTGTTTGAGCATCTTGTTGACTTATATCCCAGGAAAACTCTTCCTTCATTAACACGTTGAGCCCAGAATCCTTGAAACCCGAACACTAAATCATAGCGGGATTCTATTTGCAAAGTAATACCCCAGACCACATATTGATCACGTTGCCTTCACTATTTCTCTGAGCCAGAAGCCAGTCTGTATTCCCAAAGAAATTTGGGGTAAGATGTATTTTTAATAATTCTATATTTTGCATTTATTACTTATTTGCTAAGTCGTTCCCCGTCTACCGTGCGCTGTAGAGGTTTGGAAGAGAGAGCGCGCCAGAGTATCCTGGTTCCATTGTAGTCCTCGTGCGTTCAGAGATTGTCTAATGTTGTCCTCCCAGCGGACTCTGGGTCATCCTGGGGGTTTGGATCCCTGGCTCTTTGTTTCCCATGCTTGTCATGGTAGCCGATCTTCTCCCATTCAGCAGACAAACAATCTTAGTTGGGATAGTTCTACTTTGGTCTGCAGGGAGTGGGATTTTAGGCCTTGACGTATCGTCTGGTTGCAGACCATGTCTCTTCTTGTTACTTTAACCACCTTCCTCAGATACCTCATTTCTGAGGTTTGTATCTGACTTTAGTGGGTTGTAGTCTTTGCCCATGACTCGCATCCATGTGTCAAGATTGGGACATAGGTGGAGCAATATACGGCCAACTTCGTTTTTTTACCATCCTCTCTCTTGCTGAGGAATCCTCGATTTACGGCCTGAAAAAGTTTCCCAGCTGCTGCTTTTCGAGCGATAACTCTTCTTTGATGCATCCCTTTCGGTCTGTAATAGATCCGAGGTATTTAAAGTGGTCGACCTGCTCCAGGACCTGTTCTCCCAGCTTAATCTGATGTCTTCTTTCTTCTCGTGATATTACCATGGATTTTGTATTAGATCTGCTTATGACCATCACTCTCTTCTCCGGCTCTTCCTTCCAGACTTGCAGGTTGGATTGGAGATGCGCCTCTGATTTAGCAATCAGGGCAACATCATCAGCAAATGCCAGCAATGAAATACAGACATGTCTTATCTTCCAGTCATCATCATCATCAGTTGCCATCTCCACAACGAAGGTTGGCTGTAATGGATCTCCAACGTCTTCTGTCTCTTGTCTTGGTGGTACACTCTGATAGACTCTTTCTCATCCATCTCTTGATGTTATCTTCCCACTTATAGCGCTGTCTTCCCCTTGCACGTTTGCCTTCAACTCTCCCTTCTGTTATGGTCTTCTGCAAGGTCTTATGCCTTTTTATGTGGCCAAAGTATTTTAGCTGCCGAACTTTGACCTCTCTCATTAGTTCTCTTTTCATACCTAGATTTTCTAGGACCTCCTTATTTGTTTTCATATCTTTCCATGAGATACGCCCCATTCTTCTATATATCCACATTTCAAGAGCCTCAATTCTTTCTTCCAAATGCTTATTCATCGTCCATGTTTCTGCACCATACAGAAAAGCAGAATATATATAACACTTTATGATTCTCGGTTTTAATTTATGAGATAACTGTTTGGATGTCAGTATATGTTTCATGTTGTTGAATGTAGCTTAGGCCATTCCTATTCTCTTCTTGATTTCTGTTTCACATCTGCCATCTTCTGTTATTATATGACCAAGATATACGTAGCTCTTGACTTGTTCCAGGATTTTCCCATTTACGCTTATCTTTAATGTGGGTTTATCGTCTGTTTTGCTAATTATCATAGTTTTAGTTTTCTCAATATTAATGTCGAGTCCATATTCATGACTTATACTGTTCACTTGCTTCACTAGTTCTTGTAACTCCTGTTCGCTTTCAGCTAACAACACGGTATCATCTGCATATCTAAGGTTGTTTATTGATCTTCCACTGATGTTCAGTCCTGGTATTTCCTGTATTTGTTTGAAATTTTTTTCGGTGTATAAATTAAATAGGCAGGGGGACAGCACACAACCTTGTCTGACACCTCTTTTTATGTCTATGTATGGTGAATAATTCCTTCTCGATCTTACTGTGGCAGTTTGCTCCCAATAAAGGTTACTGAGTATTCTTATATCTTTTCCATCAATACCTATGTCTTTGAGGCATTCAATTATTTGCTCATGATGGATTCTGTCAAAAGCCTTCTTATAGTCAATGAAGCACATATACATACTTTTTTGGACCTCTGTATATTTTTCTGCTAATCTTCTTAGGCAAAATATTGCCTCTCTTGTTCCACTGTTCCGTCTAAAACCAAACTGTTCTTCTTGGATTTCGCTGTCTACTTTACTTTTTATTCTTTCCTGTATGATTTTGAGCAGTACCTTAATTGCATGACTCATCAGGCTGATTGTTCTGAAGTCTGAACATTCTGTTGCATTTGGTTTTTTGGGCAATGTTATAAAAACTGATGTCTTCATGTCGTGTGGTAAATATCCTGTATTGTATATATCATTGCATATTTCTGTGATTGTATCTATACCAAAGCTCTCCAGAGCTTCTATCATTTCAATTTTTATGTTATCCATGCCTGCTGATCTTCCTTTTTGTATCATATGAATGGCATTCTCTACTATCTTCCAGTACCCCACTGAATACTTTCTTGTTCTCTCCTTACATGCCTCATTGAGGAGTATGAAAAGAACAGGTAACAGGATATCACCTTGTCTTACACCAGTAGTGGTAATGCACTCTTATGACTTATGGTTTGCTACAGGGGAACCATGTCAAACGCCTTTTTCAGATCTATAAATCAAAGATGAATCTCACTCTTACACTCAAGGGCGTTTTCAGTCAGCTGTCTGTGTGAAGATTAACTCTTGAGTACTTCGGTTTCCTTGGAATCCACACTGGACCTCATCCAATTGTAGCTCAGCTAGGCGTCGGAGTCGTTGCGCTAGGATTCTAGAGTAGATTTTACCAGGGACACCGAGAATGGATATGCATCTATGGTTCTACATTATCGATTGTCACCCTTTTTGAAAATTGGTGTTACGATGGCAATCTCACAATCTTTTGGTATGGTCTTGTTGCACCACTCTGCCTGAAGGACCCTTATGAGTAATAGGTCGCCTGATGCTCCCATGTACTTAACCATTTCTGGTGTTATACCATCATGCCCTGCTGCTTTGCCCATCTTGATTTTCTCCAGTGCTGCCTTGATTTCTTCCATCTTTATGTCATCTTCACCATTATTGGTTTTCTCTTCTGTGAAAGTGGTTACCATTTCTGATGCTTCACCATGCTCACCATCTAGGAGTTCTGAGAAATATTCTGTCCATCTTTCCATTACGTTCTTCGCGGCAGTAAGCAATTCGCCTTGCTTGTCCTTTAAAAATTTAAGAGGGCAATGTTTTTCCTTCCTCACATTCTTTAGGGTCTTATAGAACAATTTCTGGTTTTCGTGCGCATCGTTTTCTAGCTTTTCTCCAAATTCTTCCCAGGACTTCTGTTTTGCTGCTAGCACCTTGTTCTTTGCTTCTGTTCTGAGTGTCACATATTCTCAATATTTCTCCATTTGTCCTGTTGTGCTGTAAGCTCCTAAGTATTGTTTCCATGCCATTTTCTTCTCTCTTATTTTATCTTTGACTTTCAAGGTCCACCAACGTGTCCTCCTTCTCTTGTTCCCAAGTCGGACTTCACCACATGCTTCTGCAGGAGCTGTCTTTATGATGTCCTTGAATTTAAGCCAGAGGGTTTCCAGGTCATCAGGTTGTTCTTCTGTGTTGCTCACCGCTGCAGCAATAAGCCCCTGATATCTGGTCTTAATTTCTGGCTCTCTCAGCCTATAGGTCTTAATGCTCATTTCTCTCGTTCGTTTACTTAGTTTCTTGCATGATGTTGGGCAGTTCCTAGGCTGAGCAACTCTTTCAGTTTTTTTTTTTTATTGTAAGCAGGTGATGATCACTTCCAATCTCTGGCCCCCTCTAGACTCTAGCATCCCGGACATATTTGAATACGCTTCTCCTAACAAATGCATAGTAGATCACTAACTTCTCATTCTTTGTTGGTTCACATCTAGTGTATACATGCATGGGCTTATGGGGGAACTAATTAGTTGCTTTCCAGTTTCATTGAGAGTATCTTCTCCTTATGTTTCGATAACTCCACCCCATCTAGCATGGTCATCTCCAACTCTGGCATTGAAATCTCCGAGCATGATAATTTTATCTAGGCAGTCATCCACTGTCCTTTGAAGCAGCTCGAAGAATTCCTCCTTGACCTCTGCTCTCTCATCCTCATTTGGCCCATACACTATGACCAGGTTGACTATGGTTTCTCCTTCTTTTAGTTTTACAACCGTAAACCGCTCCGAGACAAAGTTCCATCCCTTGATACTATCTTTTGGTTTTTGGCCAAAATACAACCCACGCCCAGTTTAGCTCTGTCAGATGTGGGTACACCACCGTGTTGCCATAGAGATCCATGACTCCTTGTCCTTTTTTCTTTGTTTCTGTTATAGCCAGGATTTCTAGTTTTGCTTTCCTCATCTCTTCCCCCAGCTCCTCTTCTTTCCCATTTATACTTCTTGTGTTCCAAGTTCCATAAGTCGTAGTCCGTTCCAGTTCGTCGCCTTTAGAATCAGTCCAGTTTTCTTTCTTGGTATTCTCGTAATAAAAAGTTTAAATCAAACAGGTGATTGGCCTGTTGTGCCTTTGCATGGTGGAGGGGCTGCCTTCTTACGGCCTCCATGTAGGCCGCCCTATTCCTTTTTCAGCCGAGCGTGGGACCGGTCTTGGCGGAATTTGGCATTTATTAACATGTAAATATCTAGTATCCAAGTCATACGAGGCTGGGAACCTCAGCAGATAAAATGATGGTTTCACGAACCAACACTACAAGAGCTAGTGACTGCGTTATGCAGGTTTCTTATAGAGAACTAAAAGCAGAGGTAGTCCTAATTTCCATATGGAGCAGGGAGTGGATAATGATAGAACTTTAACAACCAGGTCATATGTAAATGTAAACATGTTCAACATAAATGCAATGGATGTTTTCTGCTCACTGGGATTAACATTAATGTTCGGAGAGGGGAAAGTTCTGAAATAGATAGGATGATGGAATGAAAAGGGGGACACCTGATTTTATGTCAGGAAACCCAATACGCAGGGGGGTATTTGTTTCTCTCCTATTTCATGATACTAATCGGTGGTACAAATTGGTAGTGCTATTTGTGGAACAAGTGAGTGGTATAAGTAGCCTGCACTCAATGGTAGACACCTACAGCAGACGTGTCTTAACAGACGCTGGACCATCTTTGCTATTGCTCCATGGTACTACAAGGAACGTATTGCAGCCACCGGACATGACCAGTGACGAGTGAACCAGTCTGTAAGCTATAAAGAACAAGCATCGGCTGAAGCAGAAACAAACCGACGTTGTAGTGGCATTTAATACGCACTTAAACATCGAAATACTCATCATATACTAGGTCATCAGACAATCCTTTTTTTGCCCCATTTGATTTCTGTATCATTACACAGCTGGAACAATGTAGATAACTTGACGTCTATACAAAACGGAAAACAACAGGCAAATGACCTCGATTGCCAACATAAACAACAAGACGTAGACACATAACATTGTGCGTACATAAAGAACTCACAAGCGCTACAGTGTCTGAAATCAACAAGCAGGGAATATCCCAATATTCTAACCACCGAGTGCACATCTTAACATATATAACACTGCCATTTTCGGAAGTTAAAACCATAAGATTTTTCACTCAAAAGTGGTAAGTAAAGATCAACATACTAAACTCACAAACGAGCAGGCACGTCGAAAAAGAAATTATTATGACGCGCGCGACAAGTGGGGAAAAATAGAATATACAATTCATTTTAAATTACGATCGAGCTACGTTCATAATGTTAGTAAATACAATAAAAGCAATGTTCATCCTAGTAACTGTGTAATATATGAGACACTGTCAGCCGTGAAAGGACGTAGGCCGGCATATTTTCGACTCTTTGATAGGCATCATTGGAATCCAGAACTCCCGTAGAAATAACTTTTAATGCGGGCAAACCCATAAGTGCTCGGTCTCCCTCATCTAATGTCGGAGAGTATGAATGCTAATTGTACCGTTAGCCCGCTGGTTGTACATACGACGGATGCATCCTCTCTCACGTCCATTTCTGCTAGTCCCACATTTGATGCCAAACTCCAACAGACTCAGCCTTGTTGATTTATCCATTGCAGTGTCATTATCCAGCAGGCGATTATTAATAGCCCTTAATATCTCTCACTTATAAATGTCCAGTGTCCCCAATATGGATGCTCTCGAGGCCAGTCTGTCAGCTGCCTCATTGCCACTTACCACTGCATGACCAGGACAGTAGATCCACACCAGTTCTTGAAGACTTGAAAACTGGAGGATTATTTTGATGTTTTACATTCCTGCTGCAGCCATCCGTTCTGAACTTTCCGAAGCATGACTTGAGAGTCTGACAATATAACTTCCCTGGCTGATGGAATTTCAGACAGCCACCTCAGTGCTGCAGTTAATGCCTCTACATCCTGTCGTAGATTTTCGATAGGGGAATTAAGACATAGTTTGGTCCCTTCTG
This sequence comes from Oreohelix idahoensis, assembly GCA_024509875.1. Taxonomy (NCBI): domain Eukaryota; kingdom Metazoa; phylum Mollusca; class Gastropoda; order Stylommatophora; family Oreohelicidae; genus Oreohelix; species Oreohelix idahoensis. The sequence goes on along the minus strand of JAMPIV010015422.1, from coordinate 384,386 downwards.
AATAGAACTAGAACAGGTGGTGACTCAGCGAGAGATAAGATAAGAAATATATTGTCACGTGTGAGATGGTGAAAAAAAAATAAGTAGAATCTGTCCCTGGACTCGAGGAGATTCTCTAGTCCAGCCTATCTCTACAACAGAACTTTGTTTGTCAGACAGATTATCAATATATATATATATATATATATATATATATATATATATATATATATATATATATATATATATATATATATATATATATATATATATATATATATATATATATATATATATATATATGTGTATATATATATATAAATGACTCACATACACACACACATAAGTGACGACACTAAGACGCACAAACGTGAATAAACTATATCAATGGAATAGCGATATTTTTGGGACGAGCTGACCAACACATGTAAATAAAGTTTATGTAAATTTTATTTACCAAAAGAAACTTCACAACAGCAATAATTTGAATATCAATCAAAATACAAATAAACACAGGTTAATGAATTAATCAAGAAATAGACCCATAGGTAAAATCCTAACTCCCTCTGTTGAGACAAGATCCCGTTAGAAGAACATTATTAACCCCCCAAAGAGTCAAAGATTTTTACACTATGGTCTTGGATTTCCCTCTACAGTAAAGAACAGAGTTTATACGTGAATCTATTCTGAAATGGACAGCATTAGCAAAACTTGCAATAAAAAATATACACCGGGAGTAGATTGATTATACCATACAAGAGTCACTAATTCCTGCTTTCTTTCTTTCCATACAACCTTGGCCACGTACATTCGTTCTTACCCAACACTTGACTTGCACCTTCTGAAACTATCTTTAGGACACGCGCACACAGCAAATACAGTGTTCTTTTGGCAAAGAAAACCCCAGCTCCTCAAAGACAGATTAAATCCACTTCTCCGGGGAGCGTTCGCTTTGTTACTTTTATTTAGGATTACTGTTTATGTCACTTTAATTAGTCCATGTAAGAAATTTTAACAGTGCTCACAGTGTCAGAAACTTTGGATTTCCAGTACATAGGAATATCAGGTCGGTAACTTCTATAAGTATAATAATTCCTTGTCACGCCACAAATGATCAAACGTCGGGAAATGTTAATGTTTGTGATTTCGCCACTACGGGCTGAATGTAAATGCAATTTCGGAAAGAAATATAAATGTGAATCTATAGGCCCAGTTACAATATGTATTCTTAATGTTCTTTGGGTTGGTACTCTGTCTCTTTCTTGGTGCATACAAGAAGCCAGACAGGTTTACCTTGAAGACCCAGATATTAAGTACAAAAAATGTTCTTTCGTATGGTTATTCTTCGATATATATGGAAGCCGCGGTAAGGTTTAAAGTTTGACGCAATACTGTGTAAAGGAGAGAAAAATACAAATACTTAACCATAATACAATATTCTCAATCCTACCCTTACCCCGCGTAAAACATAATATGTTTATCCACTTCGGTTATTTAACTAAAATTATAAACTACAAGCTTAGAACTTGTCTTATCGTTTAAAACTTCCGTGAAATAAATTTTAGTCATTTAAAAGAATTAATCATCAGGAATTAGAAATAAATATATATTTCGTCAATACTCATAATGAACAGTGCATTTACTAGTCGGTTAAAATATTCTCTGACTGGTTACTAGCTATTAATGAAATTTACTTTATAGCTGGAATAGTTTAGCTAGAAATTATTATTTATTCTGCTAGCCGATGTACCACAGTATATCCTTGAGAAATATAAATGACGGACCTATCTAGTAAATCACTGCACAAAAATCGTAGAGAAATATAATACGGACTTAACTATTAGTCACTCAACCTACTAGTAAATATAATTACCTCCACACAAAACTTATAAGACTATCTCCAACGAAAAACTAAGAAACTCAACTAATACAAGTGATCTAGAAATCGAAGCTAGATGTCTTTAAAATCTGAGGAGTACTGAATAATGGATATTAAAAACTGGAGAATATATATTAAATGTCCAGAAAATCGCTCGTTCTTGCTAGATATGACACCTTCACTCAGATCTCGGGCTTTTCGTAGTTCGATCTGCGAATCTGAGGGAATTTTCACGCTTTTGCCGCTTGCAAACTCTGCAATCAAGAGAAGCCCGTCCTTTGATCTGGCGATTCTCACCGTGTTAAATTACCTATCAAACGAACGGCTTCGGGGGAAGGTAATAGAAATTATCTCCCCTTGGTTCCAAATTATCTCCTCCTTCTACTCAAATTATTTCCCCTGATCACTGTCTAACGAAAAATACGTTTCAACTATATTTGCTTATCTCCCCTTGAGCCAAAAGTTACGACTCTATGAAATAGTCGCCCCTTTCCTAAGCGTTCCGTCTCACTTTGTTTGATCTTATTACGACGATTTTCAATCGCTGGCGTTTAATTACAGGTAACCGGCTTAACGTTAGCTAAATAGGTCTGTTTGTAACCATTCCTAAGGAAATAGAGAACAGAAAATAAAATAGGCGTGCTAAATTAGAAAGAGAGGCAGATCTCTGGGTGTTGGAGGGTTTTATGTTAACAAACGTGCGTAGGTAAAAAAGAAAAAATGAAGATAATGAAATAGATATATGAAAGCTATTATCATAATATGTCATACATCCATTATCATTCTGGAGATTGTAGTCATGTAGGCCCCACTCTGTTCAGCGACCACCCTGCCATTTATTCTCGCAGAGAAGCCCCATCCTGATTTCTCACCACGCACTACAGACTCATCAGTGTACACAATGACATCATAATTGCCAGCGTGATCACTAAGCTGAATAATCGCCAGCTCTGCTTTGCCATTGCCCCAAGATCTGCACTGTCTGCCAAGGCTATCCCAAACTCGATTACTGAAATCACGAGCTGATGATACAGGAGAAACAATATTCTCTGTTCCAAGCGAGCAGCAACCATTGTTTTTAAGGCTGCCAGTCCTCGCTTGCACTTTTGTATGATCAGTTCGACATGATACTTGAATGAAAGCCCACGATCAAACGTTACTCCCTGATACTTCCGCCTATCTTGCCTATCAATGTTCTGTCCATTGAAAGTGATGTATGGAAGGTCTGCTTTCTCTATGGAGTTGATAAGAGAGCACCACATCACACAGGCCTTTTTGGGAGTGACTCTTGATCCGCTTTCCTGACACCATTTAGAAACCGTCAGTAGTGTCTCTTGTATGCCTTGGACCATTTCCTGTCTGTCTGAGCCAGTTCTGTACATGGGTATGTCATCTGCGAAAGTTACTGTTCGTCCCAGTCCAGTTTTATTTAAAGGCTGCTACATTTGCTGTGTAGATGTTAAACGGCACTGGTGATAGTGGAGAACCCTGGGATAGTCTCGAGCAATGTGCAATGGTTCTGATGTCCAAGTTCCCAAGCGAAATGCAACTGATCTCTCCGATAAGGCAGCTGCTGTCCACCTTGTTATCCAAGGGTTTACTCCGCATGCCATTATACAGTCTAGCAGGGTTGCAAAGTCCACACTGTTATAAGCAAACTCTAGGTCAATTGCGATATAAACCGGTTCTCTTTTACCTAGGAATCCCTCGTACACATCGTAGGCAAAAGTTCCAGCGTTACTCCATGTTGTTTTCATAGGCCTTTAGCTACCCAGGGTATCAGGAAGGATGTGTGCATTTTCGAGGTGGCTCATTACTTGTCTTGCTACTAACTTTTCAGCTAATTTACTATATACATTCTGTAGTGTGATAATTCAATAGCTGTTGAGCAGTGTGGAGTCTTTGCCAGGTTCAGGAAGTGGCCGAAGGTAACTGTGTAGCCAGTCTTCCGGCACCTCAGCTTTCTGTATGCTGGTATTGAAATCGCTGTGTCGTTGAGCTGTTTAATGTGATGGTGTTATACACCATCAGGACTCGGAGCAGCGTTTCTGCTGGTTTTCAATGTAGACATCACGTCCTTTTCAGATCGAAGTATATCTGGCCCATAAGGGCTTTTTCGATCACAACACTGTCCTTTATTTTCAGGCGGGCACTTTTGTAACCTTTATCCGTTTGCTCCACATATCGTTTGAATAATGCTCTTCCCTTCTCTTCGTCCGTCTCACGCTTAGTCCTGTAGAGCTTCTGATACTAGGGATGAACCTTGCCATGATGGACGCCCAAATAGACCGACAACTAAACATGGGGATAAAAACTGTGTCATAGATCTGGCATTCATCTCTAGTGCTGCCACCACCATGGCATGTTGGAATGCACTAGAAAGTGATGACCCACCTTGCATACTCATACTCATTGCAAAGAGTAGGACTACTAGACACAAGAAACCTAAACATACCTTCAAGAATCCCACAGGCTGTAAGAACCCTTTACACACAGTTCGTCAAAATGTCAAACAAAAGACAGCGAGAACACCTTTCACCCAACCTCCCTGATGGAATAAGATAGTGGAGGAATCATGGATAGAAACGGAAAGAGCAACAAAGGAATGGTGTAAAGCCCGAAACAGAAGAATGATGAATGAGGGAGAGGTTGAAGAGGTCAAGGAGACACAACAAAGAGCTATTAATAGATTCAAGAGCTTAGCAAGGGAGGCCAAGCATAATGTGTGGGAAGACTTTGTCACACAGGTGGGCGTGGAAAAAACCCAACAGAAATTCTGGTCCTTACATCAAAGAATGAATAGGAAAAGTAAAAGTCAACCGACTGCGCTTCTAACGACTAGTAGAATTCGGTTCGGAACCACTTTCAACGAAGAGATCTTCTTAAAACAGTTGTATTTAAAAGCACGTAGCATAACTACCTGAGCCTGTGGAATACACAAAGAATGCAACATCCATTCATTTTCCATATATGAATAGGTTGCTAACTCTCTGCGACTCAATGATCAACTGTATTTAGCTTAACAGGGAACAACAATTCAGATTGCCCCTGGCTGATAAAGCCACATGAGTCTATTAAATATATGTATTTGAGGATACAATTCAGCATTGCAGCAACACTATGAAATGCACAACAAAATGCAATAAGAAATTTTAATATACAGTAGAGCCCAGTGACACTATATTATGCAACACACATATTTGAACAGCACAACTACAATCTTATTATACTATAAACTTGCTGTTTCTTCCTTATCCTCAGTTAGTCATATCATTCAGTGAGTATGGACTCGAAATACTCACGCTGTCAGTAACACAATGTGAACGAGTACAACGCATTCAAAATGAAAGGATGCGCATAGTCTTGGGCTGTACACGAGATACTCCAATTGTGACAATGTGGTACATGCTTGGAGTGCTGTCGATTAGATCCAGATATACGATGACCCAGGCAAAAGCCTAATTCCGAGTAACCACAGACAAACTGCACCACTTGCATGGAAACATAGCTGACAGGGAGCAAGAATAAAGAGAGGGTATCAAGGATGACACAGGCAGATACAACGCGAACTATCAAGCAGTTGTCCACAGATAAAAATATTTTCAAAGGGAAAGAGTGGAGTACATCAGATGAGAACTGGATTAACTACCAGCAAGTCATCATCAGTCTTGGCAGAGAGTGAAGAACTTTGGGCAATGGAAAAGCAGAACTAAAAATTACTCAACTGATACATGATCATGCAGAGGATAATGATGCTATTGTGTATACTGATGGGATGTGATCCGTGGTGAGAAATCAAGTTGAGGCTTCTCTGCTAGGGTAAAGGGCAGAATCGTCACCGAAGAAAGCGGGGCTTTCAAGATAACACCTTTCAGCACGAGAATGGAGGTAGAGGCAGCTACTGCAACCTTATAACTAGGCATCAAACGTAAGGCTAACAGAGATGGACGTTTGAGAGGATGCAACCGTCTTGTATAAAACCAGCGAGCTACAGCATTCACACTCTTCTATATATTCTGAGGGAGACTGAGCACCTACGGGTTTGCCCAGTGTGCAATGATGTAAATTATGTTCAATAATAACAATAAGAATAACTTGCTGTAGAATAGACCAATGGAGCAACACTGTATAACCAACGCCCCGATACAATAACATACATTTATATTACACACCAATGGAGCAACACTGTATAACCATCGGCCCAATACAATAACATACATATATATTACACACCAATGGAGCAACACTGTATAACCAACGGTCCAATACAATAACATACATATATATTACACACCAATGGAGCAACACTGTATAACCAACGGTCCAATACAATAACATACATATATATTACACAGCAATGGAGCAACACTGTATAACCAACGGCCCAATACAATAACATACATATATATTACACAGCAATGGAGCAACACTGTATAACCAACGCCCCGATACAATAACATACATATATATTACACAGCAATGGAGCAACACTGTATAACCATCGGCCCAATACAATAACATACATATATATTACACACCAATGGAGCAACACTGTATAACCAACGGCCCAATACAATAACATACATATATATTACACACCAATGGAGCAACACTGTATAACCAACGGCCCAATACAATAACATACATATATATTACACAGCAATGGAGCAACACTGTATAACCAACGGCCCAATACAATAACATACATATATATTACACACCAATGGAGCAACACTGTATAACCAACGGCCCAATACAATAACATACATATATATTACACACCAATGGAGCAACACTGTATAACCAACGGCCCAATACATTAACATACATATATATTACACACCAATGGAGCAACACTGTATAACCAACGGTCCAATACAATAACATACATATACATTACATACCAATGTTTGTCCACATCACCGGGCTATATCTAGATTGTACAACAAACTACGCAATATATTATCGCAATTGTAACTATCTCTTCTTTATTATCAGCCCTGTCACTCAGTCGTCCATTTTCAGTAATCTATTTTTTGTTGCAAGAGCCCGTATACAGCGTTTAAAACGAACTTCTAAATTTGCATTCAATGATCTCATAAAGAAATTAATTACTACCACCAGCAGTTTTTAATGACTGTATGCAACAGATGTGATGTATTACACAGGGCTAACATGAACTTATGTGGATCTACTGTCCTGGTCATGAAGGATTACGCTGTAATGAAAGAGCTGGCAGACTAGTTTAAAGAGCGCGGTTAGAAGATGCATTGGACATAGATAAGGTAGGAGATGGGGCAATTAATGATCGCCTGTTAGAGAACGACATAGCAATCGAAAAGTCATCAAGGCTAAGGTTGTTGGAATTTGGCATCAAAGGTAAGACCACAACAGAGATGGACGTGTGAGAAGATGCATTCAACATGTATACAACCAGCGTACAAAGAAACAATTAGCATTCGTGCCCTTTGACATTTACTGAGGAAGACTGAGCACCTATGGGTTTGCCGGGAGGGCAATGACGTTGATTCTGATCTACAATAACAATAACTGAACTTCACGTACGAAATATAATTCAGCCGCCATCTCTTAATCGACTAATAACAGTTACGTTATATGAGGGTATGAAACATTATGTTGCATTATGATAATGTTGAAGTTTGACAACATAACGTTTAGTTTTGTTGAAACTGCCAGTTAATTCTGTAACATATGTAACCAGAAACCGGCTGACCGGGTTAGCGCCCCGTAAGCTGTATTCAATTGCTACAGGACCCAAAATTGATAGATGCCCCCAGGATTCACCGAAAGGGGGGGGAGAATGATGAATCCACAGGCGCCTCATTGGAATCAACCAGACCCGTTACACAGACTTCGAGCTCTGAACCACGGCTGGAATTTCCATGTGCCTGTGGTAGGGAATTCTCTACTAAGAGAGGAATTAAAATCCACAGAACAAAAAAGGGGTGTGGGAGGTCATCTGGGGGAGATCAACAGCGCTCTGTCTCGACGGATAAGACGTTAGAAGAACGCAGCCAGGAGTCAATCCACAGTGCTGAGTACATTCAAGCTGATCTGCCTGATGATGTAATCTGGTTGGATCTAGCGAATGCTTATGGATCCGTTCCACACCAGATGTTGTGGCAGGCCCTAGAAATGTATCATGTTCCACAAGAGATTGCAGCAATGCTGAAGCTGTATTTCGCAGGGTTTGCTGTCAGATGTTCAACCAGAGAGTACACAACGAAGTGGATTGGCCTTGAAGTTGGAATTGCGATGGGGGTGTACCATTTCTCCGATACTATTCGTGATGGCTATGCAGGGACTCCTCAATGCGGCCGAAGGATTGGCTATAGGTCCAAAGCTCGGTGGAATGTGTCACATGCCACCGCTCAAAGCATTCATGGATGACACAACAATTCTGACATCAGATGAACATCAGTCCCGGAGGATGTTAGCATGCCTGGATGAACTAGTCAGCTGGTGCAGAATGAGCTTCAAACCCAAGAAGTCGAGAAGCCTATCAGTCAGGAAAGGGAAGATAGCAGTGGACATATTCATGGTTTCCAACCAAAGAATCCCTACTGTCATTGAGGAACCTGTTAAAAGTCTTGGCAGGGTGTACGATGCCTCATTAAAAGACTCGAAGGCAGTGCAACAGACAATAGAAATAGCGGACAGAAGGCTACAGAACATAGACCAAAGCAGACACATAAGGTGTTTACAAATTATGTATATACCCACGTTAAAAATTGTGATTTTCATGAACAACACACAGTTTTAATTTTCTTTATCCCATTTAAAAGCTAAGAGACATAATTTTTTTTTTTTTGGCAATAACATAAATTTAGTTAAAACGTTCAAAATTCCCACTACCAGCATGAATACATGAGCGACAACTCTCAACAACTTCCAGTACCCTTTTCGGAATTATCTGTCTTTCTTCAAAATTTAATTGAGAATTCTCCGTCATTTTTGTTTCTGAAAAATAAAACAAATTTACTTTATTAAAAACAAAAAAAAAAAAAATGTGTGAATCTTTCAGCTTTAAAATATGATAAAGAAAGTTACAATTGTGTATGGTGTTGATGAAATAAACATTGTAAATGTATATAGGCATTTTTGTGAAACATCCTGTATAATTAACCTTGTAGTGAATGTAAAAATATGATAATTAAGTTGACAACCCTGTACTCGATACTCGTACATAAACAAAATAAAGTAGTCCCATTGATCTTGTCTGGAGACGATGAGCTTGTGTTGACGTGATCGTAGAGTGTGAGCTCAGACTAAGCTTACGCTGTGTCAAAAGAGCTATAAAATCAGCCAGATTCACATATTCTCATTGCGGAACTAAATTTAAGCGCCTGTAGATTTCGTTCGTTAGTTCTGAAATCCGAACATAAGAGATTCGTTCTTTCCGAAATTCGTACAAAACAGGTCCGTTCATAAGAGGTTGTACAGTAATCCCATATTAATTTAAATTTGAACTTGCAAAAAAGTTGCTGTATGTAGTGGGATTATTCTGTACCCGCAAAGGTATTAATTCATTTGGAGAACACACATGCGTTTGTTGACTGCAAGTATATATCGATTTTTCTTCATTGCTAGTGAAAATTTTATTTTCAAACCCTCAGGATTATGATTAGGACATCATCATCATCAACAACAACAAGAACATTATCAACATCATCTCCTTTTTCGCATACATATAGAGTCTTTATACACTACCGCAGATGACCCTCTTGAGGAAGCCGACTATGGAAGCGCTGCTTGCTCTTGCAGCAATGGTTTCTGTGTCAGTCCGTTTCACAAGCCGAGGTTCCAAGTTTCACACATCGTCTCATATTAGTTGTCACTTAAGAGCTGCATGGTTTCTGGGTCAGTTCGTTTCACAAGCCGAGGTTCCAAGTTTCACACATCGTCTCATATTAGTTGTCACTTAAGAGCTGCATGGTTTCTGTGTCAGTTCGTTTCACAAGCTGAGTTTGCCAGTTTCACACATCGTCTCATATTAGTTGTCACTTAAGAGCTGCGTGGTTTCTGTGTCAGTTCGTTTCACAAGCTGAGTTTGCCAGTTTCACACATCGTCTCATATTAGTTGTCACTTAAGAGCTGCATGGTTTCTGGGTCAGTTCGTTTCACAAGCCGAGGTTCCAAGTTTCACACATCGTCTCATATTAGTTGTCACTTAAGAGCTGCATGGTGGTGCAATAGTGTTATTTTTTCTTTTTCTTCACGGAGATTTCACGAAACTTTACGGGGATATTGGGATGCATCATCGTCATCGTCATTTTCTTTGTCTTCACGGAGACTTCACGAAGCTTTACGGGAAAATTAGCATAGTGTCTACATAGTTTTAAATAGCGTCAGAATGACAGTGGTTAGAGCGCTGGGCTCTCGCAGCAAAAGTTCTGAGTTCGATTCGCGGTATCGACACGCTTCAGTCTACCCAGTTGTAATTGGGTACCTGATGTTGCACTTGAGTTAGGGAAGGGAAAGGCAACGAGCAAGAAAACTGGTAACCTCACCCCTCGATGATGTTTAGGAAACTCGATAACGCTTCACTCCTCTACTGCAGTATATGCTATAGGAATACTTTTTATAGTTTTAGACAGTGAATCGACAGTCGCTATTTGCTGTAAATGGATAGTTGACTTTGCACTTGAGTTAGGGAAGGAAAAGGCAGTGAGGAAGGGAACTGGTCACCCCACCTCCCGATACTGGACCTAGTATAGTGAATTCTCTAACACTTCACTCCCCTACGGCAGTATCTGCAATGGGACTACCTTTTTATAGTTTTTAGATAGTGAATTTTTCAATAGTCGAGATTTGTGTGTAGGATTATCACTGCTCGTTATATCTTCTATAATAGAGTTCACGCATAAACTACAAGGGAGTATGTGTGTGTGGGTGTGGGAAGGGCTAACTTTCTAGCCAGCTCGTGTAAATATACGGAGCATTGTAACTTAATCAAATGCAAATACTTGTCGTACCGATAGGTTGAGTTATTTTTGTCCCGATTGATTAGAGACGATGGTGATAAGTACGTGAGAAAAAGGAGTGGGAAATAGATTTCACGGGTGAAGAGCTTAAGGAGAAGATATGTCTCTTGAATGAGCAAGTTTCTCTAGTCCAGCCTATCTATACGACTATAATTTAGTATAGGACAGCCTTGCCCTCCTCATACATATAAATATAAGTTTAACTACACACACACACAGCTACGTGACAACAAGACACACAAACAGTTAATTGGGTATGGGTCTGACCAAAACACAAATTTAAGTTTGTTTTGTCGTTTATTATCATTTCAACTTGAGTACATCAAACATCTAAAGAAAGATCAAAATAAAATGAGATTTACATACATATGAAAATAACATAATAAATGTGCCCTCCCACTATTGAGAAAGGAAACCAAAAAAGTTAAAACTCAAAGGTCAAAGGTTAGGACTATGTTACAGAGTAGACAGTAAAGAACAAGTTCCTACTATATGCTACCCAGTAAAGTAAACAAGTTTAAGCAAAATCCAATGTTGGTAAAGTTCCTGTAACAAAGAAAAATACTCACTCTCTCTGTCATACAGTGACCACTCAATCACGCTTACCCACTCTTAGTGATATCCCTTGAAAATACAATTATCCTGAAAATATAAAAATGCCAGGTTTTATTTCTCAAATTGGCTCCAGTCCATCCTCTAACAAAACAAGACTAGCGAGGTGAACGCCGAATCTGGTATGGGTTTTTCCTGGATGGACAAATGTCGCCGCGAATAGTTAGTGTAGCAAAACGTGCTCTTTAGGTTCACAGTTAAAAAAGAGAAAAATACTTCCAATATTGGGAAACATCTATTTGCTAAATTTGTTACAAATGGTGATGATGATGATAATCCTATCGGCTGACTGTATGGGAGAGTGCCGATTCTAAAACAGCGTAACTTTCTGGATAAATCCGCTTGAATACGACTGTCAAAAGTCGGGAGTATAAGTGTTCTTTTGTATACCCCAGTGGGCTAGTTAAATGGGAAAAAATATCGCTGGGTTTTGTAAGTGCAGTTAAATTTACAAGTTAAAATGTATTTCATGTATCTTTGGCAAGTCCTTGCTCACAAATGAAATTGGTGACACACAAGCCAACGAAAGACAACATAAAGCTATCAGTAAATGAAGAAAAGACCGCTGGACGCCCTTGATCAGGTCTGCTAGAAATAAAATACATTTATGGAAAAATGCTACTTATATATATATATATATATATATATATATATATATATATATATATATATATATATATATATATATATATATATATATATATATATACTGAAGCACATTAAAAACGCACCACCTGTATAATCCAGGAACAGAGTGTGAAATGTAAATATAAGTGTGTACAAGTTTACATATTTGGAATCTTTATTCATTTTCCTATGAATCCATGCTGGTTATTAATTTGTACATTTGATTGTTATGAAATTCGTTGCATTCTGTGCAGGCAAGGGAGAAAACCAAAAATACAAAAAAATGCACGTGCGTTATCCTGCTGGAGAAGCTGCAAGTCTGGATAAATTGTGAACGCAGGAGCAACCAGTGCATCCAGAACCTCATCTCGATATGTCACAGCATTAACATTTCCATGGAAGACGTGAAGAGGTAAGCGATGGTGAAAACTGAATCCTCCCCAAATGTGAATACTGCCACCTCGAAAACGGTTGACACAGCAATCTGCAAAGCGCTCTTCCCACCGTCGCTAAATCCGCATACGTCCATCTGCAAAGAATATGTTGAATCTGTTCTCGTCTGTGAATAGGACAGCATTCAACTGCAGTCTAGTCCATCTGATATGTTGCTCTGCCCATTGCAGGCGCTGCTAACGATGTCTGTGAGTCAAGTTTGGCCCAACATAAGGTCGTCTTGCAGTAAGGCCTGTATCTCTGAGTCGTCGTATGACTGTCATTCGAGAGACGTGCCCATGTCTACCCACTATTGCTCTTGCTGTTTGACTTGCCGGGAGAGTCAATTCCTTAGGTGACTCAGCACAATATGACGATCTTGCGCAGGGGTAGTAACTCGTGGTTGGCCACTCCGAAGTTATCCCGGGCACTGCCAGTGGTTCCGTAACGTTCATTGAGACGTACAATAGTGCTGTGGTGGCAATTCATCCTTCTGGCAATGGCCCGCGAGCTCATTCCGGTCTCCAACATACCATGGCTCGTTGGCGGTCGTTTTCAGATAGTCGTGGCATTTCAAGCACATGTACTGGGTGTTTTGTCTCAACGGCCTTTTTATACCGAGTATACTGCCACAACGCGTACACATTTTCAGGGTCATAGCTGTTGAGAATCGTGTTGCACGTGTAACTTTCATCGTTTTCATGTAGTCTGTACACACACCCATGGGTTGAATCTTGCACTTTCCATTCCAGCAGCCATTCGCTCTCTACCGCATGGCAAACACGGGGAAAATCCATTCCCACACTTTTTTTTGCCAGCTTCTCGGCATCAGAATATATAATAGTGGTGCGTTTTTAATGTGCTTCAGTATATATATATATATATATATATATATATATATATATATATGTATGTATGTATATATATATATATATATATATATATATATATATATATACATACATACATACATACATACATACATACATACATACATACATACATACATACATACATACATACATACATACATACATACATACATACATACATACATACATACATACATACATACATACATACATACATACATACATACATACATACATAATCAGAATCTTTATTCTCCATAAAAATACATTAATATGTACAGACATGATATAATAGATACAACATGGCAAATAGGAGAATCATTAGAATTTACATAAAGTGTTGAAGACGTCTCAAGTAGTTATATGTGGGTGTTTTTACATCGAACCTTCGTTTTACACATACATAAAAAAAATTTTAAGCTTTCTAAAAGACATTGGCATATAATGATATGGTATACCCTGCCAAAAATGAGAATTATTGAAATTTACAAAATGTGTGAGGAATACCATTCAAGTAGAGCAATATGGTTGTTTTTACATGTAGGTTTTATCAGAATTTTGTTTGCCATAAAAAAAACAAAAAACTTTGACCGCTAGTGGAGTGAAATATTAAATATAGCATCAAATACAATAGTCGTATGGTATAGTATACAGAGGAGCACAATTGAGTTTAGACTGTGTGGAAAACATCCCAGCAATTCAAAATGGGTGTTTTTTACATCGAAGTTTCCATATTCTGTAAGAACCTATAATTGCACTAATACTGACATATTTACATAAAACCTTTGCTTCAAATTTCCGCAACCCTAGCGACATTAATCCACTCACACACTTTGCATGCACATGACCCAAACTACCAATTATCAGTACGATTACATGCGTACGGTAGCCTAGTTCGTTAATTTCTGCAGTCAATGGATAGTACTTATCAAATTTATGTTGGTAACATTTATCTAAATGGGCATCATATGGTATTGCTGCCTCCACTGTAAAAGCTGTTTTGTTCTGTCGATTGATTATTGTTAAATCAGGTTTTACGGCATGAGTCTTAAATGAGGCGTTGCTGCTGCCGAAAAGTGATGGTTTAACTATTATCTCTTTGTTGATTGTTATGTCACCTTTATTATTGTATGCAGATTTCAGCTTCTCATAAATAATGTCTACAGCTCTATTGTGCCTTTGTTGGTATAATGTTTGAAATTTGGTACATCCATTCAATAAATGTGACACTGTTTCGTATTGGTGGTTACATATTTTGCACATTTTCGTGTATGTCTGTGGGTAGTATAGATGTAAAAGACTTTCGCATTCCAGCAAACTGTAACCTCGATCTCACAGCAAATGAAAGTATTTTATCACTTAATTTAAAATTAGACAGAAAGGTAGATGACAATGAGTGGTTTACACAATAAATTTCGCGCACTTTTCTTCCTTGTGACGTTTTACTTTTTAGTTCACTTAGAATTTGGTTTAGTGTATGTGATTTAAATCCAGAATAAAAAGTGTTTGCTGACTTGTAAGTTAGACTGACATCTTCATCTACGTCTGCTTCTAACCTGTAATGGCCCCTTTCATCCACTTTCACACTCACCCCTTCACGCGCGCATTCTTCTTTCAGTTCTACCCAAAATGATCTTGGCCAATTCACCTTCGATCTTTTTGCTTAGATGGTTTGTTTCGTTTAACTCGTAGCTTGCAAAGTTATTCCTATCTTCACCTACTTGGTCTATTTTACGTTTTTTCATATGTCTATCTAACGAGTTTATGTGCTGCAGTTTTTTTACAAGATTAAATCACAATTGAGCATACTGATAAGGAATGAAATATGTCGAGAGTGGTATAAATATGAAGGGTTTGGTATGCCAAGGCCACTCTTCGACCTGGGACAGAAGAAATAGCTCCTTGTGGATGATTCATTTAGCACTAACCATGTTCTAACACGTGTTTATGTACAATTTTCAATCTTCAATTTCTTTAAGTTGTTTTTCTGTAAAATGTATGATAGAAAAATAAAACATGCGAGGACCGAAACACATCGGGTTTATTAATGAGATCTTTGCTGATGTTGGTAGTTGGGGCACAAGCGCTTAATTTTTGTTAACATTTTTGACCTAAATTCTAATATAAGGTGCTTGCTTGAAACTAGGGTCCAACGATGTATTATTATTTGTAATTTCATGTCTTAGGTAACTGTAGGAACGCCGACCTCGATCAGAAGAGGGGATTTCATGACCTTGGATATTAAAAACATGTCCTCGCCTTACAAGTTTTGACCCATTAGTTTCCGCTTCGGTGACCGCTGAACACTGCACACTTTTGTGGCTTAACCTCCATCCCGCTGGTCTCCATAAATGCTGTTGTCTTCTGTTGCAATTGATTGTAGGTCGTGTATGTTGGGTGGCAAAGAGAACGTTACGTCCAATCCACATACCCTTGAATGGGATTCGGCACGTGATGTATTTGATAACCTTGCTCAATCCACCGGAGCCATTTATCGATGCCTTGCTCAAATTTAATAACACTCCATGGGCACCCCTGAATAATACCTTTCTTATGCTCAATCCGGTCTGTGATAGTACTAGCGTTTTTAACTTGATAGGAGGAGCCACTGTATATATCTTTGGTGATGTTGACAAAGACGTCAGGGTAGCCTGATTCGCTTAGCTCCCTTATCATAAATTCGTGGTCAATGCTGCCAAATGCATCTTTGATATCAACAAAGCACACATACATACATACATACATACATACATACATACATACATACATACATACACACACACACACACACACACACACACACACACACACACACACACACACACACACGCACATATATATATATATATATATACACACACAAGAGGATTGACATAAGTCTTGGGCCTGACCATGAAGGACATGTCACAGAGAGCTGAAATTTTGTATAGTGTTTATTCCTTTTCAATATAGCCACTGTCTGAGTTGACACACTTCTGCCATCTCTGCTTGACCTTGAAAAGACCTTGGGAGTAGAACACCCTATTTTTCAAACTAAACCAGTCATCACAAGCCAGTATAACCTCTTCATCGCTGTCAAAATGATTTCCTTTTAGCTGTTTTTTAAGATTTGTGAATAGAAAAAAGTCTGATGGAGCCAGATCTGGAGAATATGGTGGGTGTGAAAGAATTTCAATATTCAAATCGTTGGCTGCTAGCTGCACAAACCGTGCTTTGTGAGAGGGCGCGTTGTCTTGAAGCAAAGGAAGATTTTGAGTGCGCGTTGTCCCTCGTTTCCTGGTTACAACATTTCTTAGTTTTGTGAGAAGATCTGCATAGTAATGTCCATTAACTGTGTTGCCACGAGGCAGATACTATTCAAAAAGACACCTTTGTCGTCCCAAAAAACAGTCAGCGTTACTTTTCCTGCAGATTTCTGCGCTCTTGGCTTAACAGGTGTTGGGGAGCCCGGGGTTTTTCTATTACATGCTGGCAATTTTGGATTCGGGGTCATAATGGTGTACCCAAGTCTCATCTACTGTCACCATGGTGTCCGAAAAATTTTTTGACTGACACTTTTTGAGCAACTGTTGACAGCAATTTACCCTCGTTTGCTTCTGTTCACATGTCAACAGTCGCGGAACCCACCGTGCACACACTTTTCTCATGTTCAGTCTGTTGTGTAAAATTCTATAAACTATTCTCCTATTTAGTTTTACTCTACTAGCTATCTCCACAATTGTCATTTTTCGATCCTGGTCAATGATTTTCTTCACTCTTGTTGCATTTTCATCGTTGCACTCTGAGGCTGGTCTACCAGATCTTGGCAGATCAGAAACATTTGAGCGGCCGCACTTAAACTGTTGACACCAGTTTTTTACCGAAGTATATGAAGGACAAGAATCACGAAACACTAGTTCCATCTCCCTGTGTATTTCTGTAGGTGTTTTTCCCTGAAACATCAGAAATTTTATCACAGCTCTTTCCTCCTTCTTTTCCATTGTTTTGTCAAATCTTTGGAGCAGCAGATCCGGTCAATAGGGTACATTGCGCAGTGCACCGTAGCGGGAAAACCCATTGAAGAAATAAACGCGTACTTCACACATTCAGTGCAAATATAATGAACTTTAAATGTGCCAAGTTTCATTTTCTTCCTGTGACTCCTTCATTGTCAGGCCCAAGACTTATGTCGATCCCCACTCCGTTAGTCTTGATTAGAGTTAAACGGCACATGTGTTTTCCTTTACGCCTATACGTCAGTTTTTGCAAGCGCTGAGATTGCATTTCGGATGGAGATATGCACTCTTCCCACACCTTTGCTCGCGCTTTAACGATCAGCGTATAATGTCAATTTAATGACCTATATGCGCACGTACGCAAAGTATCGCCTGTCTTTAATTATATTAAGTTGTCGGCGTCTGAGAGTTTAGTCGTATGGTATTAAATAATAGTCACTTATAGTAAATACGCACAATGAAATAAACCGTGAATTCTTTTCTGTCGCTATCAGTCGCGCCTAACATATAAATCAGTGGAATAAAACCATCTCTTCTTGTGTGAGAAAGCGGGTGGTGAAAATTAACGTTATAACTAAACATCTGGTATAAAATAGCTACGCGTTATTTTATTTCACTGGTTTTAACAGCTAGAACTCTAAGTGAATTATAATGGAAGAAGCTTAACACTTTTAATTGGTAAAAGGTAACCCTTTTAAACACGTAACACTAATTTCTATTACCAGAAAATCATAGTGAAAGATCCCCACGCATGCGATTAACGCATTTTCCACAATGGTTCTAGAACTACGTGTTTAGACTATCCAACAAATGTGAGTGACAACTGATAGGAGGTTTAAGAAAACACAGTCTATAGATCATCACGTTTTTCTGATCTATAGATGATGTTATTTTTCACACTATTGTGGGTACTGGAGAATCAGAAACATGAGTTCCCCAGATAAAAGCTTACGCTCGTTTTTGGTCGAGCGCAGCTAATCGACATCATATGAATTCTTACGACTAACTGTTCTCACGAAGATTTTGACCGTGAGTCTACTTCAAAGCGTATTCGGTGTTATTCACGTGCGGTCTGTCGGATATCGTATGATTGACAGATAAGCTCGCGTGAGGAGTCCAGGTAAACAAACCTGATTCGCTACCTGTTTATGACGGGCAGGAACACTTATGTTCGAAGAAAGAGGCGTGCATGAGAAATACGCTTCTGAGAGTAAGACAGGCAGAAAAATGCATGGTTTTGCTAGCAAATCATAGAACGTTAACGGGATTACAAAGACTGTCAGATTACCGTAGGTTCTCTTTCCATCATACGTCACAGTACGTCCGGGCTTGAAGATGTGAAACCCATTCATTTCTCATTTATGGACATAGAGCTACTGTCATCCGTAGCTACCGAGTGATTGCTATCCTCAGTTGCAACATTCTCCTCAATGCTCCAATTTCGAAACATAAAATATGCTCCTACATTCTATTTCCCTGTTTAGTATTGTACTTTGAACGAGTGCACGCTTAAAATTAGAGCCGAAAACATAATCTTTGCGTTAAAATCCTTATTGGCTTCTAGGAACGCCAATGAAGCATGGTCAATTTGTACCGTGAATGAAACTCCATATAAATATTCGTGGTGTCTCCTGATTCCGTTCACGAGTGCCAAACATTCTATCTCCACGGTCGAATAATTCATTTCTGTTGTATTCAGTTTGGCAACTGGAAACAACGTGTTAGGATGTTGGTCATCTGCCTGAAGCAGCGTTGATCCGATTCCCTGTCCGCTGGCGTCTACACGCAAAACGAAAGGTTTATTAAGGTCGGGTAGCCTTAGAATGGGTTATTTGGACAGCTTTTCCTTCAGAGTGACGTAAGCGCTTTCACAATCTGCTGTCAAAACAATCTTATCGGGTTTTTCCTTTCTTGTGAGGTCAGTGAGAGGCGCCGTAAGACCATTGAAGTTTTTGATAAACTTTTGGTAATATGCACAAAGTGAGAGGAAAGAACATGTGTCTCTCTTTGTTTTTGGCCTCTTTGCTAAACGTATCTTCAAGATGTTTTTGGCAACGGGCCGCATACAACCTTGAGAAGTGGTATGCCCTAGGAAGTCAAGCTTTTCAAAGCCGATTAAACTTTATCTAGGTCAGGCAGTAAATCCAGCTTCCTTTCGTCTCCTGAGGAGCATAGCGACCGTAGCAGTATGTTCTTCGTAGTTATCCGTTGCAGTAAGTATGTCGTTTATGAAATGATGTATGTTTGGACTTTGCAATGGTTCTAAAAGCCTTTTCATCATTCTGGTGAAGACTCCTGGTGCGTTGTGCAAACCGAAATCATAACATTGAAAGTATAATGTCCTTCCGTGGTGCTAAAGGCTAATAAAGGTTTAATGTCCTCAGTGACGGGGTAATAACCTTTGGATAGGGAGATTTAGACTCGCTAATAATTCCAGCTTGACGTAGCTTGTATATTTCTCCGCGTAATGTGTTTGCTTTCGCATAGGGAATGGGTAGACTCTGGTTCGCACAGGTGTCTCGTTTGTCAGCTTCATATCAAACTCCACGAGATGTGTCCGACCAGGTATGTCCGTTAAGACTGCTGAGTACTGTTTCAGTAACGCCTTAGTTTCTGTCCTTTTTGCTTCTGAGAGAGTCTCGCCGAATTTAACAACTTTGAATGATTCAGTTAGTTGCATTGGGTATTCCTTACAACTATCGTCATCTTTCTCATATTCGGTTGCTATAGCGACCCCCAGGAGATGTTCGGGGGAAGGCACCGGTCTTTTCAAATATTTCTTTAACAGATTTATATGGTAGAATTTTTCCTTTCCTTTAATGGAGATCTTGTAGTTCGTTCTCGAGAACTTTTAAAGAACGGTAATCGGCTCTTGCCATCCGATACGTAGTTTGTAGTTTCGGGTAGGAAGTTGCAACAAAACTTTATCTCCTAGTTGCAATTCTCTTTCTTTCGCTGCTCTGTTGTATCGTTTAGCGCCCTTCATGTGTGTTCGCTTAAGGTTGGTTGTTGCTAGATCCCATCCTAATTGTAACCCTACCTTTAACTCCAATACATACTTGAATGTTGAGACGACTGTCTCATCAGCCTTCTGGTCTGTTAGTGACCGTAGTAGGGCTTCTAACGGGCCCTTAATAAGTCTGCCGAATAAAAGAGTAGCTGGTGGTAATCCTGTAGAGGCCTGTGGGACTTCCCTGTAGGCGAATGAGGCTGCAGGAATGAAAAGGTCCCAATCCACAGGTTTCTCTTGTCCCATCTTACATAACATCATGGTGAGGTTGCCGTTAAAACGTTCACCGAGCCCATTTCCGGCCGGATGGTACGGGCTGGTGTGGATGTGTTTGGCCCTCAAGATCTTGAAGATCTCCTCCATTAACAATCTACGGAATTGGGATCCGTTATCCGTCAAAACCTGTTGAGGGAATCCCAACCGTGTAAACATCTGCACTAGGGCTTCTGCGAAAATCTTGGAATCCGTGCATGTTAGCTGTATATCTTCGGCCCACATAGTGCATGTGTCGACTAAGGTCAGGATAAAACTGTTCCTTCTTTTAGTCCTTTCAAGGTGTCCAATAATAATAATAATGTCGACTACTACTCGTTAAAATGGGTGCCCCACTATTGACATTTCTGCCATACGAACTGGGGGTGCCCAATGCTTGGGTGCCACACGTTGACAATTGGCGCAGGATTTTACATATCTGATGATGTCAGTGTTCATTCTTGGCCACCAATAGTGATAGTTATTAGCTCTATTGTGGCGTTTTGTCCCATATGTCCGCTAAAAGGAAGAGAGTGCCTCATTTCTAAGATTTGTTCTCTGTACTGTGTCGGTACTAGGAGCTGATCATCTCCCTGTTCAGGGCCACCCGTTCTTCGATACAGCACTG
The DNA here is from genome assembly GCA_024509875.1 of Oreohelix idahoensis. NCBI lineage: Eukaryota > Metazoa > Mollusca > Gastropoda > Stylommatophora > Oreohelicidae > Oreohelix > Oreohelix idahoensis. The sequence continues at coordinate 363,095 of JAMPIV010015422.1, read as the reverse complement.
GATCCTTAGAAAAAATGTCTCCGTTATGTCTGGGGTCTTTGGCTATGGGCAGTTTCTTAATGCAAGGCTCTAAGTTAGGGTCTTTCTGCTGCAACTCTTTCAGTACCTTAGGTAACATGTTAGATGCAGGCTCCCGGTCCTTTTGGGTTTGCCCTCTTGTAGTTACAGCTGCCACAATCGGCTCTTTCGGTCTCCCTATAAACACGTATCTACAACCAAGTATGACTGGGTAGATCGGATCCTCCATTATAGCCGCTTTAATAACACCTCTGATGAAATCCGAGTGTATCTCCACAAGTGCGACTGGAAGCGTTATGGGTGCATCTCCTTTATAAACACCACACAATTTGACATTTTTTTCCGTTTCTTGACGTGGTTTGACTAAATGCCTCGCGACAATACAATCAAAGCTCAAACCTGTATCAAACAAACAATAAGTGGAAGTCCCGTTCAATATAACAGTTCCTCGCGTAGAAGGCTTATCACCCTCAGGTTGAGAATCACTAACCTTACTATTCCGCTGCGAGCCTGTTTGTAAACAACCGATCTGATTCAGCCCGGTGAGTTTTCCCTTATCAGATATCGCTGGCGCAAGAGTTTTCCCTTTGTCGTATCCTTTCTGTCTGTGATGCCATGGGAGTGGCTTGTGATGATCACGGGTTTCGGTGGGATAACGGGTTTTATAGAATTTCGATTTTTCTTGGAGAGGGGTTTGGCGTACAGTTTATTTTGGGTTTTGTTTGGAAAATGACTGGGAAGACTGTTCTAGGTTATTTTTGCGAGGAGGATCTTCTGTAGGTTTGCGTTTTGAGCCGAGAACCTTGGCTAGAGCGTTTGCATAACGCTCGGACTTACTCAAGATGTCTTCAAGCTTTACAGCTCCCTTTTCAGCAAGAAATCTACGGGTTTCGTTGGACAAAGTGCTTTTGATCTTTTCGGTTAAAATATCCTCTTCTAACCCAATAAAAGTGCAAGGAAGTTCTGAAAGCTCCAAACACTTAGTAAAATGTCCCTTCAGACGAAAATAGAACTAAGCGTAAGTCTCGGTTCCCTCTTTCCCGCTGTTTCGGAAAAGTTGCAAAAATTTGTGAGCGTTCATTTCTAAGCATTGAAGTAAAGCTTTCTTAATCATGTCGTAATTGTCTTGATTGCTGCTTCCCAGTTTAACATACGCATCATACGCATTGCCTTTGTGGGCATGTGAGAGCTTCAAGCACCATCGCGAACTTTCCAAACCGTACAGTGTTGCCATTCTCTGAAATTGTGCTAGGTAAGTATCAATTTTCTCATTGGGGCTTGGGAAGAATTCTAGGGCAAAAGATGTAGCAGCTAATTGTAAAGACTGGCTACTGGAGTGATCAGCTAAAGGTGACTGAGGTGACGAAGACTCTCCGTTGCTGGAGCTAGATGCTGAACCACTACTTTGGACCTCTAAAGTCTTAAGCACGAATTCGTGCTGACGTCGTTTGTCATTCTCCCTTTCCTCATGTTGTTTCTCTTTTTCTCGTTCATTCGCACTGCTAGTTTCCATTTCCTACTCAATTCTCTTACTTTCCAATTGCCGCTCTTCTTTCTCTTTCTTCTCCGCCTCATATGTATCTAGTTCGTCGTTCACAAAAGCTTGCAACTCATCACTTTGAAATCCTTTTTCTGTTGTTTCCTCTCTTAGCATTGATATAAGTTTTGCTCGCTCAGCCATGACAAATAACTGACTGCGAATTAACCAAGAAAGAAAAAAAGGATACACTGCTCCCTACCCAATTAAGAGAATATAAAAAGTCTGTTTTTACTGTGTTTCCTCCCCCCCTGTTTCTCAGTTGTCTAATCCATCGCTGCTGTTAACTGGCAAACAGGCTCCTAACGCAGACGACTTAAACCGTAAAGATGGTAGATCAGGCTAAAAATATTAAATCTACTATTACTACTGTGGAAAAAAAATTAAAATTAAGGGAAAAAATGTCCTTAATATAATTCCATCACGCTCACCCACACCTAGAGTAACTTTGGAGCTAGGGAATGCGAGCAACTTGGCAACTGCCCAATGCACTTCCTTTGCTATGCTCAGGCCGCACTGCTTTAATAAAATTGTGATTGTTAAACAATCACACGTACCAGCGGTCTTTTTGTACAAAAGTTATTGCATATCATATCCTCAACAAAGATCATCATAAAATCAAACTGTATGTAAACTATTTAATGCTGTGGAAAGAAACAAATTTATAATTTGTGTGGTCAGAACCCAGTAAATCAGAACGTTGTATAGGGGGTAATTATTATTACTATTCTTTACTCACAACACAGGACGTACAACACACTATCTAGATTTAGACTAAGACAGAAAGGAAACAAAACAAGTTAATAACTCAAAGGTCACAGGTTCGCACTATGTTACAGAGTAGACAGTAAAGAACAAGTTCCTACTATATGCTACCCAGTAAAGCAAACAAGTTTAAGCAAGATCCAATGTTGTTAAAGTTCCTGTAACAAAGAAAAATATTCACTCTCTCTTTCATACAGTGACCACCCAATCACGCTTACCAACTCTTGGTGATATCCCTTGGAAATACAATTATCCTGAATATAAAAATGTCAGGTTTTATTTCCCGAACTGGCCCCAGTCCATCCTCTAACTAACAAAACCAGACTAGCGAGGTGAACGCCGAATCTGGTATGGGTTTTTCCTGGATGGAGAAATGTCGCCGCGAATAGTTAGTGTAGCAAAACGTGCTCTTTAGGTTCACAGTTAAAAAAGAGAAAAATACTTCCAATATTGGGAAACATCTATTTCCTAAATATGTTAACAATGATGATGATGATGATGATAATCCTATCGGCCGACTCTATGGGACAGTGCCGATTCTGAAACAGCGTAGCTTTCTGGATAAATCCGCTTGAATACGACTGTCAGAAGTCGGGAGTATAAGTATTGTTTTGTATACCCCAGTGGGCTAGTAACATGGGACAAAATATCGCTGGGTTTTGTAAGTCCAGTTACATTTACAAGTTAAAATGTTTCTCATGTATCTTTGGCAAGTCCTTGCTCCCAAATGAAATTGGTGACGCACAAGCCAAGAAAAGACAACATTAACCAATCAGTAAATGAAGAAAATAACACTGGACGCACTTGATCAGATCTGATAGGAATAAAAAAACATTTATTGAAAAATGCTACTATTCTATATATATATATACGATCTCTTATCCATTCCGTCAGTTCTGATTAAAGTTAATTTGCCCAGGTGTTTTCCTTTACGCCTGTACGATCAGGTTTTGGTAGCGCTGAGATTTCAGGTCAGATAGAGGTATGCACTCTACCCGCCCCTTTGCTCGAGCTTTAACGATCAGCTTATATTGTCAATTATTATTTAATTATATATGTGCGCACTTACGCAAAGTATCGCCTGTCTTTAATAATATTAATTTGTCGGCGTCTGATAGTTTAGTCGTATGGTATTAAATAATAGTCACTTATAGTAAATACGCACAATGAAGTAAACCGTGATTTCTTTTCTGTCACTATCAATCGTGCGTAACATATAAATCAGTGGACTAAAACCGTCTCTTCTTGTGGTTCCCCAGATAAAAGTTTACTCCCGTCTTTCGTCTAGCGCTGCTAATCGCCATCAGAAGAATTCTTACGTCTAACTGGTCTCTCGAAGATTTTTCCCGTGAGTCTACTTCAAAGCGTACTCGGGGGAAAGATTTGCCCGTGAGTCTACTTCAAAGCGTATTCGGTGTTATTCACGTGCTATCTGTCAGGTATCGTATGATTGACAGATGAGCTTGCGTGAGGAGACCAGGTAAACAAACCTGATTCGCTATCTGTTTATGTCGGGCAGGTCACGAACGTTTGTAAACACTTATGTTCGAAGAAAGAGGCGTCGATGAAAAATAATCTAATGTGAGTAAGACAGGCAGAAAATGCATGGTTTTGCTAGCAAATCATAGAACGCTAACGGGATTACAAAGACTGTCAGATTACCGTAGGCTCTCTTTCCATTATACGTCAAAATACTCCAGTGTTAAAACTGAACTGACTTTACTCAGTCAAAATGCTGATGCTCATGCCATTCACGCAAACATATGTTTGCTGCACATTATTAATTACGAGTCATCATAAAGTACAGTGAGTGGATGATGCGCTATTTAGGTGAAAGCCCTTACACTTTTTTTGGGCCTGGTTTTACTCTGGTGTGTTATTTCCTCTTTTGCTTGTTATAAGATCTTATTTTACCAAGGCTAAAGATGACGCCGCATGTAGTATCTCCACTTAATGCGACCCGCAGCTTCGGCCTTCTAGGTTGCTGGATTTATGTCTAGTGCCTTCATGTCTCTCGTGAAAAAATCTTTGAACCTGAGCTCCGGCTGTTTTTACAGCAAGTACCGATTTAGAATAACTCATCTAACGTCATCTTCAAGTACCATGCCTAGTGATGTAGGAGATCATGTTTCTCCGCAACTTCCTGTCTCCAGTGGTATTGATCAATTCTAAAGTTGACTTCTTTCCATTCTATTGTGTCAAACTTTCCAGAATCTTTTCTCTTTGTCGTTCTCTATCTCTTTGTCCTTCTGTCTTTCCAGTTGTCACGATATACTCCAGCTTCCTTCTTCCCATAACAATTCTTTCTCAAAGAAAGAGGATTGCTTCCTTCTAAACTAAGGAATAAGCTTCCTTCCCACAATGACCTCTTTCAAAACATCCTCATTACTCAGTTTAGCTGGTTGTGACGAGACCATCTGGATCGTTACAATTTCCTGTGTCTACTATTTAATTTCGTCTGTGCTCTTCCTTTTCGTTTCTCTCACGTCTTACATTATTTATTGTTTTCGCTTCATAGTTCAAAGTTTCTTGTGATGTCTGGGCCTAACCGACTATCCGTTACTAATTGTTTTAATCGCTGACTTTCATTTGAAACCATATTGACCTCTGGTGGGGTAGAGTGAAGTGTCTGTGTACGAGTGAATAACATGTTTCCGAATAGTCAGTAAAGCACGGATTAAGCGTAGAAGTGGAATTTCTACCTCGATCTATCGATTATCTTAGCTCGGCGCCTGTTGCTGCCTCTGTGTGGGGAGATAGAAGAAAACCAAAGTTGCTGTCTGATAATTTGTTAAAGTTTGCATATGTAGTGCTCAAAAACATACTGTAAATGTCAGTCTGGTGATAGATTAAGACACGGACAAAACGATAACGGAGATGATTTGGAGCAAGGAAAAAGATGTAATCCTCTCAACTCAGATTTGCTGTAAAGTATAATTACGATAAGTTGGTAATCTGGGAAGACATTAAGAGCGAGGATGACGATAAGAAGTAGTGAAATGGTAAATATGATAAAAGCCAACGGATGAGGCAATACCGTATTTGGGAGTGGATTTTGAAAAATCACATCATATGAGTCTCTCAGAAATGTGTAGATGTAATGCAGAGAACATTCATGAAGAATATTCTACATAAACGTGGGTAGTGGGGGATAGAACCCTACCAAAATCAACAAGTTAATTATCCTTGGTTTGGCATTTGAAATAGGCTGCTCTTAATTGGACGTCTCCCCTCGAAGCGGTATGGGCTGGTAGGAGAAAATTTTCGTTGTAATCTAGCACCCTGCATGCTTAATTCACTTACTTCAAATTTATTCAAGGAGAAATCATAGACAGCCAGGAACACAGAATATCAGTACCCCAATAAAGGACAGGCGAGAGGACCGGATGCGAGTTCTGTGATTAGAAGAGAGGAACCCAATGTAATTGACTCTGTGTTTAAGTTCTAGAATCCTAGTTCAAGTGCTAAAAGTTGGACATTTAATCACCTGAAGAGACGGCACCTTCAGTCAGTTGCCCTACAATATTCGGACTTTATCTGTTCAAAACGTCTGTGTTAATTCGCCCGACAAATCTCGGGGTAAGTTGTATTTCATTATTTTATATTTTTTGTGTTTAAAGTACAACTTGCTTGTGCATGTAAAATGGCTCATGATGCTGGCCACCTCAAAACTGTAAATAACATGACACATGAACCAACACGGCAAGAGATAGTGATTAATTCGTGCGGATTTCCTCATATGGAACTGTTCACGCCTCCGTTTGCACACAACTTTGCGTTCATTAGTGAAACATCGCTGTGCTCAGAGGGAGCAGCACTACAACATAGCCTATTGAAACTGCACCGGTGAATTAATTTATGATGTAAGGTTAAAATACTAGATTACGTAGATGCGCGTGCATGAGCAGAAGTAATGGTCACTTTTGGGCACTTTCAACTGTGTGTTTCATGGTGACAAGACGTGTACTTTATGAACTCCTGCATTGAGTGTTTGATGTCCGATATTTGTGCATGCTTATGGACGTATGTCAAAATAAGAATACAAAATCAACAGGAGCTTTAATTGCATTGGGAAATATATGGAGATCAAAATAAATCGGATCCAACACGAAAATAAGATTCTTCAACTAAAATGTGAATTCAGTCCTATTGTATGGCTCTGAGACATAGAGAACAACAAAGACAACACCCAAAAAGTTACACATTTTCATAAATGGGTGTTTGCGTAGAATAGAGGGATTAAAATGGTATGACAAGGTTACCAACGTGGAACTGATGACAAGAACTAGACAAGTGCCAGTGGAAGAAGAGATGAGAAGAAGACGATGGCAATGGATAGGACACACACTGAGGAAATCTGTTGATAGCATTACAAGGCAGTCCTTGTTCTGGAACCCCCAAGGCAAGAGAGGCAGATGTAGACCAAGAAGCACACGGAGAAGAGAGCTGGAAACAGAGGTGAAAATGATGAGGAGAACGTGGAAAAGAACTTGAGATGATGGCACGTGACAGGAGGACTTGGCATTTATTTGTTGAATGCCTATGCTTCTTTGGGAGTGGAGGGTTATGAATGAATAAATTGACGTATGATTGAGATAGTGTATGCCATGGATTCATGTGTGAATTGACAGAGAAGTATTATAAATTATTATTAACATTTAGACGATCTAGTCAAGTTATATTGCCGTGTACAGTTGGAAATAAACGGACGGCACATTTGCCTACCTTTCATGTATTATGATGGCCTAGTACATTTGGCCTATGAAAGACGGCTTGCTTTTATTATTTCAAAATGTGGAGTGATCTACATTCCTTCGTTGATTTAGCTGTCGTGAGTTCATTTGGACAGTTGCTAACTATGCAGAATTCTGATCAACACATCATTAGAATGGAACGTAACAGGAACTAACAGCAGAGGTTGCCCCAGGTTCCATAGAGAGCAGGTTTATGGAACAAGTTTGTGGAACATGTTCGGAATACACGCTTGTCTTTCAAGTTTGTGGCACATGTTGCCAGCTGTCTACGCTTGACTTGACAACCTTAACAGTTACATCGGCCAAGTTCAAGAGAATTGCTGCAACCACAAGATTTTGCTGTCGACAAGAAGTACAGTCCTAAACACCTGACGGAACCAACAGCGTCTGAATCAAACGCACACTATCTGACTCTACACTGAAAGCTGATTAGCAAACATGTTAAATCTATGAACTCTTTTCCCAAAGTTTTCACCAATAAGATAAATCATCCTTTGATGACTAATATATCATAGTTTTCTGTTTCTAAACAAAGTTATTTGCTTTAAATTGTGTTAAACTCTAAGTAATTGTTAAACTTTTTAATTATGACTTATAAGATATAGTTGGATTAATCACTATTGAGTGAATTATATGTCTGCACCCATGACTATTGTGTTATGTAACGTAAACATATCGAACTATACAATTAATAATTGCTGAATCACCTTAAGCTGGGTGTTAAAAAAACACACGAGCAAAATTTACTTCACAGAAGGGGTGGGAATATTGAAAGTTCTATACAGCTTAGATAATCTCAGTTGTCTTACTTGACTTCTTCACATTCCTGTGAGGTCCCTAAACTAGATCAACATTCTTCTATTTATATCTCTTCTAAGAGTAATCTTGAGCAAACTTTGATACATTTGAATACCCTCATCAGTAACTCTAAGTTTGGCTATTGTTGGACCACAACTGCGGAGCAGGGGAGTCAAAAGCCGTCACACTGTACATGGTATTCGTAACATTATTCTGTAAAAGTCACTAGATCTTAACGTCCAGAGAGACAAAAAAAGCCCAATGCTAAGTAAGTACAAATCACCAGTCACGCCATATACTTACTTTTTCAGAAACAATAACAACATCCCTAGAGGTTACTTTTATTCCACATATAATCTGGGCCACTCTAACTGCTAAGAAAAATAAAAAAAAAATCTCACTTTTCTTCAACAAGGTCATGTCTATATCTTCTTCTGTCGCACTCTTCATCTTTCCACTGCTTCTTCTTCTTCTTCTTCTTTGGGTCTTTTTTGTTTCATTGTTCGTTGATTGATATTTCTGCTTCTTCTTTTAGCGTGACTCGAACGAGAAAGTGACTAGCCTCAACATCTATCTTTCTTTTCAAGACGTCTTTTCAGCTCTCTTTTCGTTTTTCCGGACTTCTTCTTTTTAAAAGCTATTAGCTTCTTCACCGTTGTTACGGACTCGGACGTCAAAAGTGACTAGCGGTCACATCGTTGTTACGGACTCGGACGTCAAAAGTGACTAGCGGTCACATCGTTGTTACGGACTCGGACGTCAAAAGTGACTAGCGGTCACATCGTTGTTACGGACTCGGACGTCAAAAGTGACTAGCGGTCACATCGTTGTTACGGACTCGGACGTCAATAGTGACTAGCGGTCACATCGTTGTTACGGACTCGGACGTCAATAGTGACTAGCGGTCACATCGTTGTTACGGACTCGGACGTCAATAGTGACTAGCGGTCACATCGTTGTTACGGACTCGGACGTCAATAGTGACTAGCGGTCACATCGTTGTTACGGACTCGGACGTCAATAGTGACTAGCGGTCACATCGTTGTTACGGACTCGGACGTCAATAGTGACTAGCGGTCACATCGTTGTTACGGACTCGGACGTCAATAGTGACTAGCGGTCACATCGTTGTTACGGACTCGGACGTCAATAGTGACTAGCGGTCACATCGTTGTTACGGACTCGGACGTCAATAGTGACTAGCGGTCACATCGTTGTTACGGACTCGGACGTCAATAGTGACTAGCGGTCACATCGTTGTTACGGACTCGGACGTCAATAGTGACTAGCGGTCACATCGTTGTTACGGACTCGGACGTCAATAGTGACTAGCGGTCACATCGTTGTTACGGACTCGGACGTCAATAGTGACTAGCGGTCACATCGTTGTTACGGACTCGGACGTCAATAGTGACTAGCGGTCACATCGTTGTTACGGACTCGGACGTCAATAGTGACTAGCGGTCACATCGTTGTTACGGACTCGGACGTCAATAGTGACTAGCGGTCACATCGTTGTTACGGACTCGGACGTCAATAGTGACTAGCGGTCACACCGTTGTTACGGACTCGGACGTCAATAGTGACTAGCGGTCACATCGTTGTTACGGACTCGGACGTCAATAGTGACTAGCGGTCACACCGTTGTTACGGACTCGGACGTCAATAGTGACTAGCGGTCACACCGTTGTTACGGACTCGGACGTCAATAGTGACTAGCGGTCACATCGTTGTTACGGACTCGGACGTCAATAGTGACTAGCGGTCACACCGTTGTTACGGACTCGGACGTCAATAGTGGCTAGGGGTGTAGATGTTGGTACGGACTCGGACGTCAATAGTGACTAGCGGTCACATCGTTGTTACGGACTCGGACGTCAATAGTGACTAGCGGTCACACCGTTGTTACGGACTCGGACGTCAATAGTGACTAGCGGTCACATCGTTGTTACGGACTCGGACGTCAATAGTGACTAGCGGTCACACCGTTGTTACGGACTCGGACGTCAATAGTGACTAGCGGTCACATCGTTGTTACGGACTCGGACGTCAATAGTGACTAGCGGTCACATCGTTGTTACGGACTCGGACGTCAATAGTGACTAGCGGTCACACCGTTGTTACGGACTCGGACGTCAATAGTGACTAGCGGTCACATCGTTGTTACGGACTCGGACGTCAATAGTGACTAGCGGTCACATCGTTGTTACGGACTCGGACGTCAATAGTGACTAGCGGTCACATCGTTGTTACGGACTCGGACGTCAATAGTGACTAGCGGTCACATCGTTGTTACGGACTCGGACGTCAATAGTGACTAGCGGTCACATCGTTGTTACGGACTCGGACGTCAATAGCGACTAGCGGTCACATCGTTGTTTTGTACGGACTCGGACGTCAATAGTGACTAGCGGTCACATCGTTGTTACGGACTCGGACGTCAATAGTGACTAGCGGTCACATCGTTGTTACGGACTCGGACGTCAATAGTGACTAGCGGTCACATCGTTGTTACGGACTCGGACGTCAATAGTGACTAGCGGTCACATCGTTGTTACGGACTCGGACGTCAATAGTGACTAGCGGTCACATCGTTGTTACGGACTCGGACGTCAATAGTGACTAGCGGTCACATCGTTGTTACGGACTCGGACGTCAATAGTGACTAGCGGTCACATCGTTGTTACGGACTCGGACGTCAATAGTGACTAGCGGTCACATCGTTGTTACGGACTCGGACGTCAATAGTGACTAGCGGTCACATCGTTGTTACGGACTCGGACGTCAATAGTGACTAGCGGTCACATCGTTGTTACGGACTCGGACGTCAATAGTGACTAGCGGTCACATCGTTGTTACGGACTCGGACGTCAATAGTGACTAGCGGTCAGATCGTTGTTACGGACTCGGACGTCAATAGTGACTAGCGGTCAGATCGTTGTTACGGACTCGGACGTCAAAAGTGACTAGCGGTCAGATCGTTGTTACGGACTCGGACGTCAAAAGTGACTAGCGGTCAGATCGTTGTTACGGACTCGGACGTCAAAAGTGACTAGCGGTCAGATCGTTGTTACGGACTCGGACGTCAAAAGTGACTAGCGGTCAGATCGTTGTTACGGACTCGGACGTCAAAAGTGACTAGCGGTCAGATCGTTGTTACGGACTCGGACGTCAAAAGTGACTAGCGGTCAGATCGTTGTTACGGACTCGGACGTCAAAAGTGACTAGCGGTCAGATCGTTGTTACGGACTCGGACGTCAAAAGTGACTAGCGGTCAGATCGTTGTTACGGACTCGGACGTCAAAAGTGACTAGCGGTCAGATCGTTGTTACGGACTCGGACGTCAAAAGTGACTAGCGGTCAGATCGTTGTTACGGACTCGGACGTCAAAAGTGACTAGCGGTCAGATCGTTGTTACGGACTCGGACGTCAAAAGTGACTAGCGGTCAGATCGTTGTTACGGACTCGGACGTCAAAAGTGACTAGCGGTCAGATCGTTGTTACGGACTCGGACGTCAAAAGTGACTAGCGGTCAGATCGTTGTTACGGACTCGACGTCAAAAGTGACTAGCGGTCAGATCGTTGTTACGGACTCGGACGTCAAAAGTGACTAGCGGTCAGATCGTTGTTACGGACTCGGACGTCAAAAGTGACTAGCGGTCACATCGTTGTTACGGACTCGGACGTCAAAAGTGACTAGCGGTCACATCGTTGTTACGGACTCGGACGTCAAAAGTGACTAGCGGTCACATCGTTGTTACGGACTCGGACGTCAAAAGTGACTAGCGGTCAGATCGTTGCTCCGGGGTCAAAGAGTTAATTAATAATCCAACACTTGACAATTATCACAAGATGCACGAATAAACGATTGATTACATTGTCACTGATACTATACACTTCTGCTCTCTCGTCCACATTTTAATGCTGGGAAACACAAATTTCTTCGCCTAAAAAAACGTCTGCCATAAAATACACAATGGAGCTGAGCACATCCGATCTGACCGAGATCCACACGTGAAAGAACCCTGTAACCCCGCATACGTCAGCCTGTCAACTTGCTTACCTCACACTTTAACATGCATTCACTAAGAGCGCTCTGTGGTACGCAGACACCAGGACAAATATTGACTAGAGTCTAAGTACCCCCAGAGAAGCTCCTAACAATTGAGTTCTCTTCTCCAATTGTTATTCGGTAACTCTTATGTTTCTTATTCTGAAATCTCAAGTATCAGAGATGACCGAAAACACACGTAGAATGGAACTGAGACATAACATGAACATAATAAAGATGACAGAAAATACACGTAGAATGGAACTGGGATATAACATGAACATAATAAAGATGATAGAAAACACACGTATAATGGAACTGAGACATAACATGAACATAATAAAGAAGACAGAAATTACACGTAGAATGGAACTGAGACATAACATGAAGATAATAAAGAAGACAGAAATCACACGTAGAATAGAACTGAGACATAACATGAACATAATAAAGTGTCAGAGAAGATAGAAAACTCACGTAGAATGGAACTGAGACATAACATGAACATAATAGAGAAGACAGAAAACACACGTAGAATAGAACTGAGACATAACATGAACATAATAAAATGTCAGAGAAGATAGAAAACACACGTAGAATGCAACTGAGACATAACATGAACATAATAAAAAAGACAGAAAACACACGTAGATTGGAACTGAGACATAACATGAACATAATAAAGAAGACAGAAAACGCACTTAGAATAGAACTGAGACATAACTTGAACATAATAAAGTGTCAGAGAAGATAGAAAATACACGTAGAATGCAACTGAGACATAACATGAACATAATAAAGAAGACAGAAAACACACGTAGAATAGAACTGAGACATAACATGAACATAATAAAGAAGACAGAAAACACACGTAGAATAGAACTGAGACATAACATGAACATAATAAAGATGACAGAAAACACACGTAGAATGGAACTGAGACATAACATGAACATAATAAAGAAGACAGAAAACACACGTAGAATAGAACTGAGACATAACATGAACATAATGAAGATGACAGAAAACACACGTAGAATAGAACTGAGACATAACATGAACATAATAAAGAAGACACGAAAATACATGGAGCAGACGGCATGGAGCACGAAAGTTTGGCTTAAGTTTGTTGAAGGCCTGTGCTCCATCGGGAACTTGAGGACATTAAATAAACGTTTACCAACACTGACCACATATTATTATGTTCCAGAAATCAGAATGTTGCAGACGTTGTTGTTGGCTGCTGTTGTTGTGGTCCAATGTTCAGCCGCGCCTTCATCACCTAATCTGGTCTTCATTGTTGCTGACGACCTGGGTAATCAGTCCACCAATCCTCGTATCGTACATATCCATTTTCATACAATTCATTTCTGTTTTTCAACACTTTTGATTAACATCACATGCTTGTTGTTTGGATGTCTCAAATCGTTGACACTCAAAATGTCAACGTTCTACTGATCGTAGACAGATGAAACATTGCATGCAGCTCAGTTTTTTGGTACTTTTTAACTTTTTAAAAATGACATTGGTCTAGTATATTTTTTATTATAATGACAACAATGTAAAATACTTTTTAGCGCCAGCGTTACATTGTAAACCAACGGGCTGATCACCCGTTTGCCAGTCACTTTGATTACGGAAACAACAGCAAACGGATTGATTTGTCGTTGCCCTAAAGACGCCATTAGGCGTGATGGGAACAACGGCAAAGAAAATCTATTCGCTGTTGCCCTTAAGACGCCACTAGGCGTAATGGCCACTGACTGCTTTGCCGGTCGTTGGCTAAGGACGGAAGAAGAAGAAGAAGAAGAAGTTACATTGTAAGTGAAATAATAATAATTTGGAAAATTAATTGTGTTTTGTTTTTAAAGCGACGAGTTTGAGATAACTAATGAAAATGTGCTATTAAAATAATCTATAAACTTAAAATAGATAAATCACTTAATTTTGTTTTATTAAAATACGCATTAGGTAGTAACCAACGTTTATCTGAGCTTTACAGTAGTTATTCAAACTTATTACAGCACGATTACTGTGTTTAACTACTAAAATAGTAATGGAAGATGTTAAATATTCCTGTTGACAAGTATCTGTTACGGTTTTTATTTTATTTTTTGTTGATGATGCTAATTTATTTGGCGGTTAAATCTTGTGAAAAATGTATCTAGAAAATATAATACAAACTATGTAAATATAAATGTGCCAATAACAGTAAATACTCAGCACGAATAAGCACAACAAAACTCAAGCAGTCAAACAAATAAATAAACAAAATAAAATAAAAAGTATGACCATAAATAGTTTGGGAACCCTAATAAAATGTATCCTTCGAGAAAAACAAGAGTTCAAATTGTGCGCTTTACGGTGGATCGTTCTCGAATTACGACATACATCGTTATGTAAACCTGTTTAAGTGCGATAATCTTCTACAAATAATCTCACCAAATTATAAATTGCTTTGGGGCTTTTTGATACTTAACGTATTAAATTTTAGTAATTGAATTTTTTTTTTTTTTTAGTCCACGGCCGTTATTTGTAGAAATTTTACTTCGTTTTGGCGAGGAACGTTCCGTTCAACTTAAACACTGTGCTCTTCGTTTTGGTATGACGCATGCCCAGACTAAAGGTTTTCTGGTCTGTACCCGACGAACAACAGCCATCTAAATTTAGTATCCCGGAGAAGTCTTCAGAGAAAGAACAGACCACCGGTATTTATTCGCCAAGATAAAGCCCAAAAATCTAATATATTGGACATCGTATTAAGAAAAGAAAATTCAGTGTATTTTTTAAATTAAAAAAGAAAATAGGTAAAGAATTCCGTTACACGCCTATTTATGCATTTTGGGAATATGGTGTTATGTCCATATTTTGTTGACAATTGGCACACAACAACCACTGTGGTCAATATCACGCGGTCGCCTTAAAGAAAATTCAACCAGTAAATTATATCTGGGATCCAATTCATGAGGAAGAAGAAGACAGAAGGAGCCGCCATGTCTAAAAAATCCCTAACCGGACTGGGGATCTTGAAACGTCCAATCCGAAACACCAGAGATCGTAGGAACTAGTGAACAAACTGTGCGTTACCCAGCGGCTCACAGCAAATGATACATGTCATTCAACCATAATA
Source organism: Oreohelix idahoensis (assembly GCA_024509875.1). Lineage (NCBI taxonomy): Eukaryota > Metazoa > Mollusca > Gastropoda > Stylommatophora > Oreohelicidae > Oreohelix > Oreohelix idahoensis. Next base: position 348,042 of record JAMPIV010015422.1, on the reverse strand, counting down.
TTCGCTCTATTTCCTCTCCGGCATATTTTCTAGTCAGTGTTTAAGCTTCCTCTAATAAACGCCATGTTTACTGACTACCCATGGATGAGTAAGACGGATGAAACTTGACCGACACTCATGTTGGTAAAGTTCTCGTGTACCCGACATTAGGCACCGGTTTAACACGGAAATGGCAAAGCGAGCTCGCGTATCGCTGCTATGGCTAGTTTGACCTTCTACTTGCTGTCGTGAAGAGTCACAGCCCAGATGATCAAACGAATATCGGTGTTTGAACAAGTACGGGGAGATAAATTATACGTCTGCGGACATTTTACAGATATGCACCTGAAATACTGAATGTTGTAATAGCTTCCGGACAGAATTGTTACGAAGGCATTATTTTTGATAATGTATGGAGTTATAGTTGCAACCATTACCGCGAATCGAAGGATATAACAATTCCATATTTGGAAAGTCACCTTTTAAATAACGCAGAATTTTCGTATGTGGAAATTTTTAGAATATACCCCATCAACCAGGTATGACTGAAACTACTGGCCGGCATTCGAGATGTAAAGATAACGACATTTCTGATTGGATCCTAGTCTAATAATAAACAAAAACGTGCGTGGGTCGAAAATTGTAATATAACCTGACACTTTCGCTGCGCTAAAGCACTGTGAAATTCAAGTCGTGAAGAGACCAGCCAGACAGGCAGAGGAAAGAAAAGGATCAGAATTCCATTTATTGGACCGGACTTTGTTTGAGCATCTAGAAGACTTATATCCCAGGAAAAATCTACCTTTATTAACACGGAAAACCGGAATCCTAGGAATCTGAACACGAAGTCAGAGTGGGAGCTTATTGTAAAGTAACATCTCCGAACTCGTGGAAGAGACATCTTAAGCAAGCAGCTTTAACTATGTCTCTGGCGAGGGACACCTGTCTCTGTACAAGTAAAAAGGGATACTCACGTAAAATCAATGTCAGGTTAGACATAGTAATAACCTGAGATTTCGCCTCGAGTATTAGCGGGCGTACGCGAAAAAAAAAAAAAAAAAAAAAAAAAAAAAAAAAAAAAAAAAAAAAAAAAAAAAAAAAAGAAAAAAAAAAAAGAAAAAAAAAAAAAAAAAAAACTATGTCTCTGAGCCAGAAGTCTGTGGTCCCAAAGACAATTTTGGAGTAAGTTGTACATTTTTAAGAGAACTAAACATTCGGTAACATACTATTTAGTTTGAACTTCCCACCGCTCTGTTGGTGGGAATGCAAAAAGCAGATTGTGCTGCAGATATAATAGTTACCTATAAGCTATTCCAAATTTCGAATCGGTTGAAACCTGAAGACATATATGATTTTATCAAGTAGATCTTTGGCGAACTCACTGGTCATACAGTAGATCGTCACAGATGCTGCGTTACCTACTACTTCTTTTAGACTGTGAGAAACACTACGAGAAGTTGGCTATAAACTAAACAGAGTGAAAGCAAAATTGTGCCCGCTGTAAGATATATTAAAATGAGAAACCATGTACCTGTGCCAAAAGTGGAAATGATATCACTGACTAACAAAAAAAAACTTTTTTTTTCTTTCTCTAACATTTCTATGTTTTTCTGGTCAATTTTAATGCGCTGTTTTTAAATCTGCAAACCGTTTTTCTCTATCAGGTCGGGATCTCTAGAAATACGCAATTGAAGTGTTTTAACAACGCATACAGTATTACAACATCATTCGTACAAGAAGTATAACAGTTATGTAGGCTTGAATTTCTTTGCAGTCGACTTTCGTCGGTGAATGGCATGTGGTACATCGCGATGAAGCATCCAACAATAATCGGCAAGCATGGTCACACTCCACCGTCCTTGATAACGTGACTCCATTACGGCGATATCTTGATGGAATCGTTCTCCATGTTCATCGCTGACTTCGCCAAGGTTGTCAGGGAAAAAGTCAAGATGCGAATCGAGCAAATGGATTTATAGGGACATGTTACAGCCCATAATTCTGTATGCATCTATGCACTGCTTAACAATATGCAACATAGTCGACAGATTTGTGATTTCCCAGAAAGTTATCGACGATCGATTTGAATGCCATCCATGCGCGAAGTTCACTACCATGTAACAAGTTCTCGAATTGTTTGTCTGCAATAACTTTCCTAATCTGAGGTCCTACAAAGATACCTTCCTTTATCTTTGCATCGCTAACTTGCGGAAACTTTTCTCGAAGATAAGTGAAAGCTTTGCTCGTTTTATCTAACGCTTTTACAAAATTCTTCATAAGCCCCAACTTTATATGTAACAGTGGTAAAATGAAGCTGTCTTTGTTAACTAATGGCTCGTGTATTACATTTTTATGCCCGAGCTGCATACGATCCCGGATAGGCCACACCTTTCTTGCATAATGTTCCTGTCTGTTGCGGCTGTCCCATTCACATCGGAAGCAACAAAATTTAGTATACCCAGTCTGCATGCCCGTGAGAATTGCAATGACCTTTAGGTCTCCACAAATCCGCCATTGGTAGTCATTGTACTTTATTTTTTCCAAACGTATAGCCATATTGTCATAAGTTTCTTTCATATGAACAAGAGTAGGCGACTGGAATTGATGAAAATAAATTTCTGTTATGCAATAACACGGCTTTTAGACTAGTCTTGGAAGAATCGATGAAAAAATCGCCATTCGTTGACTATGTGCTCATGACCGTTTACATCTTTGCAATAGCAAATGTCATCATCCATCTCAAAGTATTGAACAAGTTCTCTGTATCTATGACGAAATTTAGATATTGGAGTATTGGGCGCTAAAAGATTCCAATCTTTGAGTCGCGAACCGAGTAATTCCGCTTGTCCTTTGATAAGAGCGAGATCACGTATTAGATCTGAAAGTTCTGAATGGTTAATTAAGTAAACACCATCATTCACCGGTATGTAATCTGAGTCAGAATTAGTGTCTAAAGCAGGTAAACTATCACTTTCTGATGGTTCATTCACGTCCAGCGGATATTGTTCTGATGGTACTTGAATCGGACACGTGATTGGATCATGAGGCACTGGTTTCGAAACCGATTTATTATTTGGATAAACCACAGACTTTCTAGTTTTAAAAGTGAAACCATGGATATTTGTCAAGCAGTAGTAACAATCAGTAGTGTGATTTGTTTGTTCACGCCATATTACTGGCACTCCAAAAGGCATCGACTTATGCTTCGGCGATTTTCGTAACCAACCTGCCAATGTATCGAACAAACTGCATTTGGCTTCCAAGATTTATTTGCATCATCAACTTTCGAATCGAAATAAAGTTCATATGCTTTCTTTAGTAATGGTGTAAAGTTTTTCTGGTCAACACGATCGGTAAAACATCCGCACACGTAACAGAACAGATCAGCCGAATTTCTACAACTTCTAGAAGCCATATTTTGCTCAGAATTATTTCAAAATACAGTAACTATTTGAAAAATCGCGTAACATATGTCATGCATCTTTTAGCAGTATAAAAAGTAGAATTATGTTGCTTTTTATTAATTTTTAATAAGTTATATAGTAAAAATGAAACGGAGCAAATAATGGTTTCCCAAAAAATATATTTATTCACAAATATCTTAAGAACCCGACGTGATAGAGATAAACGGATTTCAGATTTGAAATCAGCGCAAGAAACTGACCTAAGAACACTTATGCTTATATAAGAAAGAAAAATGTTGTTTGTCAGTGTATTTACACTAGGGACAGGACATTGTGTGAGGAAATGTAACAAATAATGAAGACTAGATTCGCAGAAAAATGGCAGAGAGAACGCTCTGAGTCAAATATAACATATACATTCTCTCTTATCTAGGTTGTAGAAGACAATGCTTCTGGCACCAAAATATACATTCTCTCTTATCTAGATTGTAGAAGACCAGGCTTCTGGCACCACCATATACATTCTCTCATATCTATGTTGTAGAAGACCATGCTTCTGGCACCACCATATACATTCTCTCTTATCTAGGTTGTAGAAGGCAATGCTTCTGGCACCAACATATACATTCTCTCTTATCTAGGTTGTAGAAGACAATGCTTCTGGCACCAAAATATACATTCTCTCTTATCTAAATTGTAGAAGACAAAGCTTCTGGCACCACCATATACATTCTCTCTTATCTAGATTGTAGAAGACCAGGCTTCTGGCACCACCATATACATTCTCTCATATCTATGTTGTAGAAGACAATGCTTATGGCACCACCTATATACATTCTCTCTTATCTAGATTGTAGAAGACCAGGCTTCTGGCACCACTATATACATTCTCTCTTATCTAGTTTGTAGAAGACAATGCTTCTGGCACCACCATATACATTCTCTCTTATCTAGATTGTAGAAGACCAGGCTTCTGGCACCACCATATACATTCTCTCATATCTATGTTGTAGAAGACAATGCTTCTGGCACCACCATATACATTCTCTCTTATCTAGGTTGTAGAAGGCAATGCTTCTGGCACCAACATATACATTCTCTCTTATCTAGGTTGTAGAAGACAATGCTTCTGGCACCAAAATATACATTCTCTCTTATCTAAATTGTAGAAGACAAAGCTTCTGGCACCACCATATACATTCTCTCTTATCTAGATTGTAGAAGACCAGGCTTCTGGCACCACCATATACATTCTCTCATATCTATGTTGTAGAAGACAATGCTTATGGCACCACCTATATACATTCTCTCTTATCTAGATTGTAGAAGACCAGGCTTCTGGCACCACTATATACATTCTCTCTTATCTAGGTTGTAGAAGACAATGCTTCTGGCACCACCATATACATTCTCTCTTATCTAGATTGTAGAAGACCAGGCTTCTGGCACCACCATATACATTCTCTCATATCTAGGTTGTAGAAACCAGGCTTCTGGCACCACCATATACGTTCTCTCTTATCTATGTTGTAGAAGACAATGCTTCTAGCACCACCATATACATTCTCTCTTATCTATGTTGTAAAAGACCATGCTTCTGGCACCGCCATATACATTCTCTATTATCTAGGTTGTAGAAGACCATGCGGTTGCTCTTGTGGAGCCAACAATCTTGGAGGACATGTACCATCTGTTCAACAGAATGTTGAACAGTTATACACATTTTGTAACCACAGAATGTTGAACAGTTATACACATTTTGTAACCACAGAATGTTGAACAGTTATACACATTTTGTAACCACAGAATGTTGAACAGTTATACACATTTTGTAACCACAGAATGTTGAACAGTTATACACATTTTGTAACCACAGAATGTTGAACAGTTATACACATTTTGCCAGCTCAGCTTATTGTGTCTCCCTATTTGTCTTCATGTCACCTTTGTCATTCTCCTTCCACCTCCCTTCCCCCCCCTTTTTCCCCCCCACCCAATTCTCTGTTTAACGATTTCAATAAAAATTAGTTATTTTCAGGTTGGAATGATGTTGGTTATCACAACCCGGATATTAAAAGTCCAAACATTGATTCCCTGGCCAATTCCGGAATTAAACTCAACCATTCTTATGTCCAGCCGCTATGCTCCCCGTAAGTTCAAATAACTTCACTTATTATAGTCGTGTTTAGTTCCGGTTGGAAGTGTTTATTTCACGTTTTTCTTTTTCTTTTTTTTTCTTTTTTTTTTCTTAACCAGCGGCACTTGGGCTTTCAGCCCTTCGGCCCAATGACATATCATTGCGAGGCTGGGGAACCTGAGGACTTTCCTTCCAACCCGGTCAGGAGCTTCGCTCCTTCCCATCCACAGAGGGTTTATCACAGGAGCCGTTCAGGCTATTCAGTCAAATTTCCGGCCGTAAACATTTCTTCAAACGCCGACGCCCGGGTTTGAACCATGAACACCTGGTCGCCAGTACAACACCGAAGCCATTACACCAGCGCGGCTCCCCACGTTTTTCTTTTAACTTGAATTGTATGTCACTGTCGTGCCACTTTCAAATTTTGCAATCGATTTTTCAATCACCCTCCGGATGAGCAATAACTCTGAAACGTGGCATATTCCCGATGATAATACGATAATCAGTCGTAAAAATGATAAAATGAATAAAATTAAAATTAATAATATTTTTGTTGTTGTATTGTATCAGCACGGAAATGGCCGATAACTACAAATAATCTAGGTGTATTATTTCCAACAAGATTGTCTCTCTGGAGAGAAATGCGTGAACTTTCGGCAAATCACTAGAAAAAGAAAAAAAATAATAAAAAATTTTTTAAAAATATTTTAAACACGCTTTGAATGCACTAAAAAGCCAAAAATTTTTAAGTTTTTCAAATTGGCCAGTTTATCCAGCTTCCCCTTTCCCCCTATTCAGTCATCACTGACTACGGGAGTGCAGCCCTCAGCTGCTTTTGTCCTGGTGTTGCTTTAGGCATGTTCTGTTCTCTTCTGCTTGTTGTGAGAGATTCTTTTGTCCTGGTGTTGCTTTAGGCATGTTCTGTTCTCTTCTACTTGTTGTGAGAGCTTCTTTTGTCCTGGTGTTGCTTTAGGCATGTTCTGTTCTCTTCTGCTTGTTGTGAGAGATTCTTTTGTCCTGGTGTTGCTTTAGGCATGTTCTGTTCTCTTCTGCTTGTTGTGAGAGATTCTTTTGTCCTGGTGTTGCTTTAGGCATGTCCTGTTGTCTTCTGCTTGTTGTGAGAGATTCTTTTGTCCTGGTGTTGCTTTAGGCATGTTCTGTTCCCTTCTGCTTGTTGTGAGAGATTCTTTTGTCCTGGTGTTGCTTTAGGCATGTTCTGTTCTCTTCTACTTGTTGTGAGAGCTTCTTTTGTCCTGGTGTTGCTTTAGGCATGTTCTGTTCTCTTCTACTTGTTGTGAGAGATTCTTTTGTCTTGGTGTTGCTTTAGGCATGTTCTGTTCTCTTCTGCTTGTTGTGAGAGATTCTTTTGTCCTGGTGTTGCTTTAGGCATGTTCTGTTCTCTTCTGCTTGTTGTGAGAGATTCTTTTGTCCTGGTGTTGCTTTAGGCATGTTCTGTTCTCTTCTGCTTGTTGTGAGAGATTCTTTTGTCCTGGTGTTGCTTTAGGCATGTTCTGTTCTCTTCTGCTTGTTGTGAGAGCTTCTTTTGTCCTGGTGTTGCTTTAGGCATGTTCTGTTCTCTTCTGCTTGTTGTGAGAGATTCTTTTGTCCTGGTGTTGCTTTAGGCATGTTCTGTTCTCTTCTGCTTGTTGTGAGAGCTTCTTTCCGCCTAATCTTAGGTGGCACCGTATGGTGCATCATCACTTGGTGCGACTGACAGCTTCATTCTCTCAGGCTGCAAGATTTATGTCCAGCGACTTCGTGTCTCTCTTGCACACATCTTTGAAAATCAGATGTGGTAGCATAACTGTTCTTCAATCCACACAGTTTTATTTGTTACTATATATATATATATTTCCTTACCCGTTTTACAGCAGCCCCCTAATGTATTTACTTACAGTATATTTATTGATTTTGATGTGGTAAATTATTCAAATGGCGATGTTAACACTTTTATTTCCTGTTACTTTACAAATAAAATAATAAATAATGAGAGATGATCACCATTTGCGTCCGTAGTTTGGCTTGGCTGAGTTTTCATTTAGAAGGTCCTGGTTCGAGTCTCAAGTTAGGCTATCAATTACGTTGTTTTTCTGTTGTCTAGTTTTCGACTTCTTTTTTACTCACGATTGCCTGAAACATACCTTTATGTGCATTATTTATTTAATGTTACTTTGTAAGAATGTTACTTTGTAAGAATGTTACTTTGTAAGAATGTTACTTTGTAAGAATGTTACTTTGTAAGAATGTTACTTTGTAAGAATGTTACTTTGTAAGAATGTTACTTTGTAAGAATGTTACTTTGTAAGAATGTTATTTTGTAAGAATGTTACTTAGCTAAATTAAGTATCTTTGACTTGCTTTAGCTATTTTATCACGTCTGTTCTCTTTATCACAGGTCAAGGACATCCTTCATGACAGGCATCTATCCTTTCCGGCTTGGTTTGCAGGTATGTCACAATGTAGCATGTTCCGTATTAACTCGTTCTGCCCCAGAACGTTTTAATGCTTTACACACGTCCTAATATGGATGTCAACTTAATAACAAATTTAATAGTCAATTAGTTCAACAAGTAGAAATTAAGGATTAAATGGGGATGAAAGGTAAATTAAATTTTTCCTCACAGAGGTTGGAGGATGGATCGGGGCGCTATCAATGTCCGTGTTCTGCTGTTGCCTGTGACTAAAAACATAACTCTAAATGAGTCCTGCAGCTGTGGTTCATCAATTCTGTGATGACGGAAGTATTCTCCACACTCTCTTCCACTGTAAGCGGTTAAGGTGGATGCTTTTCCCTCACAATAGTGGCGTGAATACCACAAATCGTGTGATGGCTTGTAACCACAAACTTTAGACAGATAGAAAGAAACAAATGACTCCTAAGTACATTTGTTCGCTGCAACTATAAGGCCTATTGTCATGCGCTACACCCACCAATGTTAACCTCTCAGAAGAATTAAATTCCCGAGCACACAGTGTAACTGAGTGAATATGATGAAAATTCACTAATATCCTTCTGGGTGTTAACTAGAAAATTGCGTCTGGCGTGTGTGAATAATAATTTCCCTGAATTACAATTTAAAAAGGTACAAAAATCTCACAAGATAATATGTTACACCTTAGGCACATGTGATTTAGTCATCACTCATTACTCATCACTACTCCTGTTGGAGTCTGGGGTCGCTCTGCTGTCGGGTTTCCTGCACGACTAGTCAGAAACAACCACCAGCTCTTGCAGTAGTGGTTCATGCATATAATATTTTCATATGTTGAGGTTCCCAGCCGTGTATATAACCACTTAGCAAGAAACATGTAGAATTTACATTAGTAAATAAATTGTTTACTCTTACCCCAAAATTTTGGGAATACACAATCTCCTTGCACAGATTTAGATTGGATTCAGCTCTGTATTAGAAGCTTCGAAATCACTTAGGGCTGGAAATTAGAGTTAATTCCTGTGACGTCGGTTCTTCTGCAAAATCATGGCCTGGGAAAACTTTTGTGTAATTCCTCTATAACTTGGTCTGGGCAATTAGAGTTAATTCCTTAACGGTGGGTGTTCTGCGAAATCTCTGGCCTGGGAAATCGTTTGTTAAATTCCTCTATGAGTTCTGATCACATTTCTAGGTTTCCAGTTTTGTTAATTAATGTCCTGGCCCCTTTAAGTTTCCAGTCTTGTATTAAAAATACGGGTTTACTTGTGAATTCCAAAGTTGCACAATACTCGATCTGTTCCTTATAGTTGTGGAATTCCCAAGTCCAATGTCTCCTTTTTCTTTCTGGCTTTTAGGAGTCGCTGATATAACTTGTGCGATGCAGTCTCTCTGTGTGATCTGTGTCTGTGTTTTCATCACACTGTATTCTCAGTTCTTAGTGCAAATCACAGATTGCACTTCCGACTAGTGTGCCAGCAAAATACATTGTATATTTCAGCTCCTCACAATGAACCAGTCCAATCAAATCTCGTTCAACTACGTTGGTAGGGGCGTTTTCAAATTCGAAAAATAGCCTCACGTGTTTGAAAATATTAAATTTAATATTAACGCGTGACCTTTTACAGTGATGTCATATCGTTGCGTAGTACTTCCGGCTGCATCTTTCTGCCTCTCACCATATTGTGACCATGTGTTCCTGTAGTAACGTTTCCAAATCTTGAGTTTCCAGACATACAATTGTATTATCTGAGATAATTGCACACAGGGATGGACTAATCGGAAACTAATTACGCATTACCACCAGATTAGCCACACAATATGGGGTTCTATTTATAGACCGTGCACAATGCAAGATTGAATAAACAGGCACAGTTGTTTTTGAAAAGATGGTCATCTTGATAATACGTGATAAAATATTATCGCTGCCATGGTCAATAAACCTGGCGTAACACAAACAGTCGAGGAATGAAGTGTTAGAGACTTAGCTCTACTGATCCAATGTAGAGAGTAAATAATGGTGCGTAAAATATGCCGCATAATAATGACAGAGCGTAGGAGATTATGTCTCTCCACGACTTCCTTTGTCTAGTAAAATTTATCAATTCTTTTGTTGACTTCTTTCAATGGCACGATGTCAAACTGTCCAGTATTTGCTCTCTTTGTCTTCCCCTAACTCTTTTTATTCAGTCTTACCTGTTGGTACGATATATTCCAGCTTCCAACATCTCATAACATGCCCAAAAAAGTGGATTGCTTCTTGCTAACCAGAGGAATATGTTTCCTTTGCTCACTGGCATATTTCTGGACATTACTCTTTTTGGCTGTCCATGGTATTTTTAACATTCTTCTGTAAAATAACATCTCTGTGGCTTCTAGTGCCTCCCTTACTTATTTACTAATTGTCCATGACTCACGCCCATATGTCAAATATGGTTCTATATAACAATGACGAACTCTTTTTCTTACTCCCAGTGACAAAAATTTGTTACATAAAATACTCAACATTTTAAAGAATTCTGTTTTTACCTGAGCTATTCTTCTCTTCACTTCTGAGATGCATCTTTCATCCGTTATTATTAATATGCCTAGGTATTTTAATAGGGATCTTAAAATATGTTTTTCCTTTTACTTGTTTTTAATTTAGATCCACCAACGTCTCGGGCGTCGCCCTGCCTTGCACTGTTTTATCGTACATTATATTCTGACGCCAACTGTATTTTGTTGTATTAGACAAAGTGTTGAATTGTTTTATGTATTATTCCAGCATTTGGTTATCCTAGCACGACAGCAAGTTTGTGTTCCACTCAACACCACCTTCTTCCCTCAAGTTCTGAAGCAACATGGATACAAGACCCACGTGGTCGGCAAGTGAGTTAATTTTGTCCCGGACCCCTTCATCTACCCATTTGCCGGTCAGCTAACTCCATATTAGCCGCGGTAGCATAGTGGTTAGTGCACTGGCTTCCTAGCTCATTAGTCTATGGTTCGATCGCCAGATGATGTGGGATTTGTTTAGGCTGCACACGGCTCCTGGGTCGACCCAACCCCAACTGGGTACCAAAGCAACTCTGGGAAGGTTAAGGCGGCCGGCGTGATGCTGACCACATCACCCCTAGTGTGCCGATGGTCAAGAAAATATGAGCCTAACACCATATTCCAATATGCCTCAATGGGCGTGTAACGGGATCCTTCTTAACTCCTTATTGCGTTAGGTCACAACCTAGTCCAGGAGAAGCAATCTAGACTCCATCCGCTCGACCATATATGCGTCATTAGCAATAATATAGCTCGTAATAATAACGAAATAATAATGAGATTTATTTAGTGCATCTTAGGTATTGTGTTCGGCGAAAAGTCAGCCGGGCGATGCCGGGGCTAGCCGAACTGGTCAGTCAGGTGACTACCGGACGTGGGCAAATAAGGCGCAAATTTGGACAGTCAGAAACTAGCTTGCGTCAAGAGAGGACGGACATTTTCTCTTTGCCAGAAAGATTGCTGTGTGGTTCATATTGTAGACTGTTAATTGAGTGCTTGCCATATTTCGGACCTGGTAGATAAGTGCGTTGTGATGCTAGAGTAGTGTATTGTCTAGTTCGTATTATCTACAGGCCGTAGTTGATAAAAGATAGATGTTTTTTCAGTGTCTCATTTCCATAGTTTGGCCGCTCAAGTGAGCGATATTCATTGCAGTGGTTTTCGGTGTAAGGCGTACTGTCGTGTATGATGCTGATAGGCTAAGGCAACTTTACAGTGGCATTTCATTATTGTATTTTAAGCGTTTTTTGGCCGTGTGAGGCTTTATTGTATTGTGCATATTATTAAAGGGAAGTTCCTGTTAAAGGTGTTCATTTCTATTGTCAGCCATTGTTGTGTGGTAGACTCTTGAAAGAACGAGCCTTTAAGTATTTAAAGGCTAGAAGTGTTACAGGTGTTTATAGCTACTATTGGTCCGTGTAGTGATAAAAAGTGAAATCAGAATTTCGTGTGAGGTTGGTAGTATTTGGGCTCTGGTGCATCACTGTGTAGTGTCGGCAGAGGAGATTAGATCATCAATATTTGTTGATATTGGTAGTGTCAATAGTGGTATTGGTAGTATTTGGGCTCTAGTGCCTGACTGTGTTGTGTCGGCAGAGGAGATTAGATCATTAATAGTTGTTGATATTGTGATCAAGCCGGCTGACAAAGGTGGTGCTGTGGTTGTTTGGCGTAAGGACTTATACATTCATAAAGGAGTTACACAGCTGGGTAACACCACCATTTACTCACCTTGTTCTGGTGATGCCACAGTCCAGAATGATCTTACTGTTTATGAGACTATCCGTGGCCTTGTCCATGATGATCTTCTTCCTTCTGATGCTTTATCTCTCCATATTTTTGATAGTAGTCTTGGTAAGCCTTCCTTTTACATGCTTCCTAAGGTGCATAAAATTGCTAACCATGGAAGTCCTATTGTATCAGCCTGTTCTTGTATCACTGAACGTATTTCTGAATTCCTTGATAGTATTTTCAATCCTTTAGTCGCCAGTCTGCCTTCTAATTTGATAGACACAACTCATGCTATCACTACCTTTGATTCGATCATATTAACGCCTGATCGTACTTGCCGTCTTTTCCTCCTAAATGTTTGTTCCCTTTATACTTCTATTCCACATGCTGATGGTCTCAATGCACTCCAATTTCTTCTCGACCAGCTTACTGATCTTACTCTAAGTACAGGTCCGTTTCTTTGCTTTGCTGAGCTGGTTCTTATTCTCAACTGAGTTTAATGGCCAATTCTTCAACCAAATCAGTGGCGTCGTTATGGGTACAAAGATGGGCCCTACTTACGCTTGCCTATTTATGGGCCACTTTGAATATTTGGTCTTTCAAAGTTAGGATGGCCCCATACCCGAGTTTTACCGCCGCTATATTTGATGATGGTATTGGTATTACAGACATGTCTAAGGTAGACCTCCGTCGATTTAATGACTTTATTGGTAATTTCAATCCTGCCATCAAATTGACTTCTGAAATTTCTACGACTTCAGTGAACTTCCTTGACATCACTGTGACTATTAGCTCAACTGGTCTTAAAATGTCTGTTTAGTGTAAGTCTACTGACGCTGATGGTTTTCTTCTTTATACTTCATCTCATCCTCTGAGTTGTAAAAACTCCATTCCCTTATCTCATCTTCTTCGCTTGCGTCGGTTATGTCACGATGACGATGATTTCGATCAGCGAGCTCAAGAGATGCTCGAGTTCTTTCGCCGACGTCTTTATCCAGAATATGTTTTATCTGATGCTCTTAATCGTATCGCACGCGTCACTCGTCAGATGGCACTCACTACTAAACCTTCTGTCCAATCTGACAGACTCAAACTGGTTCTATCTTTCTACCCTCACTGTATGGCGGTGAAGAGAATTCTATTTCGACATCTGCCTATTCTCCACTCTGATCCTGATACTAGATAGTTGTTTCGTGATACACCTTTGGTGGCATATCGTAGGGATAAGAATTTTAGAGATATTCTTGTACACAGTCGCGTGCAACATACTAGCCTTTTTACTTTGGTACTAAACCGTGCCAACGCCGTATATGTAAGAGCTGTCCGTTTGTACTCCGAACTCAGACAGTCACTTTTCCTAAAGGAAAATATATCATTAGTGAGTCTTTCACGTGCGAATCCAGAAACCTTATTTATGCTATCATCTGCAAAAGGTGTGGCATGACGTATATTAGTGAAACTGGCAGGCGTTTGGCAGACAGGTTTCGTGAGCACTTGAATGACATCTATCATGGCAAACATTTGCCGGTGCCCTTCATTTCAATAGGCCTGACCATTCAGGTAAATCCAATATTCATGTCACTGCCCTCGTTTTATGTGCCGGGAATGACCGGACTCGCTTTTCGTTGGAGAATCGTCTTATTTTTCAAATGGGCGTTTTATCTCCTGATGGGATTAATGTCCAACATCATTTTTGCATAAATTCTGGTAGTTTTTCTCTCTTTTTCATTCATCTTTATTGACGGTTTTTTCGATCAATCTTCTTATGTTTGTCACATCACTGTATCTGTTTACTTTTTCCATCTGCTTGTATTGCACATTTGGTCCATGTTTCTCATTATCGTATGTTTCTGTAGTGCCTATATGTAATTCTTGTCTTTGTCACTTGTTTGTGGCTGACGACGGGTAAAATCCGAAACGTCCCATGTTTCACGTGAACCGTTATTTGTAGAACTGATTCAATACCGTTTTATTGGTTTATATACTTATTTTCCTCACCAGTTTTACAGCAGCCCCTTATTTTATTTACTTATGCTATACTACAACTATTGCTGCTACCCTGTTTTCGTTTCGTGATTACTCTATTTTGTGAGCTTCTCTTATTTTTACATTTCTAAATTATGCCTTATCAGAAACAGTTGATGCCTTCTCTTCATTCTTTCATTACCCATTCATTTTCTCTCAAGCCTTCTGATATATCTCGTACTGCTTCTGACTTAGCCTTTACTATATTCAAGAAGACACGCTGTACATGTCACATTAATTTTCTCAAGAACTGTCTTCGAGCTAGGCTATTCCCAAAGGGTTTGTCGCTAGCTTCCATCTATCGGCTGGACTTCCTCATCCTGCTGACCAGCACCGCCTACAACAAGTTGAGAAGAAATGTTCCTTCCAACCTTAGAGGTGCGTCATTGCTATACATATACGCCAGCTGAATGAGTTTGAACTTTCCAAATCCAACCTTACACAACAACTACGTCTACTGACTTCTTCGTGCCCGACGGCATTCCCTCTTATTCGCACAATTATCCATGACACGAGTAGGGAGCTGCATACTCGTTTGTGCACACATAACAATGAGAAAGTGCACCGCCTCCGCCCACAACCTCCTTCAGGGTCCTCTATTCAGGCTTCTACCCATGCTAAAGTTATTTGCATTCCTCCAGATTTGCATCTGTCTCCTGATGAAATGTCTGTCCTGAGCAAAGGTCTTAAGTTTGTTCCTCTTCGTTCTAATTTTGACAAATATTCTCTGCTTCAAGATGTTCACAGCTTCCATCACCGCATGCGTCTCAAATATTACCATCGTAAGGGTAATGATTCTACCAGAGTTTCCAATACTGATGATATATTTCGTTGTTTTAACAAACCTAAACAAGACTTGGACTCCAGCTCCAGGAGCTTCTCGTGCTCTGGATTTATATATTGCCAATACTTTACATGACATTGACCAGCTCACTCTACACCGTCTCCGTCGATCTAACCTCACGTTTTCTGAATGGCGGGGATTATCACGCCTTAAAAACTGTGATGATATTGTTATCAAGCCTGCAGACAAAGGTGGTGCAGTGGTTGTTTGGCGTAAGGACTTATACATTCATAAAGGAGTTACACAGCTAGGTAACGTCACCTTCTACTCACCTTGTTCTGGTGATGCCACAGTCCGGAATAATCTTACTGTTTATGAGACTATCCGGGGCCTTGTCCGTGATGATCTTCTTCCTTCTGGTGCTTTATCTCTCCATATTTTTGATAGTAGTCTTGGTAAGCCTTCCTTTTACATGCTTCCTAAGGTGCATAAAAGTGCTAACCCTGGAAGGCCTATTGTTTCAGCCTGTTCTTGTCACACTGAACGTATATCTGAATTCCTTGATAGTATTTTCCATCCTTTAATCGCCAGTTTTCCTTTTTATTTGAAAGACACAACTCATGCTATCACTACCGTTGATTCGATCAGATTAACGCCTGATCGTACTTACTGTCTTTTCCTCCTAGATGTTTGTTCCCTTTATACTTCTATTCAACATGCTGATGGTCTCAAGGCACTCCAATGTAGTTTTACCGCCGCTATATTTGATGATGGTATTGGTATTACAGTCATGTCTGAGGTAGACCTCCGTCGATTTATTGACTATGCTGGTAATTTCAATCCTGCCATCAAAATGACTTCTAAAATTTCTACGACTTCAGTGATCTTCCTTGACATCACTGTGACTATTAGCCCAACTGTTCTTAAAACGTCTGTTTATTGTAAGTCTACTGACGCTCATGGTTTCCTTCTTTATACTTCATCTCATCCTCAGAGTTGTAAAAATTCCATTCTCTTTTTTCAACTTCTTTGCTTGCGTCCGTTATTTCACGGTGACGATGATTTCCATCAGCGATCTCAAGAGATGCTCGAGTTCTTTCGCCGACGTTTTTATCCAGAACATGTTTTATCTGATGCTCTTAATCGTATCACACGCGTCACTCGTCAGATTGCACCCACTACTAAACCTTCTGTCCAACCTGACAGAATCAAACTGGTTCTCACTTTCCATCCTCACTGTATGGCGGTGAAGAGAATTCTGTTTCGACATCTGCCTATTCTCCACTCTGATCCTGATACCAGAGAGCTGTTTCGTGATACACCTTTGATGGAATATCGTAGGGATAAGAATGTTAGGGATATTCTTGTACATAGTCGCTTGCAACATACTAGCCCTTCTTACTTTAATACTAAACCGTGCCAACGGCGTATATGGAAGAGCTGTCCGTTTGTACTCCAAACTCAGTCACTTTTCCTAAAGGAAAATGTATCATTAGAGAGTATTTCACGTGCGAATCCAGAAAACTTATTTATGCTATCATCTGCAAATGGTGTGGCATGATCTATACTGGTGAAACTTATTCCATAGTTTTGTTCATTCTTTTTTTCGTTTCGTTGATTATTTACTTTCTTCTTTTGCTATGTCTTTTAGCTTTTTCAATATTTTTGTATTTTTATTGTTCTTTTTTCGCAAATCACTGTGGTTGTTTACTTTTTTTATCTGCTTGTATTGCACATTTTGTCTATGTTTCTCATTGTCGTATATTTTTGTAGTGCTTATATGTAATTCTTGTCTTTGTCACCTGTTTGTGGCTGACGAAGGGCAAAACTCGAAACGTCCCTTGTTTCACATGAACCGTTATTTGTAGAACTGATTCAATACCGTTTTATTTGTTTATATACTTATATTTGTTGATATTGGTAGTGGCAATAGTGGTGTTGGTAATATTTTGGCTCTGGTGCCTGACTGAGTTGTGTCGGCAGAGGAGATTAGATCGTCGGTGTTGGTTGGTACTGGTAGTGTCAATAGTGGTCGTGGCATCTCAGTGTTGTGCAACTCCTCTTATCGGGATCATAGTCTAGATGATCGCAACCATTGTCGTGCATGTAGCCAGCCTTCAGTAGTGTCATCGTTCAAACTGCTCTACCAACCGAGGGAACATTACATTACTGCGTTCCTGCCACGTTCTGTCGTCATCATGCTTTACCGATGTGCCTTTCCAGTGGGAGCCTACCCATGCCTCGTTCGTGGCCCTAGTACCGCTTGATGGGATGCCAGTTACTGAAGCCTGCTGATCTGAGTGCTCCTGGAATATACAGTGCTGAAGAGTGAAGACTGCTGGGTTATCCTACGAAGTGACGTAGTGAATTGAACTGTGATAATATATACTACTGGACAAAAGTTAAGGGCCGCCATTCAGTTTAGACAAGGTTTATATAATTCTTCGTGAGCAGGGTGAATTTTCCAAATGTCCGGTAGCTTTAAATCTCTCAAGAAGTCTCTGAATGATAGAGTGGGACACTGCTAAACGTCTTGCAACATGACGAACAGATTGACCATCCTGAATCCATGCCATGGCTCGACCACGGTCTACAGTGCTGAGACTTCTCCTTGGTGGCATGGCTAATGCAGTGATCCTTTCGACCACTTGTCACACTGATTTATTGCATACCAACGGTGAACACTCTTTACCGATGATCATTTTCCACGTGCATTCAAATTCAACTCACTTTTTCATCTTTTGAACTAGTGGGGCGTGTTGCAAAAACCACGAGTTTTTGCAGCAACAATGGCAATTTTTACGTGCGGGTTAAAGTGACCCAGTTTTTGGACATTTTAAAAAAATTAACCTAGTGCACACAGAAATGTATACACATTTCTATGAGCTCAATTTTAATGACATTTTCACTTGTCTTTACAGTTTGCCAATCAATTATATAAACCTTGTCTAAACTGAATGATGGCTTTTAACTTTTGTCCAGTAGTATATTATACCCATCACCGTGCCAAAGGACATTATTGTTATTGGCTGGCACGTAGACTAGGGAAGAAGTCTACTGAAGTGGACATTATTGGATTTACGGCCGTTATTTTTGCTGTGGACAGTGCTGTGATAACACCGTGTAGAACATTGTGTACTGTTTAGATGTTTTCAAGTTTGTGGAGACTAGTTCGTGCTGTGTCATCTACCATCATCTGTGTCTGAGTAGCTACGGGGAGGTGCATCGCTGGATCGTCAGTTAAGTTATTGTTTGAATATCTGTGTATGATTTGTTGTATTTTTATTTTGCTTCTTGTCTTTCCCTTCAATTCCTTCTTCCTTTTCTGTCTATCCATCTGGGTCAATTTATCGTACAGTCTGGTTTTCTAGATTAGTAGGATCTTTATGTGTAGAGACTTAGTCTGAACGCCGCAGGCGACCTTTGTCTTTACTGACTGTGTGTGGTACACCACTCTGAGTGGAGACCTCCCAGTAACAAAGACTGCTGTGTCCGTTTCAGATTTTGCTCCTTTCCTCAGACCTACGGGTCCTGAGTGTTCCTCTATAAATGCCTTTGTGCAGATGAGGAAGGACATCCCTCGGAACCTTCGGGTATGAGAGGCTCTGTCCATTTTGGCTGGAATGACGTCTCGATGGTTTGATGGTTTTATAGCGAATATGAGTACACATGAGGGCAAGTTCGAGCACAATGGGCTAATCACCTGTTTGCCAAGTCATTTCGATTACATGTCCTGCCCATGGGCCTTGTGCACTTGGGTCCCCTCTACACCTCGTTTCACGGGGTAGAAGAGGTTCCGATTATGAGATGAGATGACTTAGTCTGAGACTTTATATAGTGTTAGTTGGTTACGGGGGAATCTGTTACCTTGATTTTATGTTACTTTGGGTCAGTATTATATCCTTGTGTATACCTTTATATGTTACACCGTTAATATTGCTTGAATGTTATTTAATTTTATTTTGATTAGTGTGATTTAGTTGTTGGCTAGTTTGTGGAATAGCTCTCAGCACTTCATCGTTAAGTGTAGTTGTTGTTCTAGTCTGCTGTGTTTATTATAATATTTGTGAGTTCAAGGGTGGTCGGGTGGTGAGTTTAATTCTTTCTTTTCTTACTTGTGGGAAAAGATTGGATTAGACTGATCTTTTCTAGGGCGTGGCTGGGTGCGTTTAGTGGTGGAGTCAAGGCAGAAGGGTTTCTTGCGACTGCCCTACTTAACATACCAAGCTCAGTAGTTGTTAGGTGTGCTGGTGTGGTTTGTATTTACATTGTCCTGTACATTCAGTAATTCTATTGTCGTGTTCAAGTGGTGTTATCTCTCGTTCTTTCTTGCTATCTTGTAAATTCGTTAACAGGTATCCCTTGTTTTCGTTCGTTGTCAGTCACGCATTGTATATATTAGTCTATCTCTGCTCATACCTCGTCTGTCATCGTATTCATCGGAACTGTTAGTTATCGTGGTGTTTAGTGCGTGTCTTTTCATCCTTGGAATTTTCATTTTTGCCATTTGTAAACATACTGAGTATCAGCACCAGTGTGGGTGCTAGTAAGATACTGTGGTGTAAAAGCTGACTTATTGTTCAATTTTGTGTCGATGCCCCTTCCAGTAGTGAGGTAGTATGGTACAAATGGGTATTATCAGCTAAGGAAAAATAACTATCGACTATAGTAAACGTCTTTTCAGTTGTATCACAGAGACTAAGTGGTCGGAAGGACCAAACCTAGAGAGTAAGGAGACATTAGCCAAGAGGCAGAGAACGGGCATACTGAATTGAGGGGTGAAGTGGATTATATTTACTTTGAGGGGTGAAGTGAATTATATATACATTGAGGGGTGAAGTGGAATATATATGTGTGAAGGTCGTTTTTTGGTTTATTGATACTCTTGAAGTTAAGTTCAACAGTCAAGGTATTAGACTGAAGTCAGGATCTTCCTTTTTATAAACCACATTTATTATCGACGAACAAAAGACGAACATGGACGTGATCAACGACATCATCATAACAATTCATATCAGAATCTCAGGACATCATGGTTAAATGCAGGAATGTTCATTTATGACCAGGCAACTCTATTCATGCATTGATGGACATAAATATTCATCTTATAACGGCTGACCCCTCAAGGGCAGGCATACATATTATAATCAGAGGTCTGTGATTCATTAAAGAAAGTTCCTTTATTAAATAGCCTCGTAAACAATCTGGTTGACGTATTTGAACATTATACTTGAGACATCATAGTAAACAGTGTAACATATAATCCTTAGTCCATTTGACTGACCTCTCATTAATCTGCCGCAGTCCAACGGACGGCGAAAATTATCCATTATATCTGTATTCAGGTTTATAATAAAATTTCTCCCAAACGGAACGTGCTTGAACAACACTGGCTGGTTCCAATAATTTCCTTTTACTGTAAATCCAATGTCAGTATATCTTAATGATGGGACAACAATTCCCCTAAGGATGTTCCGACTAGATTCAACATAGAAAGGTGCAATATAAATAGATTCCGTACACTAAAACGACTTACTGTGAAAATCCTTTCGGCAATAGCTTCCTCATGGAAGGCCATCAAAAATAGAAAATCCACAGAAGTGTACCCACTATATGGGGTTTAAATAACAAACAGACTAAGGTCTGACTTTCAATACAGCCATCTCTCTCTGAGGTCACTACGTCATATACTGTTTAGCAACAAAAGGCGAAAATACTTATGCACAAATATGAGCGCTTCCCTGCGCGATGAATTTAAATTACCAATATATTCTTACCACATATGTTGAAGCGTACCCTCTTAACAGAAGAATGACCCATGACTACTTTATTACTGTTAAGGACCAAAAAGGACGCAACTATATATATATATATATATATATATATATATATATATATATATATATATATATATATATATATATATATATATATATATATATATATATATGTATATATATATATATATATATATATATATATATATATATATATATATATATATATATATATATATATATATATATATATATATATGCATGTAATTGTACTGTGAGTAGTGATATTGCTTTATAAATATTATTACTGCATGCTTTGTGCGTAGAAAGGTAGGTGTTGATATAGGTGAGATGTGTATAGTAAATAGTATTGAGTAGTTTCATAGAAACACGGAATTAAATTTGCATACAGTGAGATTCTATAGTAAAAGAAGCAGAGTTATACATAATATTGAGTATTGTGAGTATACATCATTGACTTAGAGGGTTTCATTCGGATAGGCAAAGAATGTGGGTACACTGGGAAAGAACTGATGGATTTTGCCAAGGCAGAATACCAGTCAGAGGAAGTTCAAAAAGCTTTGGAGAAGAAGAACATTGAGAAGCAGAAGCAGGAAGAGAAGAAAAAGATCGAGAAACAGAAACAGGAAAAGGAAGCTCAAGCTGAAGAGTTAAAGCTCAAAAGAAGAGAGTTCGAACTACAAGAAAAGAAGATGAAAGAAAATAATGAGTGGAAACAGATAGAGTTCGAATAACAAGAATAAAAGATGAAGGAGGATAGAGAGTTAGAATTAGAAAAGGAGAGAATGAGGATTGATAAGGAAATACAATTGAAGAGATTAGTATTGGGTGCGAGTGGTCAGAACTCGACTCCGAGGGAGTCTCATCGTCCCTCTTGGCTGCGTCTGCCGAATTTTAATGACACAATTGATAGTTTAGATTTTTTTTCTTGAGAGGTTCGAGACCGAATGCGTATCCTGGTAGGCTAACAGAGAGGAGTGGCCATCTCTGTTATGCCCATTGCTAGTGTGGCCTGCGATGGAGAATTTTATAGCCTCCCGCTGGAAGTGCGTGCAGATTACGACAAGGTGAAGGAACGATTGCTTCGGAAGTTCCGTCTGACGGCTGACGGGTACCGGACGCGGTGTAGAAACACTTTGTCAAGTGCAGACCAGGACTTCGAGGACTTAATCTCGAAGACCTAGCTTCTGCTGAATAGATGGATCGAGTTGGAAGGGATTCCAAAGGACTTTAATGACTTGGTTAATCTAATGTTACGAGACAAAGGGTTGTCGTCTTGTTCCACTGAGTTGGTAGCATTTTTTCAGGAACGACAACCTAAGATAATTGCTTCTATGTCCAAAGTGGGGCACTATTATGTCTTTGCCCATCCGGGCAAACCCATCCAGAGGTCTGGTCTCTCAGACGCCTTAGTAGCAGGCGTCGGCAAGGTACAGCGACCAGCATGGCACAATCAGTCAGGAGGTGCAAACAGGTGCCAAGAGCAGAAGATCTCAGCGGAATGGTCAGTCAAACTGGCACAACCGACTATGGAAAAGTGATAGCGACGGAGGAAAGCGCCAAATGCGAATGCATTTCCGCTTTGAGGAGTCTCGCGACGAAGATCGGTGTTTCTATAAAACAAAACATTCCAAGCGGAGTAATGGGTCCGCTGATAGCCTATCATCCGACTCCGATGCGTGGTCTTCACCAGTTAGCAGTCCCAGCATTAGTCCACGCGATGAGTAAAAAAAGAACACAGATGTTCCAATTGTAATGGCAGGGGGTCATTATGCTGACAGGTGTCCTACCCCAATTGAACATGCGAATTCCGCGGTTGTGTTGGACACATTCAACAGCGAGGACTGTGTGGGGTGTCGTCCTTTATTCCATTCGAATGAGAATATAGTGTTACACTTCGGTACCATGTCTGTCGGCGGTTCATGAGATTGGCAAGGTGGCACTCCACAAAGGTGTGGTGGAGAAGAAATCAGTCTCGGTGTTGAGGGACACTGGATGCACTACAATCGGGTGGGCGTCGTTCGTCCATCGACGAATCCTGCGTCACATGCAAAACTGTAAAGTGTACCACGTTTTGGGGGCAAAGTCGAGTCTTATCCCCAGGCGTGTATTAATGTGGACACGCCATTTCTGTCAGGGAGAGTGAATGCGTTTATCTTTGACAGTCCAGTTGCCGAATAGATCGTCGGCAATGTACGCGGAGTGCACAACGCCACGGGACATGAATGGGAACAGTAGAGGCATATCTTACGGCCTGATAGCTAGTGACCGCAACGTATGGGTCCGCAAAGTCCCCCGAGTGCTGGCTGGCGCACACTCAGATGTGCGTTTAATGAGGTCGCGCTGGTTATGTTCGTTGAGGTATTGTCAAAGTTGCGAGTTACTTTTGCGGAAGGTGGGGAGCGCGCGATGCAGTCAGGTGGAAAGCCCATGTCGTTGTTTAATAACACCTGCTGATAGAGTAGCAAGGGATAGGTATTGGGTTCGCGGTAGGGTAATAAAGGCAATGTGGTATATGTCTAAATCTTGTGACAAATAACTGTTTGTGATATGAGAATATCAACTGTAATGTGTGCCTATGTAAGCGTTACTATTAATGTACAGCGCACTGTGTTATGGGTGACCAGGGGAGGACATTTTTCACGACTGCCAGAACCTTGGGTAACCTACTGTATGTCCATATTTTTTTCAGATCGTTGGATAATGTAGTAATGACAATGGTAGTGGAGAACTATAGCACTCTCTGTTCATGGGAGGATATTCTGTAAGTGGCATATGGTCGTCCAAACCCCTACGGGGGTCGGGCGAAGCTTCCTCCGATGGAAGAAAACTACGTTTTATTTCTTAAGGGGGGGGAGGGGGTGGATGTAACAGCGCTATTTCGCAGTGCATCTTAGGTATTGTGTTCGGAGAGAAGTCAGCCGTGCGAGGCAGTGGCTAGCCGAACTAGTGGGGCAGGTGACTACTGGAAGTCGGCAAATAAGCCGCAAATTTGGACAGTCAGAAACTAGCCTGCGTCCAGAGAGGACGGATATTTTTCTCTTTGCCAGCTATGTGGTTCATTTTGTGGACTGTTTATTGAGTGCTTGCTATATTTCGGACCTGGTGGATAAGTGCGTTGTAATGCTAGAGTAGTGTATTGTCTAGTTCGTATTATCTACAGGCCGTAGTCGATAAAAGATAGATGTTTTTTCAGTGTGTCATTTCCATAGTTTTGCCGCTCAAGTGAGCGATATTCATTGCAGTGGTTTTTAGTATAAGGCGTACTGTCGTGTATGATGCTGATAGATTGAGCTGCTAAGGCACGTTTACAGCGCTTTTCATTATTGTATTTGATGCGTTTATTGGCAGTGGGAGGCCTTATGGTATTGTGCATATTATTAAAGGGAAGTTCCAGTTAAAGGTGTTTATTTGTAATGTCAGCCATTGTTGTGTGGTAGATTCTTGGAACAACAAACCTTTAGTTATTCCACACAACAGTGGTGTAACCAGTGGAGTGATTTCCACGATATGTGGTTCGTGACACGCATAAAATAATTTTCCTACAAGTTATAGAAAGCAGGAAAAAAAAAGTAAGGTTAATTTAGAAACTAAACAAGATTGATCGTAAAACGTAATTTTCGAACATATCTTCTCCGAGATAGCAGGGTGGAAATACCCAGTTTCAAACATTGGCGGATCAATGACGCGATTGCGTCCCCCCACCCCCTTTCCCGGACTTTGAAAACCTTTATCTCATATCAACTGCTCCAGTATTTTCCCCCCACTTAGGGCGTATATGTAAGAAATCGTTAGGTCAGACGACGGACGAATTAAAACTTATCTGTGGTACGGACTTTTATAAATATATCGTAATAATTTATGGATTTTTTTTCTGACTTCGATTATGTCTATTAAATGCTGCCGTAGCATTTGAGTTCGTTAATGTTTTTATAGATTTTATATAAACGAATGTTTCTATTTCTCTTTTTTCGTTTTCAATTCGTTTGTGACGTTTTGTTTCATTCTATATTCGCATTGGTGTAATGAAGATTAGTTCGTTCAATAGGTTGAATAATAACACTTGATTGTCGAACTGACAGAACTGTGAAAACTTCTTGTAGTGAATCTCTTCAAAAGTGGAAATTCAACAAAAAGTCTTGTGAAAACGACATTCTCCATTTAATTATCTGAAGACATATCACATTATGAAAAACATGAACGAAATACGTAGTTCCCATTTCAAAACAAGGAATGACATCACAGTCTCTTGCATTCTCAACTATTTGACCCTGAGCGGTCATATCAACCGTCGACCTTCGTCTAATTTTCTGTGTTCATATATTTCAGTTGAATACTATTCTATTCAAACTGTCTTGACATTATCACGTCACATATTATGCATAATCGTTGGCTTCGTATTTCCTTTGAGACATCTTGTCTATTTCATAAAATCACAGGCTATATCAATTATTCTCAATTTGGCTGTCCAAGCCACAATTTAACATTATCACTTTCAACAGCGCGTTTTATAATACATCGCGTTCCATCTAGAATCTCGCGTGTAGATCTGCCGAGTGCCTGAAAAACATACCTTTATGTTTGTCTAATATTTATTTACTGTTTACAGGCCTCACGTTTCCCTTACTTATGTGTTATATATGCGTTTTAATATCAACGCCTTTACATATTCTCGTGACTCAAAAGTCCTTATTTATTTCTTATTCCATTAACTAGGAAGCCTGGACACTGACGGTTGAATATATGAGTTAAGACTCAACATATATTTGTGGACTCTGCCACACATTATCTAAACACTGCTATTAGTCCAAACGGCTACATGAATATCGTTACTAGGCTTAACGCGTCATCCAACGTTTTACGCGTACCCTTTGAAGTCTAGTTAGTTGAGGTGTTGCATGGTACCACCATTAAAGAAGATCTGCAGTTATGTACCTAAAGATTATGGAGAAAATCTGCAGGTATGTACCTAAAGATTATGGAGAAAATATGAGACTATGTTAATAAAAATCTTTGTATCTTCTTCCAAACGAAGAACGTGATATGAAAGATCCTGTAAAAGTATACTCATACTGTGATCGTGACATTTATCCCAATTGTCACACTTTTTTATACATTTTATAAACTTTACCTATCAGTGTGGCTAGTGCAGAGCGTAGATTTTCTGATCTTCGCAGATTAAAAACGTGGATGAGAAATAATGTGACCGCTTGGCCTTTCACGCTAGCATTATCCCTCATACTTCCACGCTAAGCATTTATGTGTGCTATAATATGCTACATGTAAGAATGACAGACCTTAAAAGCAAATATGACGTTCTTACACAAAACGCAGTATTCATTCAAAGTTCAGTTGGCAGTTACTGCTCTGACAGGGCAAACGTAGGTCAGTTCCAGATAATAATGAATGGGTTTTATAAGCGAGAAAGTGAGAAATGAATGTTTGTGTGATTTGGTTTCTTTTTAATCCAATTGTTAAGTTGGAAAAGATCACACATGTGAAAAGAAGTCGAAATAACAGAATGTCTGTCGTGTGCAAAAAGGTGGAAAAGCTGAGGAAAGGAGTGCAAATGTAGATGATTGTACCGTGTGAAAAAAGGACGGGTCGTGTGAAGAAAAGGCGGGGAAAAAGAAGAAATAGTATAAATAGAAGAGTTGTGGGCGATAGGCAGAGATTTCAGGATTTATAATTCTAATGAAACCATAACTTTAGACTAGAGGATTTTTACAGATAGCGTTAGGTGAACTTCGTCTTTGAGGAAACCAGAAAGATATGGGCAGTACACAATGTTGCAACCATTGACCAACAAACTTGCTTAATAACGACAGAAGATGGAATGAGGGTACATATCAGACCAATACAGCAATGGAGAACACCACCTAACATACATCACCAGGTCGGTTTTGTAACATCAAATGACACACGATGGACCCCCATGATCAATAGTCAACCTAACGAAATACACGAACTACAAGTGAAGAAAACAAAGATGATTAGTATCGCAACACGAACAGATGTTGCCAGGTCAAGTCAGGTCATTGACCCATTGAACACCCACACATTGTCTAGACACACTCAAACAGCATTAAGACAGTCGGCTAGGCAGACAAATTCGCAAGATATCCCAGTCACTGAACCAACCGTAGAAGAGTTGAAGAAAGAGATAAAAGCAATCCTGAAAGAATGTGACTTCAACACACTCACAACACGAAAGGTGCGGAAATTACTGGAAGACAGGTTTGCTGTTTGTTTGTTAGCAAGACGAAAAGAAATTCACAAGTTGGTGATAAATACGTCTGATCAAGATGACGAGAAGAACATAGTCACCAAAGCTCATGCAGCACAAATTAAGAAAGCTACTCATCGCCCGATAGCACCACCAGTTTTATCTAATGGCAGACCCATACATAAAGCCACATTAAACCACTATCATTCCACAGATACGTCAAAAACCTCAGAGAACCTGACATAGATAATGATACTCTACACACAGCACCGCCTAATGATGAAAACGCAGACAGCGCTACATGCACACTTGCGTAAGACATTATTCTTTCATCACCTCCATTCCGACCCGAATCTGATCTAGATACAGCAGATCCCGAGAGTGACCACGAAAGTGTGATCAATCCACACAACACTGAATTTCACACAGCAACGAAGCGCCCACATTCTGAAACAATAGATGACTCCCCAACGTTAACTAAATTTGTGCGGTTACCTCAAGAGCACATACGTATGAAATTGCGAAGAAAACGCAGACAGCCACACAAGACGCAGCATGAGGTGCACCATTTTAACACTACTTCATCCTTACCCTCGACAACTGCAGCAACCACCCATATTTTGGCGACTTTTTCTTAATAATGCTATTACGACAAAAACCATTTGTACTAGAACTACGACCCTTTCTCACAGATATATGAAAATCAGACGTCAAATTTATTCTTCCCTACACATCTAAACGCCTGCCTATCTCCTGTCACCTTCTCCGACATGCTCCATCACAGACGGAGCGTTTCTAAATCGACGCCCCGTTCCTAGCATTCCCTACTATTTAACAGGAATTTACCTATGTTAACGTGTCTATCAAATTCTATAAATACTTCTTCGCATTCCTGAGTCAAGTGAGACACACCAGAGGTCATGACCCGACACACTAGAGTGTCAGGACTATTGATTTTGCCTAGCATAATGGGTGTTTTGAATTTTAAGCGGTTTTGTGTATAAATACCATGTGTACAAGAAGATGAGAGGTCCACAGCGGACATCGGTAAAAGATAATGATGACATTGTTACCACCACTGACACAGCTAACGCCCCTAAGACCCCGGAGTACATTCCCATGACTGACATTCGTTCCCCCCTGTCGTAGATTTTTGATAGGGGAATTAAGACTTGGGTTAGTCCCTTCTGAATAGATTAGAATAAGTGATAGTCACAGTAAGAGGTGATAATAGAAATAGATTTTCCAAGAGTGAGATGGTAGAATGTGACAGAGGCTGTCTCTGAGATCGAGAAATCTTCTCTCTCTCTGCCTATCTTAAACGACAGCTTTAGAGGAGTCAGACAGTCTAAACACACATATATATATATATATTAATATATCTCTATCCACTCACGTGCACGCACATACAAGTGACGACAGTTAGGCACACAGACGTGGGAAAACTATAACAATGATTATATAGATATTCTAGAACGAGCTGACCAACACGCTGATTTCAATTTAAGGACAGTTTAATTATCAATATAAACTTCCACCACAACACATAAAATTACATCAAGCATATACAAAATAGTCAAAAAATCAATGAATTGCTACAAGAAAAGATAGACCCACAGTTATGATCTTCCCTCGATGTTTAGCCCACAGTCCCGTTGGGAGAAAGATGATAGCCCAAAGAGTCACAGATACATATGATTTGGGTCTAATATTTTCCCCTTTTGAAGGTATGAACTGACTTTGACAGCAGTATCTATTCTAAGGAAGAATATAATTTAGCAACAAATCTTGCATAAGGAAAATTGCAAAGTGGGTGAATCAAACAAAGAACATCCTTCAGTCTACTTTCACTCGGTTCTTTCATCAGGGCCCTGACTCACACAATCTTACCTACAATCGTGCTGTTGTTCGCCGTCTAGCGCAAACTTTCGGACTCTTCTCTACAGTGAATCTGTATTCTTAGGATAAAGAGAATCCCAGCTCTGCAGATACAGGTTTCTTCCTCTGTTCCGGGGAGCATTCACTTCACCAGTTTAATTTAAGATTACTGTTAAGGTCACTTGAATCAGTTTGGGTAAGAAAGTTTAAACAGGCACACCGTGTCAGAAACACGAGGTTTCCCTTAATTAGGAATATGACCGGTGGACAACTACTCTCAACAGATAGTCTTGGTTCACCACACACTTTGTCAACAATGTCGGAAATGTTAATGTTATTTTTCTGTAATTATTCTCGCCACAAGGCAGCATGTACATTCGTTTGTGAAGAAATATGATCTGGCTCAAAGGCCCAGTATAAGCATTTATTCTTTAAAAACCCTTTAGTGGGATTTAAATTCTATCTATCTCTGAAGACACACGCCCTGGCAGACAGGTGTTACTTGAAAACCCACGTCGTTAAAGATATAAAAATAGTTAATTTCTCACAGGTATGTCTCTGTACCAAACGCCGGCACAGTTTGGGTTACCCCAGTATTCACTGAATAAAGGAAAAAAAGTATATGAAATATTTTACATATTATGTACTCAATATAACTTACGTTTTGAACTGTAAGCGTACAGTTGACTTATCATATAAAACTTCCCGTTGAATAAGTTATATTCATAAAATCATCAATCCTCATGAATTAGGAATACATACGTATTCCGTCAACACTCATGAGGCATCTAGCATTTATAAGTTAGTTTAGAAAAATTATTCTCGTCTGATTATTTAACAGTTAAATTAAATTCATTAATAGCCGACTGCGTTTAAGCTAAAAATTATAATTTTTTTTCTGTTTTCCACTGTAACTCATCAGCTAGAGAATATAACAGACTTATAAATTATTCACTATGCACAAAAGAACTCGGGAAATAAAATAAGCGATTTAATACTTAGAACACTTCGAAAAATACTAGATATAATACATATATATAATATTTACCTCAACAGACAACTACTAAGAACTTAAACCACTTCGACCAAACTAAATGCCAACTCTATTAACAGAGATTCTTAGGAATCGAACGAAGGCTTGTTCTAGTCTTGACTGCGAAGTTACTGAGTGAATTAAATCTCAAACTCTCGTTAAGATATATGAAACACACACCAAGGATGTGCCCTATTTCCAAAACCACACAATCTCTCGTCTTTCCTAACACTTACGTTCCTTAGACGCTGGCAATAACATGCCAAACCTTGCGTTCACACCTTACGCCAAAACTTGCCGTGGAGCGTGAGTGTCATCTGAGAAATGCTAGACACTCTGTCTGCTCTAGCGAGCATGTCTGGCGCGATTCACACCTCATCGAGCAACTCAGCCAAGGATACTCGCGTGACAGGTGCAAATGCAGACAATTTGTCTGCTCTCATGTCTGAGATAAGCGAAATTCACAGTTTCGTCCACTGACATCTAATGCAATAGAATACATTATAACGCTCTCCCGTCTCGTGCAGAGACTGGCACGTTATGTCATAAATGCGTTTACCAGTATGAGAAAGAAAACGGTAAAGTTGAGAATGAGGAAGAAATATATTTTTCGCAAACGAATGGATGCGAAAATTACAGGAAAAGGATAAAAGAGCGATAATAAGGTAGAGGACACGGGTAGAGAAAGAAAGGAAAATAGAAAATTTATAGATCGTAAAACTCTCTGTGACAGAACGTCCCCCCTTTAAGATATGGAAGCACTCCATGTCTACGTTATGGAAATAAATTTCCTATATCCGTAGCTTCAGGGTGTCTGTCGTCTTCCCTCTCATCTCCCCCTCCATCTCTCTCCAATTCTTACTCAAGTCTCCTCCCAAAGTTTCCTTTCTCTGGAATGTCTCTCATGCTCGCTTGAAAGAGCGTCGCAGCTTTTGACATTTTTGAAAGATTTCATGTGTGTGCAGTGGAATTTCCCTGCCACTATCGTCATCTTCGTCATTTTTGGCGATCGTCAGGAGATGGTCGGAGGTTGGCACTGGTCTTTCCAAGTATCTCTTTAACAGATTTAAATGGAAAACCCTCTCCTTTCCTTGAATAGAGATCTGGTAGTTAGCCTTAGAAATCTTTTTCAGGATGGTAAACGGCCCTTGCCATCCGATCTTCAGTTGGTTTTGTCCGGTAGGGAGTAACACCAAAACTGTCTCTCCTGCTTCCAGTTCTCTCTCATTCGCAACTTTCCTGTATCGGTTAGCGTGCTTTGTGCGTGCTCGCTTAAAGTTAGTTGTTGCTAGGTCCCATCCTAGTTTCAACCGATCCTTTAAATCCGACACATATTTACTTGCTGAGACTACTGTCTCATCAGCCTTCTGGTCTGTCAGCGACCAAAGTAAGGCTTCAAGTGGGCCCTTAATGGGTCTGCCGAATAAAAGCGTAGCTGGCGGAAATCCTGTGGAAGTATGAGGAGATTCTCTGTAGCCAAATAAAGTTGCCGGAATGCAACAATCTCAATTTTCAGGTTTCACTTGTGCCAGTTTACTTAACATCATATTGAGGTTTCCTTTAACACGTTCTACTACCCTATTTCTGGCCAGAGTGTAAGGCTTAGTGTATATGTGCTGGTCCCTCAAGATCTTAACGATCTCATCCATCAACAGGTTTCGGTATGGAGATCCGTTATCCGTCTACACTTGTTGAGGGAATCCGAACCGAGTGAAAATCTGCACGAGGGCTTCTGCGACATGACTGGCGTCTGCGCATGTTAGCGGGATAGCTTCTGCCCATAAAGTGTATGTATCGACTAAGGTCAGGGTATACCTGTTCCTTCTTTTAGTCCTTTCAAACGGTCCTAAAATGTCGATCACAACCCGTTCGAATGGTGTTCCCACTATTGGCATTTCACCTAAAGAGACTGGGGGTGTCCGTTGCTTGGGTGGTACGTGTTGACACTGGGCACAGGATTTGACATACCTGATAATATCAGTATTTACTCCTGGCCACCAATAATGAGTGGTTATCCGTTGGTTTGTGGCGTTCTGTCCCATATGTCCGCTAAAGGGAAGAGAGTGCCCCATTTCTATGATTTGGCATCTGTACTGTTTCGGTACTAGGAGCTGGTTGTAACCTTGGTCAGGCTTGCCCGTTCTGCGATAAAGTACGCCATCCTTAGAAATAATGTCCCCGTGCTGTCTGGGTTCCTTAGCCATGGGCAGTTTCCTAAAGCAGGGTGCCAAAGTAGGGTCCTTTTGTTGCGCTTCTTTAAGTTCCATAGGTAACAAATTAGGCGCAGGCTCCAGTTCCTTCTTGGTTTGCCCTCTAGTAGTTACTGCTGCCACAATCGGATCTTCCGGTTTCCCAATAAACACGTATCTACCGCCAAGTATGACTGGGTAGATGGGGTCATCCATAACAGCCGCTTTGATCACGCTTCTGACAAACTCAGAGTGGATCTCCACCAGTGCGATGGGAAGCGCTGTAGGTGCATCACTCTTAGAAACTCCACAAAGTTCGACGGTCTCTCCTGTCTCTTGACCGGGTTTAACCAGGTGTCTGGCGACCATGCAATCATAAGAAAGCCCTGTGTCAAATAAAAAAAGACTTTGAGAACCGTTCAATATAACAGTACCTCGCGTTGAGGCTGTATCCCCAACAGGTTGGGAATCACTGTCAATAATTCCGCCTTGAGAGACTGTTAGTAAGCATCCGATGCGTTTAGGCTTGGTATGCTCACTCTGATCATTAGTCCCGTGCTCAGGAGTTCTTCCTTTGCCACCTTGTCCTTTCTGGCTGCGCTGCCATGAAGGGCGGTCGGGTTGATCAGACTGCTTACTGTGGTTGGGGTACTTGTTTTTGTAGAACTTGGATTTTTCCGGAGGGGGGTTTTGAGGTCCAGTTTCTCTGTGGTTATTCTGATTAGAAGCATGAGAAGATTGCTCTAGATTATTCTTTCAAAAATGCTCTTCTGTCGGTTTCCGTTTTGTGGCCGGTAGTTCAGCCAGCGCATTGTGAAATCGCTCAGACTTTTCTAAGATGTCTTCAAGATTTTCTGCACCCTGCTCAGCTAGAAATCTCCGGGTGTCAGCAGACAAAATGTTCTTTATTTGTTCTGTTATAACAAATTCCTCAAGACCTTCATAGGTAGAGGGGAGCAGTGAAAGCTCAAGGCACTTTGTCAAGCATCCCTTCAAACGAGACGAGAACTGCTGAAAATGTTCAGAGCTCTCCTTCCTGCTGTTGCGAAACAGTTGCAGAAATTTGCGAGCATTCATTTCAAAGGGCTTCAGTAACGCTTTCTTCAACACTTCATAGTTGTCTTGTTGCCTGCTTTCAAGTTTAGCGTAAACATCATACGCACTGCTTTTCAAAGCCTGAGAAAGCTTCATATTCCAATGCGACCTCTCTAAACCGTACAGAGTTGCAATTTTCTCAAATTATTCAAGATACGTGTCAATTTTCTCATTAGGACAAGGGAAAGATTCTAGAGCGAAAGACAAGACCGTGAGATGAGTAGATTGTGTGTTAGAAGGATCAGTTAAAGAGGAATGAGAAGACTCTCCATTGCTGGAGGTAGAGGCAGCACCACGACTTTGGAACTCTAGAGTTTTAAGAGCCATCTCATGCTGTCTCTGTTTCTCTTTTTCCTCATGCTGTCTCTCCTTCTATCTTTCCTCTCTCTCCTCTCTTTCCTCATGCTGTCTCTCCTTCTCTCTTTCTTTCGACTTGCGAATTTCCACTTCTTCCTCAATCTTCTTCTGCTGTAATAGACGGTCTTCCGCTTCTTTCCTTCTTGCTTCTTCTTTTTCCTCTTTAGCTTCAGCTGCTTTCCCCTCCGCGTCATATCTGTCAAGTTTGTCCCTGACAAAAGCTTTCACTTCCTCTCCGTCCAAACCTTCTTCTCTCGCCTCTTTCCTGAGGAGCTGTCTAAGCTTCGCCCTCTCTGCCATAATACGTCAGTGGCTGAGAAAGAGATAAGAAAAAGGATACACTGGTTCCTACCACTTGCGAGAAAATACCAAACAAAAGATGATATACTTATAACCTATAATACATACATACATACATACATACATACATACATACATACATACATACATACATACATACATACATACATACATACATACATACATACATACATACATACATACATACATACATACATACATACATACATACATACATACATACATACATACATACATACATACATACATACATACATACATACATACATACATACATACATACATACATACATACATACATACATACATACATACATACATACATACATACATACATACATACATACATACATACATACATACATACATACATACATACATACATACATACATACATACATACATACATACATACATACATACATACATACATACATACATACATACATACATACATACATACATACATACATACATACATACATACATACATACATACATACATACATACATACATACATACATACATACATACATACATACATACATACATACATACATACATACATACATACATACATACATACATACATACATACATACATACATACATACATACATACATACATACATACATACATACATACATACATACATACATACATACATATCAGAATCTTTATTCTCCATAAAATACATTAATATGTACAGACATGATATAATAGATACAACATACATACATACATACATACATACATACATACATACATACATACATACATACATACATACATACATACATACATACATACATACATACATACATACATATATATATATATATATATATATATATATATATATATATATATATATATATATTTACCTCAACACAGAACTACTAAGAACTTAAACCACTTCGACCAAACTAAATGCCATCTCTATTAACAGAGATTCTTAGGAATCGAACGAAGGCTTGTTCTAGTCTTGACTGCGAAGTTACTAAGTGAATTAAATCTCAAACTCTCGTTAAGATATATGAAACACACACCAAGGATGTGCCCTATTTCCAAAATTACGCAATCTCTCGTCTTTCCTAACTTTTACGTTCCTTAGACGCTGGCAATAACATGCCAAACCTTGCGTTCACACCTTACGTCAAAACTTGCCGTGGAGCGTGAGTTTCATCTGAGAAATTCTAGACTCTCTGTCTGCTCTAGCGAGCATTTCTGGCGCGATTCACACCTCATCGAGCAACTCAGCCAAGGATACTCGCGTGACAGGTGCAAATGCAGACAATTTGTCTGCTCTCATGTCTGAGATAAGCGAAATTCACAGTTTCGTCCACTGAATCTAATGCAATAGAATGCAAACCAACGCTCTCCCGTCTCGTGCAGAGACTGACACGTTATGTCATAAATGCGTTTACCAGTATGAGAAAGAAAACGGTAACGTTGAGAATGGGGAAGAAAAATATTTTTCGCAAAGGAATGGATGCGAAAATTACAGGAAAAGGATAAAAGAGCGATAATAAGGTAGAGGACACGGGTAGAGAAAGAAAGGAAAATAGAAAATTTATAGATCATAAAACTCTCTGTGACACAATCCCAATGTGATAAACCCTACTTCGTCATTTATCCCAATATACACCCCACTCCACTAAATAACTGAGACATATATATTTTTACCTAAAATTTGACTTCGTGATATACAAGTATTTTGCAAGTTGGGTAAAACTTATATGCTGATCAACACAGTTCGCGGATTGGTGAAATACTACATTGTTACATGCACACCATGACGATTCCATGAGAAATCGCTAACATGGTAACGGATATGTTAACATGTTGATAAACATTGAATTGAGAAATAAACATCATATATTGATGTACCTGTATTTTTATGACCATTTATCACGTTGTAAGCGGAACGCTACAGTATATTTTCTTGACAAATTGTTGTCCATTATACCTTGTATTGATAAATAAACATCACATATTGATGTACCTAAATTTTCCTGAACATTTGTCACGTTGTAAGCGGAACGCTACAGTATATTTTCTTGACAAATTGTTGTCCATTATACCTTGTATTCAGAAATAAACATCACATATTGATGTACCTGTATTTTCCTGACCATTTGTCACGTTGTAAGCGGGACGCTACAGTATATTTTCTTGACAAATTGTTGTCCATTATTATGAACTTGCATTTGTATGCAGATTTTATATTTGATGACGAACCTATAAACAGTTTGGTACTTGGTTCAGGGTAACTGAGATAGTTCATACTCCAACACCCGATAGTTATTTGTATCGGTATAGTTGTCCTCCCTCATAGTAACGACCATTACATAAGTTGGAGATTAGAGACACCTTTTAATAAATACTTTGTAATTCCATGTAACCAGATTAATAATGCTATATTTATATTGTGCGACGAAAACACATAGACAGTTCACCAAACCTGTCCAGATTTTTGGTGTTTGTCACAGCATAATTGTGCACTAAATTTTAGAGTGGTTACACTGTAGTGTGACAACCCTGGTATTCATCTTTGGATACCTGTCCAGCCGGTTTTTGGCTAGAAGGGAAACCGGAAGAAACGGTTTGGCGGAAAAGTCAGTCATGAGATGTCCGCTCGACTGAGAAGTCGTTGATGGCCGTGGTCAGCAGTTTTGCTGGGGAAAGTTATAGAGTTGCCACTATTGCTCATTACTTCTTGCCGTTATTTTCATGAGATCAGGAGTAGTGATTTGTTGCTAGTTTGATATCCTCCTGGATTGTATTTCATGATCGCAATGATGTATTGCGTTTTGTCAGTAGTGTGTTCCGCCTATGTGAGTGATTGTCATGGCGGTTGCTGAGTAGGTTAGCTCTGCGTGTATTATTTGGATATCTTGTTGAGCTATAGTGTGTGGCAAGTATGTGGCAGTTATTATTCCAGTGCATTTTGCAATGCATGTTCATGTGTATCGTCAGCCAGGTGCGGCTCCTCTGTGTGTGATATTCATTAAAAGGGTCATTACCTGTTATAGGTGTTATCATGTTATTTATGTCAGCTATTGTGTGCTATGGTTGAACCTTTGAGACAGCGAGCTAAGAGTCTAGTGTGAGAGTGCCTTAAACCCATAGTACCAGTAGAGAGTTCGCTCTGACAGCACAAGTATTCTCATGTGTCTAGTTCTGACATCTGGGGGCTCTGGGTCCGGTAAGTTAGAGGCCATGGGGCCAGTGGTTTTCTAGTATTTGGCTCATATTTATTGCGGACTGTTTCTTTGGCTATGGAGGCCTATACGTTATAATATTAGTTCCCAGCTAGCTGACGTGTTAATTGAATATTGTTTGATAATAAGGCCTAAGAGCCTGTGGGGCAGTAATTTTGCCATTATTTATTGTACACACAGAGTGTTAGAAGGTTAGTAAAGCTACTGTGTTAGCGACTTCATATTTTCTGCAACTTACTGGGTGAGTTGTTTACATTTCAGGGTCCAGTGTATGTGTCGATCTGTTAGTGTCTTGTTTACGGTCTTTGACCTGACCTCGATTTCCAGGGCTGACCTACTTTCCAGTATCACAGCGTTAATGGCTATTTTGTCAGTATATTTCAGTCCATACACGGTGAAATAAGACGTTGTTAAGTTTCAAGTTGTCTGTTATGGTATTGGTGTAGGGTTGTATACAATTATTAAAGTATTAAGCTTTTGTTACAATGTGCGTCAGACGGGACAGTTTGACGTATCTCTGAGTTTGTTGGTGGTTGGCAACAATGATCCAGCTGGAGCATCGGAGTGACAGGTGGTGTTAGTGGTTCATATAGTATGTAAAGCTGGTTAGTTTGGCAAGCATTGCTGAAATATTGTGGCAAGTGTTTGGAATAGAAGTGCAGTGAAGTCATGCTTTAAATAGATAGATAGCAAGGTAGTCCTCACGATTTCTTGGTAACATTCGGGGCTCCCTGCGGAGCAAAGTTACGTGTTCAACAGGGCGGGGAGACGACTTCGGTTGTTGCGCTATCCTGCTTGAGTCACTGTAGCTTTGAGTGTTACCGTAGAAGGGTTAGGAGTTGTTGTGGAGGACCTTTGTGAACTTTTAAGTTCATATAGGCATACGAGTATGGTTAGGGTGGTTAGACTATAGGCGAGTCATCGTGTTCCCGCTACATGAAGGAGCTGTTCAGCTGGACTCTTGCTGTGACCTTCCTTTACTGGGGTGCCCAGCCATGGGTAAATAAGCTCTGACGTGACCTTCCTAAGCCGACGCCAGTGAATTGCTCTGACGTGACCTTCCTAAGACAACGCCAGTGACATTGCCTGTCAACACAGACGTGCTTGACAATCAAGTGCTACGCAACCACGGACAAATGTGTTGTGCTCGGTGCCTTGCGGACTTACCTGACACTGTGTTATAAGCTGTGTAGCTGAACTTTAAAGAAGTAGACATTTACATTGATAATATCGACAGTGCTGTGGAAGCATCCTGAAGGATACTAAGGTCTGTGCGTGAAATAATATCATACCCTAACACTCAGATTTGACAGTGAAGTGATTCCTGGACTTATATTAGTTTGGATTTTACGTGTCCTAGTGTGAAGTTTCGTTCGTTCTGTGATCATTATCTTCGTTAGGGCTGAGGATTTTGCTTGCTCAGGCGCCGTTGGAGCTTCAGATAAGTTATTGTTTGTATGTTTATGTATTATATGTTATATTAATATTTTCTTCTTTCTCTGATAATTTAATGATATTGTCTGTCTTCTTTACTGATTATATCTATTAATTACTTTCATATGGTAAATAGTGTAGTGCTGTTTTTGTATTTGCTTCTCGGTTTGTTATTGTTTTCTTTCCTCATGTTTAACATTTCTTTATTGCGTAAGTGTGACTTGGTATGTAGGTAGATTGATTGTTAGTTAAATTTGCTCTTGCTCTGTGTTCCTTATAGTTTGGAATTTTCTGTATTATATATTTTGATACATTATAGTAATATTCTACTGTTTAGGTACTTAATTTATTTTCACTGAGGTGAATACAGTGCTTGGGGCAATAGTTAGCTTCTAGCTCCTCATTGTTGAGTGTGGTTTTCGTAGTGTCTTTAGTGTTATAGTGTATTGGTGTGTGAGTGTAATCCAGTTTGGCCTTTTATAGGAAAGATTGGATTAGACCAATTCTATTAGGTTGTGGCGTGTTTGTTCTGTGGTGGAGTCTGGCAGACGAATTTCCTGCGACTGCCCTACTTTACATTCCGGAGCCCTGTTGACGTTAGCGGTAGCTGTGAAGTGTGTATTTATATTGTCGTGTACATTCTGTATTTCTTGTGTTCTGTTTAAGTGGTGTGTTATCTTGTCCTATCTTACTATCTTGTAAATACGTTTACAGGTATCCCTTGTTTTCGTTCGTGCTCAGTCACGCATTGTAGATATTAAGCTATCTCTTCTCTTTGTATTCTATCATCTATTTCCTCGTGACTGGAATTTTGTTTTCGTGCTGTGATGTGTATGTTGCTTTCATTTGTGTAGTTTACATTTGTGTTCATTTGCCATAGGTAGTGCTTGCTTAGCAGAGATTACAAAGGTGAGTAATAAGTGGAGTGTTATTGAATATAGCACCAGTATTGGTGCCAGTAAAGACTGTAAAGTAAAGTCTAAGTGGTGACTAAGTTGATATAGTGGTGTCATAGCACCATAAAGCATCATAAAGTTGTTATTATACAACTATTGACTATTATAAGTTGCTATATGGGTGTCAAAGTGCAACTATAGACTACTGTAAGTTTGAGTAAGGATTTAGTAGAGAATAAGGGGCCAGAAAGACCTGATTTTCACAAAGTAGTGAGAACATAGCCAAAAGGCTAAGTGAGTCTTTAGTGAGACCATAACGTAAACGTGAATCATATTTACATAATAAACTACGAGGTGGTATTTACTTTCAGGCATATATATATGTGTGTAAATTGATGAAGAGATATCAATATTTACCATATTATTACTGAATATTATTGTAAGCACAAATTTATTTGCTGACTCAAGTGCAACGTATACAGTCGAGTAATTATATTATAGAGATTTATACTAAAGTTAATAGGAAGAACTACTAGTGTACATCATGGATATGGACACTTGCATGCGGATTGGCACGCAAGCCGAGTACACAGGAAAAGAATTGGTGGAATTTGCCAAGGCAGAATTCAACTCAGTTGAAAATCAAAGAACTTTGAAAGAGAAGGAAGCAAAGGAGGAGAAGGAAAGGAAAGAAAAGGAAGAGAGGGAGAGAACTGATAAACAAAATGCTCTAAGAGATGCTCGAGCTGAGGAGTTAGACCTAAAAAGAAGAGAATTCGAATTACAAGAAAAGAAGATGAAAGAAGATAAGGAGTTACAAGAAAAGAGGATGAAAGAAGAAAGTGAGTGGAAACAGAGAGAATTCGAGGTACAAGAAAAGAAGATGAAAGAAGATAAGGAGTTACAAGAAAAGAAGATGAAAGAAGAAAGTGAGTGGAAACAGAGAGAATTCGAGTTACAAGAAAAAAAGATGAGAGAAGATAGAGAGTTACAGTTGGAGAAGGAGAGAATGAGAATAGCTCTGGAAGAGAAAATGATGGAGAAGGAGATACAATTAAAGAAGTTAGAAGTGGGTGCGAGTGGTCAGAACTCAACTTCTGGTGGGGCTCATCGTCCTTTTAGGCTGCGGCTACCAAATTTTAATGAGAAAATAGACAGTTTAGATTTCTTCTTGGAAAGATTTGAGGCCGAATGTGTGGCATATAAGGCTGATAGGGATCAGTGGCCATCTCTTTTATCGACACTGCTAGTGGGCCCTGCGATGGAGACTTTTTATAGCCTCCCTGTGGAGGAAAGGGCCGATTATGATAAAGTGAAGGAGAGATTGCTCCGGAGGTTCCGTCTGACTGCTGACGGATACCGGACGCGTTTTAAAAACGCGATGCCTAGTTCAGACCAGGACTTCGAGGATTTTATCTCGAAGATCAAACTTCTATTGAATAGATGGATCGAAATGGAGGGAATTGCTAAGGATTATAATGGCTTGCTGGATTTGGTGCTACGAGACAAAGTGTTGTCCTCATGTTCCAGTGAGTTGGTGGCGTTTTTCCAGGAACGCCAACCAAAGAGCATAGAGCCCATGGCCCAACTGGGTCACCATTATGTCCTGGCCCATCCGGGCAAATCCATTCAGAAGTCGGGTCTGACAGAAGACGTAGTTGCCAGTGTTGGCAAAGTGCAGCGCCATCCTGGGCGAAATCAGACAGACAGGGATCAAGAACAGAGATATGAGAGGCCCTCTAATCCCTACCAGTCCCGGAGAGGTAGCTATGGGAATTTTCGTTCCCATAGAAACAGTCGTCCGAGGGGACAACATAATAGTTATAGTGACAGGAAGGAGTACCAAACTCATAAGCAGGTACGCTTCGAGGACTCTCGGGACGAAGACAGGTTTTGGTACAAAACCAAACATCATAAGCAGAGGAGTGCTTCCTCAGAGAGTCGTTCTTCTGACTCTGATGCGGGGTCTTCGTCCTCGAAGGGCTCCAGCAAAAGCACACGCGAGGAGAAAAAGAAAGAGCGCGTGTGTACCAATTGCGGTGGCAGGGGTCATAGTGCTGATAGCTGCACTACCCCGATTGAACACGCAAATTCCGCGGTTGTGTTTGACACAATGAACAGCGAGGACTGTGCGGGGTGCCGCCCTCTGTTCAATGCGAACGAGAGATTAGTGCTACAATGTGGGCATGCGGCACCATGTCTATCGGCAGTGCATGAGACTGGCAAGGTGATCCTCCACGAAGGAAAGGTGGAGAATAGACCAGTCCGGGTGTTGAGAGACACCGGATGCACAACAATTGGGGTGCTTCGATCGTGCATCGACGATTCCTGTCTGACAGGCAAAACGGTAAAATGCACCACGTTCGGGGGCAAAGTTGAGACTTACCCCCAGGCGTGCATTAGAGTGGACACACCGTTCATTACGGGTAGGGTCTATGCGTTGGTCCTGGAGGATCCGATTGCCGATTTAACCGTCGGTAATGTACGCGGGGTGCATAGTGCCATGGGTGTAGCTGATGCAGATGCTCAGCATCACCAAACTCCCAACGGAGAGAACCACAAGGTACATTGTAGACGCGAGTCGCAACAAGTACCAAACGACAGGAGTAGAAGCAGTAGGGACGTATACGAATGTCCGAATGCTAATAATCGCACAGTTTGGGTGCGTAACGTTCCCCAGAATACTAGTTGGCGCACTCTTAGAAGAGTATTCGACGAAGTCGCGCAGGTTAGATTTGTGGAAGTAGTGCCATTGCGTGACAATACAAAGATGGCACGGGTGACTTTTACCAATAGTTGGGGTGCGCGGAAGGCAGTTAGGCTGAAGCATATGTCCTTGCTTAAGAATCTTTTGCTAATAGTTCAGCAATAGCTGGGGTTAGATTTAGGGTCGCGTTCGGTAAGATGTTCGGTTAATATGAACCGAACCTGAGTTGCTCTGACCCACGCCCCCAGTTCGATATTTATATGACTATATTGATGTATTTTGTTATACAATGTATTGTATATACTGCCATAAAGGTAATATTTATGAAGTGGTACGCCATATGTGTATAAATCATCATCGTATATTTGCGACTAGATTATGAGAGATAATTATTTTTACGATAACGTGTTGCTGCTTGGTGACAATTATTTATACAGAATTTTGTGTAACATGCATTATGTGTAGGTTACTCCAGGATTAGTCAGTCGTTGTTATTTTTCACGACTGTCAATACCTGGTATGGATTTGTACATGTTTTCTTGTATCGAATGGGGTGAGTAAGAAGACATGGATGTCAATGATATTGAGCAACTCTGGCATTCCTTATCTGCATATGGAAGTGCCATATTGCCATTTCGGTCGTCCTTACCCAGAGGGGATGGGGCGTACTCCTCCGATGGAAGAAAACTGCGTTTTCTTTCTTAAGAGGGGGGTGGATGTCACAGCATAATTGTGCACTAAATTTTAGAGTGGTTACACTGTAGTGTGACAACCCTGGTATTCATCTTTGGATACCTGTCCAGCCGGTTTTTGGCTAGAAGGGAAACCGGAAGAAACGGTTTGGCGGAAAAGTCAGTCATGAGATGTCCGCTCGACTGAGAAGTCGTTGATGGCCGTGGTCAGCAGTTTTGCTGGGGAAAGTTATAGAGTTGCCACTATTGCTCATTACTTCTTGCCGTTATTTTCATGAGATCAGGAGTAGTGATTTGTTGCTAGTTTGATATCCTCCTGGATTGTATTTCATGATCGCAATGATGTATTGCGTTTTGTCAGTAGTGTGTTCCGCCTATGTGAGTGATTGTCATGGCGGTTGCTGAGTAGGTTAGCTCTGCGTGTATTATTTGGATATCTTGTTGAGCTATAGTGTGTGGCAAGTATGTGGCAGTTATTATTCCAGTGCATTGTGCAATGCATGTTCATGTGTATCGTCAGCCAGGTGCGGCTCCTCTGTGTGTGATATTCATTAAAAGGGTCATTACCTGTTATAGGTGTTATCATGTTATTTATGTCAGCTATTGTGTGCTATGGTTGAACCTTTGAGACAGCGAGCTAAGAGTCTAGTGTGAGAGTGCCTTAAACCCATAGTACCAGTAGAGAGTTCGCTCTGACAGCACAAGTATTCTCATGTGTCTAGTTCTGACAGTGTTTAAGACCCATATACATCCTGGTAAATCACTGACCGCAGTGGCAGGATTGGGGTCGCCTGTATCATATGATTATATTTTATTTACCACGTTCTATATTGACAGTTACGAGAGGCAGTTCATATTTAAAAAAAAATAGTTTATAGATTAACTTTGCCATGGTTGTATATTCTCATGTCATTATATATATATATATATATATATATATATATATATATATATATATATATATATATATATATATATATATATATATATATATATATGATAGGAAACTCTTTACAGAGCGATACAACAGGAGGCAATCTGATCATCAGAAGAAGTCCCCCCATCGGACAAGTGTTTCGGCCCAGTATACTCCTTTACACTCTAAGGGGGGCGGGCCCACTTGGGTCATGACTCCCAAGCGTCTCAGCCTCCTGTTGTCTTGTATCGAAAATGAACCCATTTCACTTATGGTAGCAACTTTAATCTACAACTCCGCCAGCCGTGGAGGCAATTGTGAAAGTAACAAAGAGAAGACAAATTATTCCGTTCGTTCCGTCGCACACACTGAGACACCATCGCGAAGCCGCCGAGCCTAGCCACTGAAATTCTGACTCTGACACCTCCTATAATATACATACATATATATATATATACATATATATATATATACATATATATATATATATATATATATATATATATATATATATATATATATATATATATATATATATATATATATATATATATATATATATATATATATATATATATATATATATATATATATACATATATATACGAGCTCGTATATTACATTTTTTTAATTTTTTTTGCGTCCCACGTTCTGATGTTTGACCATTAGTTCTATGCTGTTAGGCTGATGTTCGTCGCAGCTATGACATTTAAAATTATTAAATACTTAATGAATATTAGTCAATTGTGTTAAATATTGCCATAGTATTTTTGTTTGTTTTTATTTGTGTTGTTTGCACAACCCATGAAAATCGTATGTGATTATGTTTTTAAAATGTTATCATTAAGTATGCTATCATTATGGTGATGACTAACGCACAGCATTGTTTATATTGATATTGTTAAGAAGTAGTGTACATTATACTGTTCAATGGCGAAGTGTATTGACAAATTTTAAGTATCTCCCGTTTTACGCATTATAAATATACTGGAATCCCTCGTTTTACG
Source organism: Oreohelix idahoensis (assembly GCA_024509875.1). NCBI lineage: Eukaryota > Metazoa > Mollusca > Gastropoda > Stylommatophora > Oreohelicidae > Oreohelix > Oreohelix idahoensis. The sequence continues at coordinate 303,240 of JAMPIV010015422.1, read as the reverse complement.
AACATTTTTTTTAAAACATTTTTTTTCCTCTTTAATAGACTCTACCAATAGGTTAGTCGTTTATAACAGTCACTAGCATGAGGTACTTAGTTGGTAGTACGCAAATGTCTTCCTCTGTGATACATTTGTGGGCCAGGGACGTATGTGACCGCTTGGCCTTTCACGCTAGCATTATCCCTCCTAATTCCACGTTAAGCATTTATATGTGCTATAACATGCTACATGTAAGAATGACAGACCTTAAAAGCAAATAAGACGTTTTTACACAAAACGCAGTATTCATTCAAAGTTCAGTTTGCAGTTACTGCTCTGACAGGGCAAACGTAGGTCAGTCCCAGATAATAATGAATGGGTTTTATAAGCGCGAAAGTGGGAAATGAATGTTTGTGTGATCTGGTTTTTTTTTATCCAATTGTTAAGTTGGAAAAGATCACACATGTGAAAAAAAGTCGAAATAACAGAATGTCTGTCGTGTGCAAAAAGGTGGAAAGCTGAGGAAAGGAGTGCAAATGTAGATTATTGTACCGTGTGAAAAAAGGACGGGTCGTGTGAAAAAAGGCGGGAAAAAGAAGAAATAGTATACATAGAAGAGTTGTGGGCGATAGGCAGAGATTTCAGGATTTATAATTCTAATGAAACCATAACTTTAGACTAGAGGATTTTTTACAGATAGCGTTAGGTGAACTTCGTCTTTGAGGATACCAAGACAAATTTTTGAGTAGACAAATCAGTATATTATTCCATTTGGATATACATATTGTAGCGGTCAGTTTGCTGAGCCTCTCCATGTAAAAGTGCCTGATTAAAGGCTGGGTATATTATTTTGTATTTCCTAGTCTAAGTGCATTAATCCAGGTTTTGTTGGGATGATTGTTCACAGGGTAGTGATCTCACTTGTCTGTTATGTCTGTGGTCTGTTTTGGAAAACCGATGTCAGTTTTGCCTGATATGGTTTCAAACCGTCTACTTTGAGCGATGCTCAAAAGGTCTGGCGCCTCAGTGCACATGCGTGACTTGTGGCGCGATTTGGTAGAAGCCATTACCGACTAGAGTATCGGGCTGTGTTTTAAGAGAGTCAAGATGTCTCTTGATAAGTCCTCTGTGGTTCGACAAGATGTCGTATATTATTTAATGCGTATTCTCAGCGCCTTGGGGGCGATGTGAGTGTAGTTATATTTATTATGAAAGGGACAGAAGGTAATTGACTCTTTGAACGGTTTCCCTTATTGATAGAATCTTCATGACTCGTATTATCGATAGTTTATGATTCTTCCCCTGAGCGGGAAAACGTACCACCTACATATCCTTAAAAGGAAGCTCTCTATGTATTCTGATTATGCACTAGGCTGGTGCATGCCCGAAGTACTTATATATATATATCTTGTTCTGTATCCCGCATGGCCTCGATACTAATTACACTGACTAACAAAAAAAAACTTTTTTTTTCTTTCTCTAACATTTCTATGTTTTTCTGGTCAATTTTAATGCGCTGTTTTTAAATCTGCAAACCGTTTTTCTCTATCAGGTCGGGATCTCTAGAAATACGCAATTGAAGTTTTTTAACAACGCATACAGTATTACAACATCATTTGTACAAGAAGTATAACAGTTATGTAGGCTTGAATTTCTTTGCAGTCGACTTTCGTCGGTGAATGGCATATGGTACATCGCGATGAAGCATCCAACAATAATCGGCAAGCATGGTCACACTCCACCGTCCTTGATAACGTGACTCCATTACGGCGATATCTTGATGGAATCGTTCTCCATGTTCATCGCTGACTTCGCCAAGGTTGTCAGGGAAAAAGTCAAGATGCGAATCGAGCTAATGGATTTTGAGGGACATGTTACAGCCCATAATTCTGTATGCATCTATGCACTGCTTAACAATATGCACATAGTCAACAGATTTGTGATTTCCCAGAAAGTTATCGACGATCGATTTGAATGCCATCCATGCGCGAAGTTCACTACCATGTAACAAGTTCTCGAATTGTTTGTCTGCAATAACTTTCCTAATCTGAGGTCCTACAAAGATACCTTCCTTTATCTTTGCATCGCTAATCTTTGCATCGCTAATTTGCGGAAACTTTTCTCGAAGATAAGTGAAAGCTTTGCTCGTTTTATCTAACGCTTTTACGAAATTCTTCATGAGCCCCAACTTTATATGTAACGGTGGTAAAATGATGCTGTCTTTGTTAACTAATGGCTCGTGTATTATTTTTATGCCCGAGCTGCATACGATCCCTGATAGGCCACACCTTTCTTGCATAATGTTCCTGTCTGTTGCGGCTGTCCCATTCACATAGGAAGCAACAAAATTTAGTATACCCAGTCTGCATGCCCGTGAGAATCGCAATGACCTTTAGGTCTCCACAAATCCGCCATTGATAGTCATTGTACTTTATTTTTGCCAAAAGTATAGCCATATTGTCATAAGTTTCTTTCATATGAACAGAGTAGGCAACTGGAATTGATGAAAATAAATTTCCATTATGCAATAACACGGCTTTTAGACGTCTTGGAAGATTCGATGAAAAGTCGCCATTCGTTGACTATGTGCTCATGACCGAGGTGCACCATTAGACCTTTTACATCTTTGCAATAGCAAATGTCATCATCCATCTCAAAGTATTGAACAAGTTCTCAGCGTCTATGATGAAATTTAGATATCGGAGTATTGGGCGCTAAAAGATTCCATTCTTTGAGTCGCGAACCGAGTAATTCTGCTTGTCCTTTGGTGAGAGCGAGATCACGTATTAGATCTGAAAGTTCTGAATGGTTAATTAAGTGAACACCATCATTCACCGGTACATAATCCGAGTCAGAATTAGTTTCTAAAGCAGGTAAACTATCACTTTCTGATGGTTCATTCACGTCCAACGGATATTGTTCTGGTGGAACTGGGATCGGACACGTGATTGGATCATGAGGCACTGGTTTAGAAACCGATTCAATATTTGGATAAACCACAGACTTTCTAGTTTTAAAAGTGAAACCATAGATATTTGTCAAGCAGAAGTAACAATCAGTAGCGTGATTTGTCGGTTCACGCCATATTACTGGCACTCCAAAAGGCATCGACTTATGCTTCGGCGATTTTCGTAACCAACCTGCCAATGTATTTGCACAAGTCGAACAAACTGCATTTGGCTTCCAAGATTTATTTGCATCATCAACTTTCGAATCGAAATAAAGTTCATATGCTTTCTTTAGCAATGGTGTAAAGTTTTTCTGGTGAACACGATCGGTAAAATATCCGCACACGTAACAGAACAGATCAGCCGAATTTCTACAACTTCTAGAAGCCATATTTCACTCAGAATTATTTCAAAATACAGTATCTATTTGAAATATAACGTAACATATGTCATGCATCTTTTAGCAGTATAAAAAGTAGAATTATTTTGCATTTTATTAATTTTTTAAAAGTTATATAGTAAAAATGAAACGGAGCAAATAACGGTTTCCCAAAAATATATTTATTCACAAATATCTTAAGAACCCGACGTGATAGAGATAAACGGATTTCAAATTTGAAATCAGCGCAAGAAACTGACCTAAGAACACTTATTCTTATATAAGAAAGAAAAATGTTGTTTGTCAGTGTTATACAAGGTGGGATTCCCCTTGTTTGATGAAGAATCACCCGGAGGCCATTTGAACCGTAAGTCCGCCATTTTGCACGGCCGGTCGGAGTCTTCTAATGTCTGACTTACTAATGTCAGAGTGGAGTTTGTTTAAACTCACATATGGGATATATCTTCCCTGAAGCTGATGATTGAGAACATTGTACGAGATCAGCTTTATTAGACACATGCATAGCTGGATGATGACTGTATTAATATTGTTACACCCCCCTAAAGATAATAGGAAAATCCGGGAGGTCATTACTGTTGTACCTCCGTCAAGCACGTGAAAGTCAATCGTGGCTTAATTCAACTGTACACAGGTATCAGCTGACTGCGCATATCCATCCTCATATCTTGGCGTGTTGTAGCAACTAAACTGACTTTATCAGTTGGTTTCCATATCAAACAGCTGTTATCTGATAGCGACATTGATGCCATAATTGTTACAGTGCTTGTTCCAGTCTTTCCATATGCAGATTCAACTATAGGTGCAGTATTTTGGAGAGTTCGTCTGCACGTATACCTCAAGTGATTGCGGGGTTGCTGTGATCGGTTCCTGTCGTCTGATGCATTGTTGAGGACATACTGTACAGTGGCAGGGATTTGAAGACAAGAGTGCCTAGTCCTTGTACCTTTTCTGCAGTGGAGTGTTTTAACGTCAGAACTTTGTGATATCCAGTGTGTTGGCGGAAGGGTCAGGATTACCTTCAGTTAAGTGCTTTTGTTGTGTGTAAATGTTGCCACTTCTGTCCATGTCAACAAGCCTCAATCTGCACTATCCTATTCTATTGATAACTATTGTTGTTGTTGTCGATAATTATATCGATTAATTATAGAATGTGATGATGTACAGGGATTGATGATACAATATTTGAGATCTAAACTTGATTTGGTATAATGAAAGTTTAATTAAGACATATATGGTTGACTAAGTAAACAAGTCACAATGGATTCTGATACAGATCCGGAGGATATGAGACCTGTATTAGAGTATCTGTTTCAGGAAGGAACAGATTATCAGGGATTAAAAGGCCCAGAGCTTGAGTCACATGTTATGGACAAGTTTTTGGTCTCTGCATCGAGATCTCTAAGAGAGTTTGCTAATGAGAGATTTCAGTCAATTCCTCATGTGAGTATGGCTGAGGATCTGGCAAGGTTATTGGTTTTGGACCTTCGTCTGTTCTTGGACAATTATATTAGTATAAAACGTGTTAACATATTGAAGAGTATACGTACGTTATTGCTCGACGGCATATATAGTGACCAGGAAGAAGAGTTAAAAGAGAAGAAGCAAATAGGAGATATAAAACAGAGTACACAGGAGAAAAGGGAAAGTTGCTTAAAAAGTACTACTGAAGTGAATGAGCTACATAAAAAAGTGACTAAACTTACAGGTGATTTATGTAAATCAAATTCTGAGCTTGCTTGTGTTCGAGCAAAATTAGACTCGGCATTAGGCAAAATTGAAGAGTTGGAGACTCAAATGAAAGATAAGAATGTTGAGTTGGAAAAACTTACACAGGAGACTCAACAAAAGAAAGAGACATTAGTAGAGTTGATGGCTGAGAAAGAGAAGGTTGATAGGCTTACGAATAGTCATGATATTGAGATTGAGAGGGTTGATAAAGAGAGAGTGAAAGAATTAATGGTGGAGAAAGACAAATTGATTAAGATTGAAAATTTGCTAGCAGAGGAAAGCTGCAAGGTCTTAAAAGCGGAGAGTTTAAACAAGAAATTAAGTGAACAGATTGCACTTAAGGACTTTGAGATTGTAGAAGCAAGAAGAAGAATAAATGGTCTGCTTGACGTAGTCTTGAATAGCAATATGTGGTCTTCCGTCAGTGTTGTCGATGATAGACAGAAAGTTTCTTATCATCAGAACACTAAAGCAAAAAGCCAGCCTTATACACTTTTTGCGGATTCTACGGTCAAGAATGGTGGACATAGATCTTTCCGTGGGAGATATAACTTCTCACGCAATACAGATGATTCCAATGATAATGATTGCTGGCGGCAGAATAACAAAGGAAAATCTACAGTAATATCCAGTCCTGTAGATAAGGAAAGAAACAGTGCTAAATCTCAAGTCAGTGTGTTAAAAACCAACAGCATATTTATTGACAGATCTGATAAATTGGTTACAAGTAACAAACATACTACTGCTTGTTCCATGAAGGAAACAAATGTTGTGAAAAAAAATAAAGAGATTGTCAAACCTTCTAGTCATACCCAGTCAAGGCAGTGTGACTCATTTTTTAAACACATTGCCACAAGCAAAGAAAAAAAATAATTTTGATAGGAGACATAACCCTAAGGTTATAAAGTACCAAGGGAGTTCATCCTACGGTAACGTTTCTTCTCCCAAAAACAAGAAAAAATGTGACAGATCTCAACATTGTGATTCTAAAAGTTTAGAAAACTATAGCAGAAGTAATTATATGAAAGTTTATGAGTCTAGTAATAATTTTCCTGCTAAAAAGTCAGTTCTATCTGATGGACATTGTTATCTGGGAAGAAGTATTAAGAATAACTATTGTAACTGGGATTTAAATCAGTACAACGGTGTTAATAGAGCAAATAACAATGCTCTCAAAAGAAATTATACAGATCGCAACCAGGTTAGCTGTGCTCCACATAAGAGCAAGATTATTATTAATCAGAGTAATAGGAACGTAATAGGTTCTTAAATGCTTTTGCTTGTCATGCTGATAGGTTTGAGAGATCATCTCGGTCTTGTGAAGGTAGTAAATTTTTTTCAGCCTACCGCACTGACAACTGTGAATTATAGGTCAGGTTGTCCCTGGGACGTCTATGTTGTCTGCTATGTGACGAGAGTTGTTGACATCGCAGGAGGGCCACAACCTTACACCACGGAGTTCGGGTAATTGTGTAGTGAACTTTTCCGTGTTTCCTCATAATCTTACCATGGATTAAAATATATATTTTCATTTGTATTGTCTCACAGCGAGCGACTTTGCGAGGGGAATCACCATTCTAATTTTACATTACCTGGGAGAGATGTAGATCACTGTGTACCATTTATCCATTCAAGCGAGCCTAGACAGTACGTTAACCCACCGTGTCATGATGTCACCTTGCGTGTTGATGAGATGTTCGCAAGACCTCGAAGGAATTTTTTTTTTTTGACATTTCATAATCTTGAGTAATAAATTTGTTGACTTGCGAGTTGCGACTTGCGACTTGAGTTAACAGTTCCCAGTTTAACTGATACTGAATAAGTTTTTCTTGGGCCTGGATACAGCTCTCAAATGTGATGTCTGTCTTTCATATACTATCGCCACTCAGGCTACACGCTAACACTTGTGAATTAATATCACGCGAATTTCGCGGGTGTCTGATCCTATAAAACTAGCACACCACTGTTACACCCCCCTAAAGATATTTGTTCATTACATTTAATTTTTCTATCCGCACAGATTGTATAGGGCTGGATCTTTTTAACCTGTTGGCAAACAACTTTCTGTCTAGTATTGTCAACATTGACAGTAGACCATATTCCGCTGTTTAAAATAACATCGAGTAGACCCTCTACCCTTTTTGTACTTTCTGCAATTTCAACATTTTTTTGTGAAATTTCTTCACTTAATTTCCTATTTAATTTGTCAAATGTCAAAACTTTACTTCTCTCCCCTGTTAACAATCTCTCAATCTTAATCATCTTCTCTCTCTCAGTCGTTAACTCTTCTAATTTGTCTTTCTCATCCTTTTCTTCATTTACACTTATTTGTCGTGTTTCATTCTCACTATCCTCATCATTCATTAGTTCTTCAACTTCATTTGGAAATACAGTATAATTCTCTTCTTCAATACCAGAATTTACTTTATTCAACAAATCAAGAAGTGTGTTTGTATACGACCTATCACGGTCAGTTGTCTCAGCTTCCAATTTACTACACCTCTCTTTGTTTTCCTGAAGTTGTTGCTTGAGATCACTTACTTCACTATCTCTATAATGCACTTGATCTTCCAAATCTTTAACTTTGCCCAATGCAGCATCTAACGCCGCTTGCACTTTAGTAAGTTCCGTGTTTGACTTATCTAGATCATGTGTTAGTCTCGACACTGTTTCTCTTAATTCCTTCTTTTCGGCAATATCCTGCAGAAAATTGGCTCTTTCCTGTAGAGCATTTTGTTTGTTGATTTTTAATTGATTCTCATTTCCTAATTCCTTTTTCTGCTCATCAGGATTACCGTTGTGGATTATTTTGAATATCCTTTGAACTACATGTCCGTGCTCAAGCTCAATATACTGTTTCAAAAACACACGAAGGTGCTGTAACAAATCAATCAAATCCTTAGCCATTATTGAATTACAAAGAAGCTTAAAGTTATGTTCAGCAAATAACTTTAGGGATATTGACACATTAACCAACAAATCGTCCATGATCCATACTCCAAGTCTTGGACCTCTCAATCCCTTTTCATCTCTACCTATTAACAATGCACTTTCCAACATAGGCCTTATATCTGCAGGATTATTATCAAAATCCATGGTGATTCAATCACTCAGTTAACTATATATCTATATCAATATAATTATTAATGTCGCAAGTTTATGTTTCAAGAAGTTCTGACAATTACCCTTCCATTTCACACAGTTCAGTATGTATACCAAAAATATTATTCATAACTTTGTATCATCAATTCCTCTTCCATCTGAGGGAAGTCATCCTATATCATACAACCATCAATACTTAGCATCAATACTAAATCCTAATAATATGTCTATATAGAATTAGACAACAAAAACAACAGATTTCAACAGTATAGGAGATGCAAAGCACAGGAAGGCTCGTTGACATAGTTAAGGTGACACAGTTCACATCACAAACATAATCACTTATCTTGAATGAAAACTCTTTTGTTTCTTTCCGTTAACACCCTGGATATCACAAAGTTCAATGGTAAAACAATCGACAACAGAAAGGCATTGGAACTTGACACCTCGATTCCGCTCAGGTCCTCGATTCAGCACGCTACGTGCTAACACACCGCACAGGAAAGCAGGAAATGGGTCACCGTCTGTCAATTTCGTTGAAAGGAGGTACACCGCTCGTTCATACTGCCAGATGATTACTTGTACTGGTATACAAATATATCATGACCTGTTCAATGACTGTTGGTATTAATGTCGGCATACCTGCCGCTTGGGGTGTAATAAAGTCCTGTAAACGTCAGAGCTGTTCCACCACTCTATGAATTGCTACATGTCTAGATATAGAGTGTGACGTCCATTTTGATGCCTACTTTCTACTTCCACGAACTTTCAACACGCATTCGCAAAACAAAACATTGAGATTCACTCAAGACAACACATTAAGACAAGCTACACGAATGCCAGCATTGTTGCGTCCAACCAAGGACTGTACCGCTCATGTCAGCCTGTATTGAGCTGATTAATATTTATACTGCTACTGGTCATTCGTGTACATTCTACATTTAATATTTACATCGGCCAGGCTGTACCTTCGCTATTTATGTCACGCTTCAACGCATACAGCGACGGTCAGGTCTGTTTACCTTGTCGAGCCTATGCACACTTAAGAGACGGCTCGTTCACATTACTACTGGCCACGAAAACACCATTTAACATTTATAAACTGGCTTTAACATTTATGGTGGACCAATTTCGATGGGGCTTAACGGAAGTTTCAAGTTCGCCTACAATGGAATGTACTCAGCACTGTGTAGTTGTTGACACACTGACTACACCAGCTCACAGGACGTAACTAGATCATCAGGTCGAGTGACGTTTTCAAGTTCAGCTGCAGATTATCATCATCTTTTTTTTGAGAAGCAAGCTCAGCTGCAAATTATCATCATTCTTTTGAGAAGCGAGTACAGCTGCATGATTATCATCATCATTTTTAGATACGAGTTCAGCTGCAGTAGATAAGAAGGTCAAGTACCGTTATTATCATCATCATTTTGGAAGCACGTTCAGATGTGTTCAGCGTTGGATCATTTAATCCTCAGAATGTTGACGCTAGATCTTCATCATTGTGGACGATAGGACTAAAGATAAGTGGCGTGTTCTTGTGTTGTGAACTGTGCCTTGTCTTGCGTATGAACTAAGCCTTCCACGTTTGATTATCATTATTTATGCTTTGTGTTTATGTTTACATGTGTTATGTGTATGTTGATATTCAGTTGATATAGGAGATTCCACGTAACAGAGGACTTATATCAGCGTTCTATAGGGACTCATCAAATTTCCTTGGGAAATTTGCTAGCGACTTTTGTTGCTATTTCCGTTTTGCTGTGACGAAGTGGATTTTTTCGTTGTTTTCATTATATTTTTTTCTGTTCTTTAGTTCTGATTTCATTTGTTTGTATTTGTAGGTCTCCTCTTTTCTATTAATTAGTTCTATACACCCTTCTGTTTATACACGGTGACGTCATTTGTATTGTTTAATTTTTCGCAGTTACCATCACATTCTATGTGATATTTTCTTTAAGTTTTGCTGTTTATTTAGTTGACTTCTGCGAATGTTTTTGTATTGTCTTTGATATTTGTTATTGTTTACATTGTTCTTGGTCAGTATTTAATATTAATAAATACATGCTCATGCACTATTAGTTGTGTAGTGCACTTATGATAACAGACTGATGGATTTGATCATGCACTATTAGGTGTGTAGTGCACTTATGATAAAGAATTGACTGGTATTATTACTATTATACAGTTGATTATAAAGGTTCTTTGTCAAAGACTTGTTTTCCACAGAGACTGCACTAATGTAATGTGATTATACAAGTACTTTAGTTAAGACTTGTTACCATTAAGGTTGAAATAAGATAATAAATTTTTTCAGGTTTTGGACTCATACTATTAGACAATATGTCTACACTTGAGTACTTTATTGAGCAAGGGAAATCCCTTGGTAAGACTGGTGATAAATTGGAAGAATTTGCGACTGTTCAATATGCCAAGGCATTGGAGTCGGAGGAAAAGAAAATGAAAATAGAAGCTGAACAAAAGAAACCAGAAGCTGAGAATTTAAAATTGCAGATGCAGGTGGAGGAAAAGAGATTCCAAATGGAAATGGAAAAGCAAAAAAGACAATCTGAGGCTGAAGAGAAAAGGTTACAAAGAGAATCTGAGGCTGAAGAGAAAAGGTTACAAAGAGAATCTGAGCCTGAAGAGAAAAGTTTTCAAAGAGAAACTAAAACTAAAAGACTAAAGGTTGAAGCTGAAACTAAAAGACTACAGGTTGAGGCTGATAATAAAAGACTAGAAGCCAAGGAGAGAAAAGCAAAAATAGAGCATGAAGAAAAACTCTTAGCTTTGGAGTTAGAGAAGTTGATGAACATGGGTAATGTTAATGATCAAAATAAGGTGTCATCTTCTGATAAGACTAATGCTAGTACTTTCAAGATTAAGCTATCATCTTTCAATGCTTCCAGTGACGACATAACGTTTTATCTGGATAGATTTGAACGTTCATGTAAAACACATAATATTGATAAATCACTATAAGTGGATCAGTTGTCGAATATACTTAAAGGTGAAGCTCTGAGTATGCTACGCATGGTCGATGAGCCTGACAAGAACAATTATGAGGTTGTCTGGGCGGCTTTGTTAAAGAAATACCAACTTAACGAAGACGGCTATCGTCTTCAATTTAAAAATATGTTACCAGAAACTGGAGTAGAATTCTCTGAATTCATTTCCAAGATACGTCTCACATTTACACGTTGGGTTGAGCTGTCTAAGACAGAACATACATTTGAAGCACTTATGGACTTACTACTTAGGGACAAGGTTATGTCTTCTGTCAACGAGTCTTTTCTTGCTTTCCTTCATGAGCGTAAGCCTAAAAGCATAAAAGAAATGGAAGAATATTGTTGCCAGTATGTTACTGCGCACCCCCATGTAACCATTAGCAACTCTAAAGTAAAGGAAGGTTTGCCAGTTGCTTCGGCAGCACCATATGGCACAAACTTCCTGCGTAAATTTCAGGGTACTCAACAACATTTTAATAGGAAGAGTAACCGGAATTATGCTCAGAATCAGGGCAATCTATTACATAGTGATTCTTCTTCGAAGAACTGGAGACGAGCTGACACCCCTCGTTATTCCACACCCAATAATTATAGACATTTTATAAGCGGTTATAATAATAGAGGTGGTCAAATCTATTCTTCGCGGAGACCTCAAAACCAAACTAGTAGATGTTTTCATCAATATGGAAACGATAATGATAACTATAGAAACTGGGATTCAAACCAGGATAACAGTTACAATAGAGAAAATAATGATAATTTCAAAGGCAATAATGTTCGCGGTAGATCTCAACATAGAAGAAAGATATATCAACAGGCAAACTCTGTACAGCAAGAGTCTCAGGGAGCCTGTAAGCAGGATAATGATAATAAAAACTCTAGCGCTATCACTTGTTCTGCCTTTGACTTTAGGAGAGCAACTAAATGCCCCAATGCTCTACTTTGTTCGAGCCTACAACTGTAACTACCTTGAGTTGTGGTCACCCTCTTCCCGCTCTGCCCGCTGCAGTTGCACATGACGGGAGAGGTTCTCTTATCCTACATAAAGGTCTAATAAATAGTAATCCAGTCTCAGTCCTTTTGATTCTGGATGGACTACGAATGGGGTTAAGCAATCTCTAGTAGACCCATCCTGTGCTACAGGAAAGGTGATCAAATGTGTCACATTTGGTGGCACTTTGGAAAAGTATCCTACTGCCATAATACATATTGCTACTCCCTTTTTTACGGGAGATGTCCACGCGTGTCTTCTACCGAATCCTATTGCGGACCTTATTATCGGTCGTATTCACGGAGTTAGGGAATGTACCCCACAGGAGATTGCTGCTTGGGAAGATCAGAATATGCATGCTACCAATGCAGTGGTCACAAGAGCACAAGCTCTGGAGACACCTCAAACTTCATTGACTAGTAATAATGAAATGCATAGCCAAGATAGTCACTTGGTTATTTCACGTGACTCTTTCATAAAGTTGCAAGAAGAAGATCCTTCTTTACAAAAATTCTTCATTCTAGCAAAAAATGTGATCCAAATCAAAATACAAATAGAAAGTCTTGGATTACCATGAAGAACGGAGTACTTGTGCGTGTGATAAATTTAACCGTGATACAACGTTAAAATATCTCCAAAGATAAAATGTAGGGATAAAAATAATGCGTAAGCTACTAGAAGACATGATCGCCCATGCCGCGGTTCACTACCCGCCATGGAAACTAACTTGTTAGACGTGAAGACAAAACGTTTACCCTTGGAGACGGGAGGGAACGGAGATCAAAAAGAAAAAAAATATGACTGAACACGTGCTTGAAACTAGCAAGGCTAAAAAGACGCAATTGGTGGGGAAAGGAAAAAAATTCACGTCCACAAGTTGACACAATGTAAAGAAATGGACAAAAGGGACCTTAGCTATTATACGCAACAGTCATTTCTTGGACGCTTTTACGATACTTAGTCCTTTTATTTGAATTCAGCGGCAAACGCATTACAGAAGATGCTCGAACATATTTCAAAAAAAACAACTAACCTTGAAAAAGTAACTTTTTCTTAATAATAATGTTAGGAATATAAAACCTAGCTAGTCTGATAGCCCATCTTGAGCAGAGAAATAATAATATGCTTTCATTTATACAGACGGATAGATAATAATGAAGATATTGACAAAAGACTGTGTTGTTCATAACAGACGAGCGACTGCACTGTTTAAAAAATGTCACTAATTTTCAAAAATTGCGGCCTTGAGACTCAAGTGCTAAAATCTAGTTGGAATGAAAGAGAGGGGGAAATAGTGGAAAATTGTGGCTAAAAATAACTCTAGAGACCGATTCGTGTAGAAAGGCATGTAGAACCAAGCGTGTTTTTATGAAAAAGCAAGTAGAGACAAACGGACCAACAGACAATAATACATACTTGACTGAGGTATGACTGAATTGACTTTTGGTAGGAGGTTTGAAATTTGAAAGGGGGGAAGTCGGTGATTGGCCACAGATAATCATATTATCGGCGCACAGACGCGCATTTTTGCCATTCAACATAAATTGTCCATTAGTAGACACAGTAATTCTTCAGTGGTGTAGTTCCCAGAAGCTAATTGCCATATTTAGAAGGACGCCATACTAGAGCCAGCAGCTCAGCTGAGTTTTGCTAGAATATAACTGTGTTCTCTATTCATAATTCGGGTAAGACTGAAAGCATTTCTTTGTATATTTTAATATTGTTTAATGTTTCGAGTGATTTGATACTGCCATATCAAAATCTATCCCTTACAACAAGTAAGGATTCGCTCTAGATCCCCAGCCCAAGTTCAGGGTCTAGAGACAAACAAAATACATAAACGCCAGCAAGGATTATGAAGGGCGGATCAAGTGTTGAGATCAGTGGAACATATCACCTATCTTATTCAATAGCAGGAAGCTAATGAACATATTTCAGAATATGTAGTCTTGGGGAACTAGTACTATGTGAAACCAACTTGGTAAGATGTGCTGTATGGTCAGAGAGATCTGACCCCGTCTATGTGGTGTTGTTGTGTAGTGTTGTGTGCAGAAGTGGCTCAGGAGGTAGAGTTCTGACACATGACCCAATACTTTTGTTGCAGAAGTGTGAGTTTCTGTTTGGCACCAAAGTGGTGTCAAATGCTGTGTTGATATATACAAGTGTGGACCAGTGCAGTCTAGTATTTTGTCAGAGCAGCCTTATATTGCCCCCAAGCATGGAGAGGTGGGGCCACCAGATTCCATCACCAGAACTACTCAGTCAAGATACGTGAGCGTCTGGCCTGCTGGACCTTCACCAACTTATTTACTAACTAACACCCCAACTATATTACCATCACTAGAACCCACAAAAATTTTGGGAAATAAAACTTGTATTACTCCCATCAGTGAATGGACAATGTTTGGTAGTCATAGACAGGGAGTGATGATATCACCCCAACAGCATATCTAGAAAAAAGTTCTCCTTGGACTATCTTAAGATAATTACTATTAACCAGTCATTTGAAATACATATGTACACATTTTTCTATTTTATTATGACATATATTCATGCATTTCATTCATAATTTCAAAACCTTTCATATGTTCTGACCAAAATAAAACCTTGGTTCAGAACAAATAAACTTAAAGAAAATTTAATATCAAATATTTAAACAGCTTGAGTTAGTTCAGTGTGTTATAAATTTTATTAATATTATTAGACTTATTAACTCATTAACTACCGCAAGCCGCTGTCAGCGGCTCACAACATAATCACATTTGGACTGCAAGCCGCTCAGGGCGCCAATCTAATTTTAGTAATAAAACGAATAAAAGATGTACTGAAACACTCTCTGATCTGGTTCGAGATTTTAAGTTGCCACCGGAAAACAAATTCCCAAAGCATGGTTGTTGTAGAACACTGAAAAATTGATATTATGTTCATATTTTTCAGCGTTTTGGGTTAGTTACCAAATCGTGTAAAACTGTTTACCGTGGCAACTAGTGCTAGGACTACAAAAAATGCGTGTACATCTCGTCTAACGGCTGAATAGGATAGAAACATATTTCAACAATTGACTGAAAGATCTAGCGACGAGGACAAGAGTGAAAACGGTGTGCACATTGATTGAAATTGTGATTTTGATAGAGATGGGGCGCAAGCAGTTATAATTGTGAAAATATTGCAAGTCCTCGGCCATCGGAGGGCCGTTAAATAACAACAACCTCTATTAGAGTTGCAACCAATGTTTATTGTAATGGTACATTCATTTATCTTTAAAATGACGTGTAATTCATACAAATCTGTAAACAGTTACGAAAACTACAGCTTACTTTGTGCAAACACCTACAGGATGAAAATGGGAAAAAATTTAATTCGGCCACAGTGTGTTTTTCAATTTGGTAGTTAATGTGTTAAATATCTGTGTGTGTGTGTATGTAATCTACCACAACACATTACATATCAGTACCCTAGAATTTTAACGTAGCCACATTCATTAGTAAAAAAGATATGTGTGAGGTCGTAAGTGGTAGCAAGAAGGGCCTTCTGTAAATTCACAGCTACATTTATCTCAGGAGCCTTCACAGCTGACCTCATGCATCACACTAGGTAATATCACAACCATACAGTACCATCAAATCCACTACATATATTGGGGTCTTGTCCAGGGATAATTAGCTTATCAGTAATATTAGGATCTCCTGGTGGGAGAATTAAATCAGGGGGGCAAATTGTAAAAATTAAAAGTGTCCCTTAAAATAAAAGTTGGTGAATCTTCACAGCCAGTGGTAGTTAATTGATTAATTAATTAATTAGAATTACTTTAGTTATTAATTGGTTAGAGATTTATCTTGCTCATTGCTAAATTGTCTAAAAAGTATGGCGGAGCTGGCAAAGTTCAGATCAGCTGCTGTGCTAACGGCGAAGGATATGGGAATGGATGGTCAGGGTTTAATTCAATACGTAACTGCAGAATGTGATAAGTATATTGAAAGGGAAGATAGGAGGTTAGCTGAAGAGAAGAGGTTACAAATTGAGGCCGATAGAGAACTTAAGAGGCTGCAGATTGAGGCAGAAGAAAAACGACAGCAAAGGGAGTCAGAAGAAAAAAGATTGACTGCCGAAAGGGAGGCAGAAGAAAAAAAGATTGACTGCCGAAAGGGAGGCAGCAGAAAAAGAGGCCGAAAGGGAGTCAGAAGAAAAAAGATTGACTGCCGAAAGGGAGGCAGAAGACAGAAGGTTGCAAAGGGAGCATGAATTACGACTAAGGGAGCTGGAATTACAAGGCCATGCTCCTGAAAATGGTGCCAGCCCTTTTGCCTCAGATGCTACGCCTAGTCAGGAGCCTCAACATCAGCTATGGGGTTTCATTTAGACCATTTTGTTGAGAAAGACGATGACACAGAGGTGTACCTCAGTCGTTTTGAATTATTAGCTACTACATATGGGTTAGAGAGAGAGACGTGGAGTTTAAAGTTATCACAGGGACTGAGAGGTACTTCTTATGAAGTCTTCGCAAAAATAAACAGAGAAGACCAAGACAATTATGACATGTTAAAGCGGGCTTTGTTGTTAAGATACGAAAAAAATGGTGAATTTTATCGTAAGAAATTTAGAAATGCCAAACTGTTGTCTGGGGAGACATACCACCAATTCTCTGCCAGACTGGAAACCTATTTGGAGAAATGGACTGCTCTGGGGAAGACCCAAGATCTTATAGAAATGATCATGATAGAGCAATTGAGAGAGTCCATGGCTCCAGACTTGAGAAAATTTCTCATGGAACAAGGTGCAGAGAGGTTAAGGGAGGTTTTAAATGTCGCTGAGAGGTATCAGGCAGCCCAGGCAGAGTTAAGTGGTGCTAAAAAGAAGCACATAGACAATTTTAAAGCTCCACAGCAATTTAATAAATTTGATAATAGAGAACAGGGTAATAAAGGTAGGACAAACTTTGAACGGCCAAGAAATGACTATCGAGACAGAAACTCACAGTTCAATGACCAAAAATACAATGAAAGAAAACTGTTGAACCAAGGAAAAAGATGGTGCAAATGGTGCAAGAAAGATAACCATAACACCGAATTTTGTAGAAGGAAACCTTCAAACATTGCTGCAATGAAGTCGGGGACTCAAAGATTAAAGGTTAATCCTAAGGGACAGCAGGAACCTTATCACCCCCCAGTTTGTGAGGATGTTATTTGTAATGGGGTCACCATAAGGTGCCTTTATGATACAGGTTTGGATTATGATTCAGTTGTGAAGTCTAGCCTAGTGGACCCAAGTCAGTATACCACAGAAACAGTGGAAATACAAGGGGCGACTAAGGACATACCACTCATGACACTTCCCATCGCAAGGATAACAGTGAAAACTCGCTATGTGGAAGGAGAAATCAGAGCAGCAGTTATAGATGAACCAATCTACCCTCTGATATTGGGGTGTAGATACGTCTTCTTGGGGAATCCCGAGAGACCTGTGATCATGGCGACAGTGCAGACCAGGTCACAGAAAAAGAAGGAAGAAGGTGAACCTATAAATGCTCATCCAGAGGAGATGAGGAAGGCGCAGGCTGAGGATAAGACCCTTAAGCCATGTTTCAAAAAATTGCCCAAATGCCACACACCTCCAAGCAAGGGAGAATACTTTACGAAGAACAAACTATTATATAGGAAGGCCGGAACTGGAACAAATGGTCACAACCAGCTGGTTCTTCCCACTTCATATAGGGATAAAGTGATGGAACTCGGGCATGCGATTCCCTTCAGTGGTCCTACGGGGATCAGCGCCACAGGACAGCTTATAGCTTGTCATTACTTCTGGCCAGGGATAACGGAGGATATAAAAAGATATGTCAAATCCTGCCTAGAATGTCAACGGGTAGCTCCAAAGCATTGGACTGCTCCTGCAACTCTAGGGGAAATGTCCATAGTGGGAACACCTTTTGAGAGGGTTGCAGTGGATACTGTGGGACCTCTCACTCGGACCAAGAGGAGGAACAGTTACATCCTTACTCTGGTGGACACTTGTTCTATGTGGGGAGAGGCGGTAGCCCTGCCATCAATTCATTCAAAACATGTAGCAGAGGCACTACTTACAATATTCACCAGATTAGGATTCCCGCAACAAATCTTGACTGATAATTGCTCACAGTTCAAGGGGAAACTAACGGAAGAAGTTTTTAAGCTATTTCAAGCCAGACACTTTCATTGTAGTCCGTACCATCCACAAGGGAACGGCCAGGTAGAGAGGTTCAATGGGACTCTCATTTCTATCCTGAGGAAGCTGGCACACGAAAAACCGGATCTGTGGGATCAATTCCTGCCCGCCGCGTTAGTTCAACCGGGATGGCTCCCGCAACTCTGCTATTTGGGAGACCCATAAAAGGTCCATTAGAAGCTTTATTAAAGACCTGGACAGATGAGAAGGCAGAAGAGACTGTTACCTCATCTTATCAATACGTGAACGAACTGACCACTCGTTTGAAAGCTGGATGGAAACTGGCAAATGATAATTTGAAACAAGCCAGGAAGAAACATGCAGCATATTTTAATAGGAAGGCAAAGGACAGAGAACTAGCTGTGGGAGAGAAGGTGCTGCTTCTACTACCCGGTAGCCAGAATAAATTACAAATTGGATGGCAAGGTCCATATACGGTTCTAGAGAAGGTGTCTAGAACAAACTATAACATTGACAAAAAGGGAAAGGAGAAAGTTTATCATGTAAACCTTTTAAAGTAGTATCTGGACAGACCACTCCAGGAAAGCACCCCCTTACTGACCTTAGCTATCGCAACTCAAATGCAAAAGGAACCACTCACCTCACATGAATACCCATTACATCCTTGTGAAACAGCAGCACAGGTAAAAGTCAGTAAGCACCTGACTAAAAACCAGAGGGAGAGAGTTCAACAGGTTCTGGAGGAACATACAGATGTATTAACAGATAAACCAGGACATACAAATTTGCTACAGTATGACATGAAACTGGTAGACTCAAACCCAATCTGTATGGGAGCCTATTCTATTCCGTTCGCGAAGGAGAAGGCATTGAAGGAAGAAATAGATTATTTGTTGAAGGAGGGGATTATTTCACACAGTGAATCATCTTTTAGCTCCAGTGTAGTTTTGTTGAGAAAACCGTCTGGGGAACACAGACTGTGCATAGATTACAGGAAACTGAATGCTGTCACAGAAGGACAAGTGGATCCATTACCAGACACAAAACAGTTATTTGCCAGATTAAACAAGGCAAAATACTTTTCAAAGGTGGATCTTAGTAAAGGCTATTACCAGATTCCAGTGAAGCCTGAAGTGAGACCTTATTTGGCTTTTAGCACTTCGGATGGACATTATGAATTCAACATGCTACCATTCGGACTGAAAAATGATCCGAGTGTATTTTCAAGGATGATGCGCAAATTGTTGGATCCCCTGAATAACCCATGTATCACGAATTTCATGGAAGATATTCTCGTCGCCACAGAGACATTTGAAGAACACATTGACTCCCTAAAAATGTTATTTGATAGGCTTAGGGAGGCGAACTTAACTGCTAGGCCAACAAAATGTTGTATTGGATGCAAAGAGTTGGAATTCTTGGGACACACTGTATATCAGGGCAACATGACCCCTGACCCCAAGAACTTGGAAAAACTGCAGAGAGCACCTAGACCACAAACAAAAAAGGGCGTGCGATCATTCGTGTCGTTATGTGGTTTTTACCAAAAATATATCAAAAATTTTAACTCAATATGTGCTCCTCTGACTGATTTGACTCGCAAGGGACATCCGGATAAAATAGTTTGGACTGCGCAATGTGAATTAGCGTTCCAAGAGTTAAAGGAAAAACTCACTAGCAAGCCTATTCTCAAACTGCCTGATTTGAAACAGGACTTTATCGTTAGAACAGATGCAAGTAATGTAGGGCTCGGGTCGGCTTTGTTGCAAAGATCATCTTCACCTGATGGGGAACTGAACCCAGTCGCTTATGCAAGTCGCAAATTGAATAAGGCGGAACAAGGATATTCCACAAGCGAAAAAGAATGTTTAGCGTTAATCTGGGCAATAAAGAAGTTCCAAATCTACCTGTATGGTAGGACTTTTGTGGTCCAGACGGATCATCAGCCCCTAGTATTCTTATCTCAGGCTAAGCATGAAAACGCAAGATTGTTGAGGTGGTCTTTATTACTGCAACCTTATCAGTTTAGTATTGAGTACATACCAGGGTCATTGAATGTCGGTGCAGATTTCCTCAGTCGGCACCCCTGTGATCAAAACTAGAGTAGTGGCAGGCGTGAGGAGTAATTTTATCTATGTGTATCACTGGTTTTGGAACTTGCCGTAGGCATGTTTTCAAGTTGGGAGATGTGTGATAAATTTAACCGTGATACAACGTTAAAATATCTCCAAAGATAAAATGTAGGGATAAAAATAATGCGTAAGCTACTAGAAGACATGATCGCCCATGCGGCGGTTCACTACCCGCCATGGAAACTAACTTGTTAGACGTGAAGACAAAACGTTTACCCTTGGAGACGGGAGGGAACGGAGATCAAAAAGAAAAAATATGACTAAACACGTGCTTGAAACTAGCAAGGCTAAAAAGACGCAATTGGTGGGGAAAGGAAAAAAATTCACGTCCACAAGTTGACACAATGTAAAGAAATGGACAAAAGGGACCTTAGCTATTATACGCAACAGTCATTTCTTGGACGCTTTTACGATACTTAGTCCTTTTATTTGAATTCAGCGGCAAACGCATTACAGAAGATGCTCGAACATATTTCAAAAAAAACAACTAACCTTGAAAAAGTAACTTTTTCTTAATAATAATGTTAGGAATATAAAACCTAGCTAGTCTGATAGCCCATCTTGAGCAGAGAAATAATATGCTTTCATTTATACAGACGGATAGATAATAATGAAGATATTGACAAACGACTGTGTTGTTCATAACAGACGAGCGACTGCACTGTTAAAAAAATGTCACTAATTTTCAAAAATTGCGGCCTTGAGACTCAAGTGCTAAATCTAGTTGGAATGAAAGAGAGGGGGAAATAGTGGAAAATTATGGCTAAAAATAACTCTAGAGACCGATTCGTGTAGAAAGGCATGTAGAACCAAGCGTGTTTTTTTAAGAAAAAGCAAGTAGAGACAGACGGACCAACAGACAATAATACATACTTGACTGAGGTATGACTGAATTGACTTTTGGTAGGAGGTTTGAAATTTGAATGGGGGGAAGTCGGTGATTGGCCACAGATAATCATATTATCGGCGCACAGACGCGCATTTTTGCCATTCAACATAAATTGTCCATTAGTAGACACAGTAATTCTTCTGTGGTGTAGTTCCCAGAAGCTAATTGCCATATTTAGAGGGACGCCATACTAGAGCCAGCAGCTCAGCTGAGTTTTGCTAGAATATAACTGTGTTCTCTATTCATAATTCAAGTAGGACTGAAAGCATTTCTTTGTATATTTTAATATTGTTTAATGTTTCGAGTGATTTGATACTGCCATATCAAAATCTATCCCTTACAACAAGTAAGGATTCGCTCTAGATCCCCAGCCCAAGTTCAGGGTCTAGAGACAAACAAAATACATAAACGCCAGCAAGGATTATGAAGGGCGGATCAAGTGTTGAGATCAGTGGAACATATCACCTATCTTATTCAATAGCAGGAAGCTAATGAACATATTTCAGAATATGTAGTCTTGGGGAACTAGTACTATGTGAAACCAACTTATTTACTAACTAACACCCCAACTATATTACCATCACTAGAACCCACAAAAATTTTGGGAAATAAAACTTGTATTACTCCCATCAGTGAATGGACAATGTTTGGTAGTCATAGACAGGGAGTGATGATATCACCCCAACAGCATATCTAGAAATAAGTTCTCCTGGGACTATCTTAAGATAATTACTATTAACCAGTCATTTGAAATACATATGTACACATTTTTCTATTTTATTATGACATATATTCATGCATTTCATTCATAATTTCAAAACCTTTCATATGTTCTGACCAAAATAAAACCTTGGTTCAGAACAAATAAACTTAAAGAAAATTTAATATCAAAAATTTAAACAGCTTGAGTTAGTTCAGTGTGTTATAAATTTTATTAATATTATTAGACTTATTAAATATCTGTGTGTGTGTGTGTATGTAATCTACCACAACACATTACATATCAGTACCCTAGAATTTTAACGTAGCCACATTCATTAGTAAAAAAGATATGTGTGAGGTCGTAAGTGGTAGCAAGAAGGGCCTTCTGTAAATTCACAGCTACATTTATCTCAGGAGCCTTCACAGCTGACCTCATGCATCACACTAGGTAATATCACAACCATACAGTACCATCAAATCCACTACAGTGCGTATGGACCAAGACTCGACTGCGTCTACACATTCACAAATTCTTGTGGCTAAGAGTATGAGAGTGCAAATATTGCAACATGCTCATGACTCGCAATGTGCTGGACATATGGGTTTTTCCCGTACAAAGTCGAGAGTTCTCGCGGCTTTCTTTTGGCCATTTATCAACAAGGACATGCGTATTTACTGCCGATCTTGCAAAATATGTCAAGAGGTCAAATCTAGAGGACCACGACATTCAGCGCCTATTGAGGCTGCTGACATTCCTATTCGGCCTTTTCAGAAAATGGCAATAGATATTATTGGTCCTTTTAGGATCAAGTCGGCCAGAGGACATCAGTTTATTCTTACATGTTTCGACATGTGCACACGTTGGCCAGAGACTATATCTCTTAAGAGCATCTCTACTGCCGATATAGCAGACGCTCTTTGGTTGATATTTTCTCGTTTGGGTTTCCCAAGAGAAATATTGTCAGACCATGGCACGCAACTTATATCTGACACTACGTCACAGGTAATGTCTACTCTGCAAATTAAAAGGTCTCTCAGCAGTATTTATCACGCAATGTCAAACGGGTTAGTTGAGCGTTTGAATAGAACGCTCAAGACTTTACTTGGGAAGATAACTGAGGATCATCCTCAGGATTGGGACAGGGTCTTACCCGCGGCTCTCTTCGCGTATAGAGAGGTTCCCAATGAACACACAGGGTTTTCTCCTTTTGAACTTGTCTTTGGCGCGCAACCGCGCGACCCTATGTCTTTGCTCCACGATCTTATTACTGCCGATAATATTAGCGATGACACACAATCTTCATATGAGTATGTCATTGCTCTTAAGCAAAAGATCATCGAGGCATGCAAACTATCAACTTCTTCCGAATTTGCTAAGGAAAAGGCAAGACAATTTGTAAATAAGAATAGATGTCTACGACAACTTTGTCCGTGTGACAAAGCATTCGTTCTACTTCCTTCTAGGGAGAACAGACTTCTTATTGCATGGAAAGGTCCATATGCGATAGTCTCAAGAATTTCCGATGTCGACTATGTTGTCGATATTGATGGGAAGCATAAAACTTTCCATATAAATATGCTCACGGAATTTCATGAACGACCGGACTATTTTCAGCCTAGTTTCCAGGCGACGGACGATTCTCCTGTACCTCATGGTCATTACTCATCCCTGTCGGTTATACAGTATGAGGAAACTACGTTCTCAGATGTCAATCTTCCTCTACCGGTGATCCCACTTCATTCTACGGAATCTTGGAAAAACGTTACTGTTTCTTCTAATCTTTCCGCTGAGGAACACCGACAAGTCTCTTCGATGTTACAAACATTTCAGGATGTCCTTACCGACATTCCTGGATACACACATGTCATCGAACATGACATAATACTTACTGACTATAATCCTATCACAGTCAGACCTTATCCGATACCTATCCATTTTCAGTCACAAGTCGAAAAAGAATTGGATGAAATGATACAATTGAAGATAATTGAACCATCCACTTCAGCATACTCTTCGTCCATGGTTATTGTTCGAAAGAAAGACAATAACATTCGCCTTTGCGTTGATTTTCGCAAATTGAACCAAGTTACGAAGTTCGATGCTGAACCTATGCCTTCATTAGAAGAGCTACTAAACAAACTATCTAATTCTAGACTCTTTACCAAACTCGATTTGTGGAAAGGTTATTGGCTAGTTCCTTTAACTAAACGCGCCAAACCTCTTACTGCTTTTTCTACACCTAGGGGTCTATTCCAATGGAATATCATGCCTTTCGGTATTATGAACGCCCCTGCTACATTCGTACGCATGATGCGTCGAATTCTCTCATATCGTACAGATGTCATAGCATACGTAAACGATATCTGTCTCTTCAGTGATTCCTGGGAAGATCACTATGTGGGTTTATACGAATTGCTGTCTACTCTTCGTGAGTATAATTTAACTGCAAAACCCTCTAAAGCCTTTATAGGATTTAGTGAAATTTCTTTCCTGGGTCACCGTGTTGGTCATGGTCTTTTAAAAACAAAGGACCACAATATTTCAAAAATACTAAACATTTCTGTCCCTAAGACGAAAAAACAAGTACGTAGTCTCTTAGGTTTGATACAATTTTATGGACGATTCATTCCGAATCTATCATCCATTATGGCACCTCTTTCAACCTTATTGAAAAAAGGATCGCCTAATCTGATCCGCCGGTCTCAAGAATGCCAATCCTCATAGGACCAGATTAAAACTTTATTTTCATCTCCACCTATCTTAAGGTTACCTACCATTGAGAAGACTTTTGTTCTTCGAAGTGACGCCTCATCCACTGGGATAGAGGCAGCACTAATGCAGGAGTATTCAGATACTCTGCATCCGGTGATGTATATTTCTAGGAAGCTAAATGCGGCAGAAAGGAATTACTTGGTTTTAGACCGTGAATTGTTGGCTATGGTTTGGTCAATTCTCAAGTTACAAAGATTCCTTCTGGGCGCGCATTTCATTGTGGAAACCGACCAAAAAGCTGTTACAGCTATTCAAAGTAAAATCTTGAAGAGCTCGAGATCCACTCGATATGCCATTGCTCTTCAACCTTTTCATTTCACGGTACGAGCTATCCGCGGTTCGGATAATGTCATAACGGATATACTGTCTAGATGCTGTCACGTGAAAGATAATTTATTTTACCATCTTGTCCATAATTTGATTACTCCTTTAAATGTTCTGTTTTCCGAGACATTTTGTATTTTCTTTTTCTTTCCTTTTCTACCTTTGTGGCCAAACTTTCTCACCCTCTCAAACCCCACCCGAGGTTGTTTACGCTGGCCAGCTGCGGTCAGCTAACGCTAGACGATAATGTTACGTCAACGCACCTGTTCGACCAGAGAAACATTTCTCGGGTCCGCTTTAAGTGTTAGAACGAGCCAAGACGGTTTCTGTGAAAGAAACGGTTCGTTAGCGGCGGGTACCCTCTGTGGTCCCAACAGGGGAATTTCTCTGGTCGCTTTAAAACGTTTGATGACGAGCGGCTGGTACCCTTTAAGGCCTGGGTAACGAGTGTGATCTGTTCCAGGGGAAGATAACAACCCGCGGTCAGTCTTTGGGTTTTTGCCCCTTAGACAAGAGAGAGCATAATGTTATGCATTTCTCTACCTGGGGAACTTTCGCACGATTTCTTTTGTCTTCTCTAGATTACGTCTTTCGCCGAACTTCTGTAGAAATACGCACGCCAGGTGTTCGGGGGGAGCGTCCCTTGTAATCTATAAGAGTAGACTGGTTTTAATAGACAAAGACATTCGTAAATTTTCCTGGCCCGAGATAGACCATTATGGAAATAAGGCAAACATTAACACAGAACTAAATGTTTTTCGCCTATTTCTTGGCATTTTTCGGGGTGAGTTGACATATCTTATAAATATGATATATTCATGTTAGCTTTTATAATATCTGTTAGGGAAGTGAATTTATTTCTGAGGACTTCTCCTAGTAATTTATTCAGTGATAAGGTAGCGCTGTCTACGGCCTATTAAGTGGTGCTTACACTGTTACGGTTTATCATGGGTTAAATGTTAAACTTACAATAACAGATATTAGGCGTAGAATCAGTCCACGAATGCTTACCATTGGGTTAAGAGTCAGCAAAATTAACTGTCATTTCTGTAAGATAATGTCAGGTGTGGATTGTTCACTTTAAAACGGAATAGTGAGATGCAGGTAATAACTCTGGATTATAGGAGATAGTCACTTATTCCTTTTGATAGATATTTCTAGTGGCAAGGGAGGATCATTTTATGCTTACTTGTGTGGCTAGGCACTAGTCTATAACTTTCACGGAAAGCAGTCACCAGGCATAGATATAATTTATATCGTATGATCTAGCCACAACTGTATTATTATAGCAAGAACATTGCATTTTCTTTGTACTCATTTTGTGGAAATGCTAATATATTTCCCAAAGGGGACATACGATTTATTTGTGTAATGTCAAATGCTGTAATCGGTTTATGTAAATTCATTTAATGTTGTAAGATGAATAAGCATATTAATTTAACTGTAACTACATGTTAGGTTTCCTGTATGTTGAGATTGGGAGAAGAGGAGTAGATTTTGCTGTCAGAATATTTAATGACAGTTACATGGGTGTGCAAAAGATATTAACCCTATGCGGGCGCGTGTTGATAATTGATATTTTTAAGGAACAGGAGACATGGTTAAAGACAGCCCTAAACTATCATAGCAATAACTACAATAAATTTAATCCCATAGTGGAGCGAAACTTTCTGTATAAAGTTAGATTGATTTTAGCGTTGCTTGAAGTTAAAAGGTGTCTCTTTTGGGTCTCAGTTCCAGGGGGACCGACTCGCGAGAGCAGATTCCAGTCAGGCGAAGAACGAAATATTCTCTTCGATCTAGAGGGTTCTGAATACCGCTAGCGTCACGAATCGTCACACCCCGTTCCTGAATCAAAACCCCTTTTTGTCAACGCCAAGTTAAGCTCACGCAGTGCAACGGAGCCAACGCTAAATCTGGAATCGCCAAACGCAGTAGTAGTTCTCTACTCGCCTATTGGATTACCAGCCAGAGCATTGCGGCTTCCAGAATATCAAACCCGCTCAGCATGCCTATAGCAGAATTCCATATCACCCGCCTTTGTTGTGCCTAAACGGGGCACCCAGCAAACCACAGCCAAACCAGTTTAAACAGGATTTATACCAAGTACGAAAGCCGATTCTAGCGCCGGATAAGCGCGCAAGGGACAATTTGTCCTCAAGTGACTTCGTCCTGTGTATTTATTCCTGGATATATTAAAACCTCGCACTTAGGAGCGGCCAGCAAAGATATACAGCGTCTTCCAGCCCCTCACGCAAATTAGTGTCACCAAAGATAGCGCCTACATTGGATTTACAGGTCAAGTCCATCATCCATGGAGTATATCTTTACGTAAAGACATTGGAGCTATCCCATTTGGTCCCACGAAAGCGGACGGACATGCTGTCGCTCAGTTTGTTTATTTGGTCAGCAGGAGATAGACAGTCTCCAGTCCCATCGCGAAATCAGGGGTGCCACCAACAATAGCGACTACAGTGGATTTATACAGGTCAAGTCCATCACCCATGGAGTATATCTTTACGTAAAAAAAGACACTGTCTGAAGCATTGTACTTGGTCCCACGAAAACCGACAGACTGGCAGACAGTTTATTTATTTCTCTTTGTGTTCTACAGGTTTTATGAATGGTGATCTGTGTGTGTGATTGTTGGTGTATATGATTATCGATGAATATTTGATTATTGATGAAATTTTATGTTGTTGTGATGATATGCATTATTTTCATGCTTTTCTTCTTTAATAAATTTTACACATTTATTAATGCGCTGTTCACGACCTTTCCATCCATATTTGTATTTTTAGCTCTTTACTATAATCTCTATGTATGATAAGAGAAAAGAGTTGAGAGCAGGAGGTGCTTAGACAGACATAAGTGGGTTGAGGCCTGGAGAGAGAGATCATTTGAATAAATATTCTTCCAGGTTGTCTAAAGTCCATCTCCTATTTACACCTTATCTAAAGTGTAATCTATAACTCTGTCAGTCCACTAGCCCTTGTCGATTTCACTACAGTTGTCCAACTCGACATATACTCTACACTCTAACTCAACCACGACAGATGCCCACATGACTCCACTTAACTCTTCTGTCCTAGAAATTCCTTATACACGTCTAGACTTATGACAGTTCTTGACTATAACAATATATGTTAACACATTTGTGTTCACATGAGTGTTGTAAATTATGTGATTTCACCCTCTGTTATCTTCTTTAGTATAACAGGAAGGGTTAGTTATCGCAATACAAGGAACAAAAGTTCCCACAGCCACAGTTATAGTATGATTTGTATGCTTGATTAATGTATATTAGAAAATCTTACATTTATCATATGGAACTATTTGTATTTTCTCAGCAGAATAATTTCTGGTGCGCGATGAATCTCTCCGTGTTGTCATCCTTGATGTTGTACAAGGTCTATTCTTACCATGGCACTGGAGTGCACTTACTTGGGATTTGTTCGGCGACAGCATTTTTTGTATTATATGATTCATGTTAGATAACATTGTATTAAATTATATATTACATGTTAGTATAATGTACCTTCTTCTGTTAAAGTGATTGTATCACTGGGTTTTCATGATTTGTCTATTGATAAATGGGGGAATAAGGTATTTAACGTAATAATATGTTATAAATACATATGTTGATCACATTGCAACTTTTCCAGCACTATATGTACGTTGATACCTCCTCCCTGGATATGTGTATACTTAGTGTAATAATTCTCTGATGTAGTAAGATATATTCTCACTTAAGTTGAAGTTGTCCTCATATTAGACATTATATTTAATTGCAATACTTCTCACCTACGCATTATTTGTGCGTTACGAGCTTGTAGTATCTTGCTCTTGGTTGTATTTTTAAAAATATGTTCCATTTATTTTTTTTCTCCGCAGGGGGCGGTAAACTGTAGCGGTCAGTGTGCTGAGCCTCTCCATGTAAAAGTGCCTGATTAAAAGCTGGGGATATTATTTTGTATTTCCTAGTCTAAGGGCATTAATCTAGGTTTTGTTGGGATGATTGTTCACAGGGTAGTGATCTCACTTGTCTGTTATGTCTGTGGTCTGTTTTGGAAAACCTATGTCAGTTTTGTCTGATATGGTTTCAAACCGTCTACTTTGAGCGATGCTCAAAAGGTCTGGCGCCTCAGTGCGCATGCGTGACTTGTGGCGCGATTTGGTAGAAGCCATTACCGACTAGATTATCGGGCTGTGTTTTAAGAGAGTCAAGATGTCTCTTGATAAGTCCTCTGTGGTTCGACAAGATGTCGTATATTATTTAATGCGTATTCTCAGCGCCTTGGAGGCGATGTGAGTGTGGTTATATTTATTCTGAAGGAACAGAAGGTAACTGACTCTTTGAACTGTTTCCCTTATTGATAGAATCTTCATGACTCGTATTATCGATAGTTTATGATTCTTTCCCTGAGCGGGAAAACGTACCACCTACGTATCCTTGAAAGGAAGCTCTCTATGTATTCTGATTATGCACTAGGCTGGTGCATGCCCGAAGTACTTATATATATATATATATATATATATATATATATATATATATATATATATATATATATATATATATATATATATATTGTTCTGTATCCCGCATGGCGCCGATACTAATTATACAAGGTGGGATTCCCCTTGTTTGATGAAGAATCACCCGGAGGCCATTTGAACCGTAAGTCCGCCATTTTGCTAGGCCGGTCGGAGTCATCTAATGTCTGACTTACTAATGTCAGAGTGGAGTTTGTTTAAACTCACATATGGGATATATCTTCCCTGAAGCTGATGATTGAGAACATTGTACGAGATCAGCTTTATTAGACACATGCCAAGCTGGATGATGACTGTATTAATATATCATGACCTGTTCAATGACTGTTGATATTAATGTCGGCATACCTGAAGCTTGGGGTGTAATAAAGTTCTGAAAACGTCAGAGCTGTTCCACCACTCTATGAATTGCTACATGTCTAGATATAGAGTGTGACGTCCATTTTGATGCCTACTTTCTACTTCCACGAACTTTCAACACGCATTCGCAAAACAAAACATTGAGATTCACTCAAGACAACACATTAAGACAAGCTACACGAATGCCAGCATTGTTGCGTCCAACCAAGGACTGTACCGCTCATGTCAGCCTGTATTGAGCTGATCCATATTTATACTGCTACTGGTCATTCGTGTACATTCTACATTTAATATTTACATTTGCCAGGCTGTACCTTCGCTATTTATGTCACGCTTCAACGCATACAGCGACGGCCAGGACTGTTTACCTTGTCGAGCCTATGCACACTTAAGAGACGGCTCGTTCACATTACTACTGGCCACGAAAACACCATTTAACATTTATAAACTGGCTTTAACATGTATGGTGGCCAATAACAGTCAACTGGTAACCATTAAATATTATTCTATTTGGATATACATATATTATTCAGTTGGATTACATATTTTTTCATCTTGGATAACCAATCATCCTTGTTAAATTTACAGTGCTTGTCTAATGACACCAATAAACTCTAATTGAATTTTTCTACATTGCTATTTGTGGAACTTTACAGTAATTTCTTTTGGATATACGTTGTTATGCTGAAACTGTTTTGCGTATCACCAAACTTAAAGGGAAGAACATTCCTGGGTTGAAAAAATAACAAAAGGTCAAGTATCACCATCTCTGGCGGAAGGCCAGTTAGCACTTGAACCACCACAACATATGAAATATTAACTCTGACTACATAAAATCAATATAACTACTAGTGCAGTATAAACATACACGGCCACAATAAGATAACAGAAGAAAGATTCTTAGGGCTGGCGTTAATGCATGTACATTAAAATATCAACATAAACATAGAAAATGTAAGTGACAAGTTTGCATATTCAGAAAAGAAAACAGAACAATTGATTTGTAACTTAATGAACATTTTACGTGTAATTATGTTGTAAATAGTTATATTTTAAGTAGGCTATTAATATTTTTTAGCTATTATTGTTAACCTATAATATAAAATATAATGAATTTTTATCAACTTGTGTCTCTCTGTAGTTGTACCTTACTTTTATGTAATTATGTTACAAACTAGCAATAACCCGTCAAACTTGACAGGTTTTTAATTATAGTGTGCTGTTTTCGTTCCCGGATGAGCAGATAGAAGTACATTCTTATAGTGTTTTTGGTTTCTTTCCATTATACAGTGTAATCAAACTGTTCATGAACACCGTCATTTGAACGCTTTTCTTTGTTGATTGTAACTATTTTCGGGAGAGTACATATAATGGAAACAATACAATTTTTCAACACGGTTGCATTCCTCAGCTGTGACCAACGTACACACGGCGAAACTTATGTTATTTTAGATTCAATTTAAAGGTTCTTTGATGACAACATTTCGTGTGAAAGTGCGTGGAATGTTTTCAAAGAGTGTTCCATGATAATAAGTGGTTTTAACAAACACTTTCAAGTTTTCCTGATTTGTGCATCGGATGAGGGCTCATGCACACCAATTTTTATGCAAATTTTTCTTTGTCGAACGATACTAATTTCGTGAAAGAATAAAAAACTAAACCAAAGTATTTGTTTTATACCCACGCCGCGCAAGTTGCACACCGTGCGTTACTCACTTTTGTTTTTTTTTGGCGCGAGTTACTATTTTGAGAGTGGCCGACCGACGTAACATACATAGGTAATTATGATAGTTTAAAAAAAAAAATGAATGTTTTTTTAGTTACTGTATCATAAAACTATCAAGTTGTCAAATTATTTTCTTCAAAGTTCCTTATTTTGTTTTTTTAATTGTCTAACAAAATGTGTAATAAGGGGAGCCTTATCATTCTGATGTATCCCTCTCCCTCGATAGTTTGTAGACCCCCCACCCTATAGTTTCAAGTAAACGCCAAATGTTAGATTTAGGTTTTTTACCAAGTTCTACAATCGAACTCGATCGACGAGATCTAAAATCTAAAACTAGGATACTAGTTATCAGCTGATTGAAGAATGAATCGAGAATTATAACATGACATCATTTCAAGCTAGGTATCAAAACATCTTGAGCAGAAGATTGGAAAACTGAGAAATATGAAGTAGGCCTATTTAAAACTTGTAGTTGTGACTACGGCTGCGGAATCGCTCATTTTTTACTGGAGTCGGAGTCGGCAAAGAATGTAACAAATCCGACTGTGATTTTGACACTTAAGAGACTTAAGTCAAGGCAGATCAACGTTTGATCTAAGTCAAGGCAGATCCACGTTTGATCTAAGTCAAGGCAGATCCATGTGTGATATAAATCAAGGCAGATCTACGTTTGATCTAAGTCAAGGCATATCCACGTGTGATCTAAGTCAAGGCAGATCCACGTTTGATCTAAGTCAAGGCAGATCCACGTTTGATCTAAGTCAAGGCAGATCTACGTTTGATCTAAGTCAAAGCAGATCCACGTTTGATCTAAGTCAAGGCAGATCCACGTTTGATCTAAGTCAATGCAGATCTACGTTTGATCTAAGTCAAGGCAGATCCACGTTTGATCTACGTCAAGGCATATCCACGTTTGATCTAAGTCAAGGCAGATCCACATGTGATCTAAGTCAAGTCAGATCCACATGTGATCTAAGTCAAGGCAGATAAACATGTGATCTAAGTCAAGGCAGATCTACGTTTGATCTAAGTCATGGCAGATCCACGTTTGATCTAAGTCAATGCAGATCCATGTGTGATCTAAGTCAAGGAAGATCTACGTTTGATCTAAGTCAAGGCAGATCCACGTTTGATCTAAGTCAAGGCAGATCTACGTTTGATCTAAGTCAAGGCAGATCCACGTTTGATCTACGTTAAGGCATATCCACGTTTGATCTAAGTCAATGTAGATCCACGTTTGATCCATGCAAGGGAGGGAGAAACGCTTTAAAAATCTGAAATAACATTTTAAAGTAGTAGAACTCACCTGACGACTTTCATGTTAAAGGACATCAATTTTACACAATGTAGGACATTTCAGTTGCATCTGATCATAAATAAAGTTTTTATCACAATTGGAAATGTGTTGGCACATGTAGAAAAAACACACAAGAAAAGAAAATAAACTATATATACTGTCAATGTTCCCGTCATGATGACAGGAAACTCTATGCAGAGCGACACAACATGAGGTAATCGGATCATCAGAAGAGTCCCCCGTCGATCAAGTGTTTCGTCTCCATAATCTCCATAACACTCTAAGGTGGGCGCGCCCACTTAGGTCACGACTCCCAAGTGTCAGCTTCCTGTTGTCTAGTGCAGAGATTAAACCCACTCCGCCTTGGTTGTAGCTTTTAAATTCACCCCACCTGCATCTTTATTCCTACTCTGAACATCGAGCTACAACATGCCTAATTTATCAGTATCTAACGTCTATGAGGTGAAAGCGTTAAGTACGGATTATACAGTTTGATTTCTCCAACGTTGTCTATGATTTGAGAGCGCAAAGAACGGATTATACAGTGATTTCTCAAACGTTGTCTTTGATCTGAGAGCGCTAAATACGGATTATACAGTTTGATTTCTCAAACGTTGTCTTTGATCTGAGAGCGCTAAGTACGGATTATACAGTTTGATTTCTCAAACGTAGTCTATGATGAGAGCGCTAAGAACGGATTATAAAGTTTGATTTCTCAAACGTTGTCTATGATGTGAGAGCGCTAAGAACGGATTATACAGTTTGATTTCTCAAACGTAGTCTATGATCTGAGAGCGCTAAGAACGGATTATACAGTTTGATTTCTCAAACGTTGTCTATGATTTGAGAGCGCTAAGAACGGAGGTGGGCTTGGACATCAATCTAAAGAAGACAGAGGTCATGACGCTAAATGTAAGCAACCCTTAGCCCATATCAGTCAGGAATCAGCAATTGGAACAGACAGACCCCTTCACATATCTAGGATGCGTAGTAACACCAGACGGCGGAGCAAGCAAAGACATCAACAACAGAATGACCAAAGCAAGAACAACCTTTTTTTTATTCTAAACAACATCTGGAAGTCCTCTCAGTACAGCACAAGCACAAAATTAAGATTAAATCAGAGCTGTGTGCTTCTCTATGGTGCGGAATGCTGGAGAGTTTCAGAGAAGGAAATATCGAAACTGTCCTCTTCTCACACAACATGCCAAAGAAAAATTATCTGAATCTGTTGGCTGAATACCATCATAAACCAAGATCTGCTTACTCGGAGTAAGCAAGAGGACATGCACACCATCATAGCTGACAGACGCTGGCGCTGGGTTGGCCATGTCCTCAGAAGAGACCCCGATGCCATCACAAGAACATCTATGCTGTGGACCCCTGAAGGAAAACGAAAGAGAGGCCGACCAAAAACAACTTTGCGGAGGACTGTGGAGGCTGAGATGCAAATAATGAACCAGAGTTGGGGCACTGTACGAAGGATGGCCACCGACCGAGCAAAGTGGAATCAATTTGTTGTTGCCGTACAAGACGCCATCAGGCGTGATGGCCACTAACTGCTTTGACGGTCGGCGGCTAGGGATCAAAGAAGAAGAAGAACGGATTATACAGAGATTTCTCACACGCAGTCTATGATCTGAGAGCGCTAAGAACGGAATACACAGTTTGAGTTCTCCAACGCAGTCTATGAATTGAGAGCGCTAAGAACGGATTATACAGTTTGACTTTTCAAACGTTGTTTATGATTTTGAGACAAAACGTCAGTACGTGTTCTTTTGGGGGCTCTCTAACACCTTCAGCGACTCTGGTAGTATCCCATTTCTTCTTCATTGTTCTCTCTGATCGCTTTTTATATGGCATTTTTGTGCCCTTTCATTCATTATTTTGCTCTATGCTGAATTTAGTAGGGTGAAGTCTCTAAAACTCCCCTACCCTACGGAAGTATCTGCTATAAGACTATCTTTATCTCTCACATTTTTGCTTTGAGCCGATCCCAAACTGTTTACGTTACCGCAGGTGAAATCGTAACCATACCAGGTAGTTGGACCGGCCAGCGAACGACACGGTTATAAAAAATAAAACCATCTCGCCACCTTTTGTTAGTGCCTGCTTACCAGAGACGGTCGTTCACGATTGGTTTAATAGAAACCACGTTGTCTGTCGGGCGAAGCCGTCGGAAGGATGAGCGAAGCAGTCAGAAGGATGGGCGATAATTAGATTATCGCATGCACTGGGCCCTGTCTTTACCATTATTAGAGATAAATCTGTCTGGAGAGGAAATCGTGGCAGGAAAACATCTGGACATCAAATCAGTTCACATATGATGTTTGTGAGTGATAAATAGATGCCGGGGGAAATGTTACCGCATTATTAGATAGAGGTCATGCGTGGAATATTAAATATAGTATTTGAATCCGTGAAGGATTTTTTAAAAATAAAACACCCCCAACCCACGTAGTCCGAAAAAGAGCTTACGATTGCATTGAAGTGAGAGCCGGAATATACAATGAATCTCATTGGCAAGTTTGCTGGGAAGTACAATCTGTAATGTGAACTGGAAACAGAAAATAAAATCTAGCGAACTCAGAACACAAAACAGACAGCTTCGCAACTTATATCGAGCAACTCCCAAAAAGCCAGAAAGAGAAGGATCGGACCTAGAATTCCATACCTATAAGTGACAGATCGAAGTATTTGGGAAGCTTAAAACCTTAAAAAATAAGCCCGCCTATATAAATACAAGACTGTAAGCTTAAGGGGCCAGGACTTTAAATACAGAGTATGGACACCTAAACGAATTGGATCACCCGTCAGAGATGAATTATTACAGTTTCCCAGACCAAGTGTATCGCAGAACACCCGTCGAAGAGGAATTACTAGTTTCAAAGGCCAAGTGTATCACAGAACACTAGTCATAAGAGGGAATTACTATACTTTCCCAGACGAAGTAATTCGAGAGCATATTGTTACGCACAGATATTCATTTTTTCTAAAGTCATTATATGTTCATTTTTTCTAAAGTCATTGTATGATCATTTTTTGCTAAAGACATTGTATTATTAGATTGACTGAAAGTACACTTTAATTTCTTGACGGTCAAAGCTACATAAGTCTGGATAATTGAGATTATCATTTAATATGTTGTTACCTCCTCTTGTGTCGAGACACGGTCGGTCCACATTTTTATTAACGAAGTGTGACCATTCTCCTTATTTGGTAGTATCGGTCAACTGTTGTTGGAATGTCTGAAACCTGTGTTGAGGTCTCTGTTCATGTCCAAATAAGGCTCGATCTAGTTAAATCTTATCTGGATTGTTCCTAGATCGTCTTGTTTGATCGCTATTTCAAGTGTATAGGTTCTGCGCATGTCCGGACGCGGGGCGTCTGGGAAGTTTCTTTATCTGGGGAGGATGTAAAGCTGTGAAGCAGAAAGGACGCGTTTTGGCGTCTCTGTGATTTTGTTAGGGATTAGGAGCCTTATTGTGAGATAGTTAGCTTACAAGGTCCTTCCCTTGAGTATTCTAAAACGCCTGGAGGCGTATGTTTTCTGTGGTGTGGATTTTCGAACGAAGGTAATGCCTCATTTACATCCAATCTGTAACTTTACTTATGTTTGACAATTGTCGATCTCTGCTCACGTATGCATTACAGAAAGGAAGGTTCTTCTAATAGATGTCACGCCCCAGGTATCTTCATACCTGAGATCTACATGTAAACGGGTCATACTCAGCCCGAAGGGCAGTTCTTTGTTCTATGAACGTCGCTGTGTGTCAGCGATTATGCCTACGTCAAGGTTAGACTTAGGAATGCCTGTAAAGGTCAGTTTGACCTGCACTCCTGGAATGCCATCCTCGTGCGATTTATGATTTGACTCGTTTAGCACATCTGAACAGTAAGAGGATCTTTTGTTGATGTACTTTTGTATTTGGAGCCAACCATATCATACCTTGGCGCTATATCATCATCTTTAGAATATGCCAAATGCATTGATAAACTATGTAAGCTGATGTTTGTGAATGTCATGACTTTGCTCTATTGTGAACTTGATGTACGTTCTTGTACCTGTGAGTCAAAATAAATGATGAAAAAACGCCCAGAGCGGTTACCCCATTTATGACTTCACATGTCGTACCCTACGTGCTGTAACTCTGTGAACTACATCACTACTAGACACAGCAACAACAACAACACAAAACCAGATAAGACACCCTACATCTACAACTATAATTTTACTGGTGTCGATAGGGGTGGTAATTGAAGTCAGCCTAAATCCACCCTTATCACATATGCACCGAGATTGTTCGTATCCATCCGAAACCTGTGCTAGGAGATTGTGTATAACCAAATTTGGGGTAAGTTTCGACCATTTCTATTACAAATGAATATTACCATGTTTTCTTGCTAAGTTGTTATATATGAGGCTTGCAACCTCAACATACGAAAGAAGTATATTCATAAACCAATAGAGCAAGCGCTGATGATTGTTTCTGGGAAGTCGTGCGGAAAACCCGACAGCAGAGATGACCTCAGACTCCGACTGGAGCAGTGATGAGTTATGATTACATCACATGTGCCTCCAGTGTAGCAAATCATTTTGTGAGATATTTGTATAATGTTAGTTCAGGCACAAATAATTATTCGCGCTGTCCTGACATATTTTCCCAGATAATAACCAGAGGAATAGTGGTGATTTCTATTCATCTTTCCTGAGTTACACTGTGTATACTCAAGAATTTAATTCTTCTGAGAGAGTAATATTGATTGATGGACAGCGAGAGGATGCGCCTATTAGGCTTCCAACTCAGTGTAATTGGCAGAGGCATTTGCCTTTCTATTTTTTCTAAAAGTACGTGGTTCCACGCATCAGACGGATAAAAGTACTAACTTTACGACGCTGTTAGTATGTGGAGATGTGCACCTATCACCAAAAAGAAGTGATGTAAACCACGACGATAGGACTCACTAAGAGTTACGTTTCGTGTAAAATAGGCGAAAGCAACGGACTTTGATAAACCTTCACCTGTGTCTCAGTGACGAAAACTTGCATTTACAGCAAAATGTCACCAATCTTTCCATATGTATTTTAACTGTTAAAGACCTATTCATTGGTAAAATTGTTACATGTTGTTTTAAAACTAAACAATCATAGTCGCTTCAGTTTTTAAATGTGAAAGCGATCATATGAGCCAGAATATTTAATATATACATATTTCTATTCATTTATAACCCTCCACTCTCAAAGGTGCGTAGGCCTTCAACAAACACATGCCAAGTCCTCCTGTCACGTGCCATTATCTCAAGTTCTTTCCACATTTTTCTCATCATTTTCACCTCTGTTTCCAGCTCTCTTCTCCGTGTGCTTCTTGGTCTACCTCTGCCTCTCTTGCTCTGGGGGTTCCAGAACAAGGACTGTCTTGTAATGCTATCGACAGGACTTCTCAGTGTGTGTCCAATCCATTGCCATCGTCTTCTTCTCATCTCTTGTTCAACTGGCACATGTCTAGTTCTTGTCCTTAGTTCCACGTTGGTAACCTTGTCATACGAGTACCATTTTAATCCTTCTATTCTACACAAGCATCCGCCATCCACTCTATTTTGTCTGGTTAAATCAGTCAAAGGAGCACACACACAGTTGAACATTTTGATGTATTTCTGGTAAAAGCCCCACAGTGAGACAAAGGATCTCACATCTTTCTTGGTTTGTGGTCTTGGTGCTCTCTTCAGTTTTTCTAATTTCTTGGGGTCAGGGGTCATATTACTCTGATATACTGTGTGTCCCAAGAATTCCAATTCCTGGCAACCAATACAACATTTAGTAGGGCGAGCAGTCAAATTTGCCTCTCTGAGTCCATCCAAGAACATTTCCAGAGATGATAGATGTTCCTCAAATGTTTCTGTGGCGATGAGGATGTTATCCATGAAATTAGTGATAGCTGGGTTTTGCAGGGTATCCAATAATTTCCTGATCATCCTGGAGAAAACACTCGGAGCATTCTTCAATCCAAAAGGCAACATATTGAATTCATATTGCCCCTCCGATGTGCTAAAAGCCAGCAATGGTCTGATCTCAGATTTGACGGGAATCTGGTAATACCATTTACTTACTCGTAGATCCACCTTAGAGAAATATGTTGCCTTATTTAACCAGGCAAACAGCTGATTTGTGTCTGGTAATGGATTTACCTGTGACTCTGGGACAACATTCAATTTTCTGTAATCGATACAGAGTCTATGTTCCCCCGAGGGTTTCCTCAGCAAAACAACACTGGAGCTATAAGCAGATTCACTATGGGAGATGATATTTTCTTGCAATAAGTACTCTATCTCTCCCTTTAAAGCTTCTTCTTTGGCAAAAGGAATTAAATAGGCTTTCATACAGATCGGTGTTGGGTCTAGCAATCTCATGTCTTATTCCAACAAGTTTGTGTGCCCCATTTTGTCCGTTAACTCGTCTGTATGTTTTTCCAAAACTTTTTGAATCTTCTCCCTCTGCCCTTTTGTCAAGTGGTTACTGACTTTTACCTGCGCAGGAGTTTCACAGGGTCTTAAGGGGTACTCACATGAGGCGAGAGGTTCATTTTTCATTTCAGTAGCTATGGCAGGGTCATTAAATGTGCTGCTTCCGAGGTATTTCTATCATGATATTTCTTTAGCAAATTCACATGATAAACTTTTTACTTTCCCTTTTTGTCTATCTTGTAATTGGTTCTAGATAGCTTTTCTAGAACTGTGTATGGGCCCTGCCATCCTATTTGAAGTTTGTTGCTGCTGCCGGGTAACAGAAGAGGCACCTTCTCCCCAACAGCTATCTCTCTATCCTTCGCCGTCTTGTTAAAATAAGCAACATGTTTCCTTCTGGCTTTCCTCAGATTATCATTTGCTAATTTCCAGCCAGTTTTTTAACGAGATGTCAACTCGTTCACATACTGGTATGATGAGGTTACAGTCTCTTCTGCTTTCTCATCTGTCCATGTCCTCATTAAGGCTTCTCATGGACCTTTGATGGGCCGACCAAATAACAACGTTGCCGGAGCCATACCTGTTGAGCTGTGTGTGACTTCCCGGTAAGCAAATAATGCAGCGGGTAAGTAGAGATACCACGTATCAGGTTTGTCATGTGCGAGCTTCCGCAGGAAAGAAATAAGAGTTCCATTAAATCTTTCCACCTGCCCGTTCCCTTGCGCGTAGTAGGGACTACAGTGCAAGTGCCTGGCTTAGAAGATCCTGAATACTTCCTCAGTTAGTATTCCCTTGAACTGAGAGCCATTATCAGTCGAGATTTGGTGGGGAAAACCTAATCTAGTGAATATTGTAAGTAACGCCTCTGCCACATGTTTGGAATCTATTGATGACATGGCTACCGCCTCTCCCCATATAGAGCAAGTGTCCACCAGAGTGAGAATATAACTGTTTCTCCTCTTGGTTCGGGTGAGTGGTCCCACAATATCCACTGCAACTCTTTCAAAGTGAGTTTCCATGATTGGCATTTAATAAAGAGTTGCAGGTGCAGTCCAGTGCTTTGGAGCTACCCTTTGACATTCTGGGCAGGATTTTACATATCTTTTTATATCCTCCGTAATACCTGGCCAGAAATAGTGACATACTATTCGTTGACCCGTGGCGCTAATTCCCATGTGTCCACTAAAGGATGAAGCGTGACCTAACTCCATAACCCTTTCCCTATAGGAAGAGG
Source organism: Oreohelix idahoensis (assembly GCA_024509875.1). Taxonomy (NCBI): domain Eukaryota; kingdom Metazoa; phylum Mollusca; class Gastropoda; order Stylommatophora; family Oreohelicidae; genus Oreohelix; species Oreohelix idahoensis. Next base: position 262,475 of record JAMPIV010015422.1, on the reverse strand, counting down.
GCAGTACCAACTGTCCATGGCCATTGTATCTAGTTCCAACTTTCCTATAAAGCAATCCCTTCTTCATATAAAATTCTCCTTTAGTTGGGGGGTTAAGGCTTTTTAGCAATTTTCCAAAATAAGGCTTTAATGAGCTATCTTCTGCTTGTGTCTTCCTCATCCCCTCTGGATGAGTGTTTATAGAGTTGTCTTCAACCTTCCTAGATTGCGACCTGGTCTGTACTGCCGCCATGATCACAGGTCGTTTGGGAGTTCCCAAAAACACATATCTACACCCCAATATCAGAGGGTAGATTGGTCCCATTATCACTGATGCTCAAATCACTCCTTCCACATAGCGAGTCCTGACATTGATCCTAGCTATGGGAAGTGTCATGGTTGTTATATCCTTGGTTGCTCCTTGTATCTCCACAGTTTCTGTGGTATATTGTTCAGGGTGCACCAGGGTAGAACTCTCGACTGAGTCACAATCCAATCTTGTATCATAAAGGCACATGATAGTAGTACCGTTACAAGTTACTTCTTCACACACATGGGGATGTTGAAGGTTATTCTGACTTGTTGACAGTTCCTTCTTTCCCTTGTTCCCTGTTGCGAGATATGCAGCGAGAAATGGAGGGTTTTTCTTCCTCCAGCTCCTAGTATTGTGGTTGTTCATTTTGTTTATAGGGTTTCTTAAATTGTACCTGAGGGTTCCTGTCTCTCTGGTCAAATTTAGGTTTGTCATAACCTTGTTTGTATCTGTGTTGTTTGTCCCCATTGTCAAACTTATTCTGGTTTTGTGGTGGCCTACTACATTCTCCTTGCTTCCTCTTAATTCCTGCTTTTTCTGCCAGAGCTGCCTGATATCTCTCAGCAACTGTTAAAATCTCCCCCAATCTTTCTGCACCTTGTTCCATAAGAAACTTTCTCATGTCTGGAGGCATAGACTCTCTCACTTGTTCCATCATGACCATTTCTGTTAGGTCTTGACATTTTCCAAGAGCAGTCCACTTCTCCAAATAGATTTCTAATCTGGCAGAGAATTGGTGGTAAATTTCTCCAGAAAGTAGCTTAGCAGTTCTGAATTTCTTCCTATAACATTCTGAGTTCTTTTCGTATAGAACCAGCAATGCCTGCTTCAAGATTTCATAATCTTCCTGGTCCTCTTTTCCAAGTTTTGCATAAACTTCATAAGAAACTCCTCTCAGCCCTTGTGATAAATTAAGGCTCCATTTTTCTTGCTCTAGACCATAGTTAGTGGCTAACCTCTCATACCTACTTAGTTAGACTCATTTTCATCATCTTTCTCCACAAATGGATCCAAGTGAAAGTTCATGGCTCCATTTGAGGGACCTTGAATTGCATTAGTTTTAGAGGTAGTTGGACTACTTCTATTATCTGTACCATTTCCTTGAAGTTCAAGGTCTTTCATTCTCAATTCATGCTCCCTTTGCAACCTCTTTTCCCCAGCCACCCTTTTAGCAACCTGTCTTCTTTCCCCAGCTTCCAGTTTCTTAGCCTCCATATCAGCTTCTAGTTTATTAACCTCCCTATCAGCTTCTAGTTTCTTAGCCTCCCTATCAGCTTCTATTTGTAATCTCTTTTCGGTTTCCAACTTCTTATCTTCTCTTACTATAAAATTGTCACACTCAGTAGTGACATATTGAATAATTGCCTCCCCACTAAACCCAAACGCCTTTGCCAACTGCACTGTAGCAGATCGAAACTTTGCCAAGTCTGCCATACTCATACAATAATAACTTGCAGACACTCAAACACTCTTATTACCAATCAAACACTAATTAATTAAAAGACTACTGTCAGTGTATCCAGTCACCATAATTTTAGTTTGTTCTCAATGGTACTGCAAAGTGCTTTAATTTAGTTTTAGTTTCCCTACAATTAATGTTATGATTCAAAATATTTCCCTACTCCTAACTCATATGATGTAATAAATGATATTATAAGCCTGAATGTCTCACTGAAAACACCCCTGGGCAGTAAATGAATCCCAGGACTGATACACCAGTGTCACGAGAGGGTCGATTATAATTGAGATTAATAAGTATCCTGGTCACAAAGGTGTATCAGGTGATACCAGGATAGTGCACAGATAAGAGCATGGTCTTATAAGTAATACCCCCTTCTCTGAAAAGAGTAAGGGTGTATAGACATCAAAGGTAGGATCAAGCTGTATAAGTTCCTAGAGAAGAAAGTAACCCCTATATTGTCCATCACTATCCCACCATCACAAAGGTAGGGGATGATAGACAGTTTCAGACAGTGTGCTAGCAGATGCACTGGACATTGTATAACAGTAACAACCAAATCCAGTTCACTGTCAATATAATTTTCCTCTAAATCTTTAGTTGGAGCCATTTGTCCATGATCCGCCTCCATACAATGATTAGGTCTTGTATAAATTACTAAGTAATACCTTAAACAATACAGTAATACAATTCTTTTCATCCTTTCCTTTGTTCCTGTTGAGTGTCCCATTTCATCAAGAAATAATTCTTTAAATGCTTTTCTAAAACCATGGGGACACTTTTGCCACCATTCTCAATTATTTTGAATATTCACAAGGTTGGCTTTTGCTTCCAGAAATTTACTCAGTAGTTCAAAACACATCTACACATTTCCTAAACCAAAAGGGAATTAATCAATAGAAATACATATAATTATATATGTATATATATATATATATATATATATATATATATATATATATATATATACATATATATATATATATCTTCTTCTTCTTCCATATATCAACCGGCCAAATATATATATATATATTCTTTCTTACCCTCAGGCACATACAGTCGAGCTGTTAATGGGTATCTATTAGTCTGCTCTCGGATACAAAATGCAAAGGCAATCTGCATTAACACGCTGATACTCACTGTATTTTCAAATTCTTATGGCCTGCTTTTCTATTTAGGGCACGTCCTTTATATAGCCCAATGCTGGACGCCAGAGGGAGCCTACTACCCAAGTGTGTTTGCGTTCCGAAAATGCATGTAAATTGTGTCTATGTGTACAAATCAGGAAAATTAAGATTTCATTTATCTACGTTATTCCTTGAGCGATTTTATTCGTCTATTTTACGCTCGCCAAGATAACATAAGACCTCGCCATATTGAAGATTAGATTCATAATTCCTTTTATTAACCAGACCTTTTATTGGAGAACCAAATAAGACTTACGAAGCACAGGAAATCTCTACATTTTAATAAGGAACACCGGGACTAGGAAAACTAAAACACACGGAGTCAGAGAGGGAATCTATTGTCAAATTATAGACACCACAGACATGTGTAAGAGAACGACACGTCTCTGTTATTCATCTGAGCAACAAGTCTGTAGCCACGATTGGCGTAAGTTGTGATTTACATTCGTATTTTATTACTAACATGTGAACTAACATATATATGTATATATTACCATGTGAAGTTTAATGGGTGAAACTCGCTATTGGATTCCAAAGTCATTTGAGGCTGGCAATCTCAGCGTATAGAATGATAGTTCATGAACCACCACTGCACGGGCTGGTGATTGCTTTATTGATAGTTTCATAAAGAGAACTAAAAGCATAAAGTAGTTCCAGGTTCCCTATGGGCAGGAAGAGAAAGATGAAAGAAATGATGTACATTCTAAGTATAATATTTACATTTTCATAGCAGTGTAAATGTCCCCATAAACATAGTCACTTTAAAATTCATGTAAGTTTTCAAGCTTTAACCCGTGTAAATGTGTATGTGAAAATATTCATGTTAAAGTAATGAAATTTCCAACTTTTCAATCAGTGTAACTATAAATGAAATCATATTCAATTTATATTGTGAAAACTTTTCAATCAGTTGAGATGTATTTGTAAACAGACTCTATCTGTATTAATAACCTTTTATTTAAATATAAACTATGAAAGCTATTCTTTTTTAAATGTAAAGAAAGTTGTATCCCGTGGTATTAAATATAATTCTCATCAAGAGTAAAGTCTGAGTAATTGGGACGGTGGTATGGGAAGAAAGGAACACATAACTATGATGTGGAAAACGCCATACTCAGAAGAGCGTTTTGTTCTATTCTTTTAGCATAGTTATTGGTGGTACCAGCAGAAAGTCCTATCTCTGGAACAAGAAGGGAACCGTGGCCTAAGCTTTAAGACGATGGTCGCACGTGGTAGACTCTCCTTGACGTTTCTGGGAAACGAGCTACCCCGACAACCTTGATCAGAGACGAGCGCGAGCAGAGTGAAAAGAACCAACCCATAAGAAGAAGTTGAATCGTCATTGGCAGCTAAGTTCAAATATATTCTGCCCCTTGAACGTCTTGTAATATCTCACATTACGAAAAGACTGTGATGATAAATTTTCTTGATTCATAACTATTCAAATTATTTTCCAACTGTTAAAACCTAAAGTGATTATTACATTTTGTTATTTGTAATGTTACAAATATATATTTGATTTAATCATTTTAAAGTTGTTGCATGTTTGTCTCAGTCAATTACTACACACACTCTAAACAGAGCTTTCTAAAATAATACAAATCCACTGAGTAAATCAGGAGTGGGGGCTTAGACAAGCTGAAAGTAATACGTGTTTAAATCCTTCACAAAAGCGTCGGCAGAATTACAGAGTTAACATACTCAGCCCAAGCAGTATTGATCTCACTTATTCTGAATATCTTGTGAAGACTACCTAAGCAATAGAAATGTCATCACCCTTCTATCTACATCTCTGGCAAGAGTAATCTTGTGCGAAGGTAAACACCTTTGAAGCCCATATTAGATACTCTTGAGTTTTGGCCACTGTTGGACCACTACTGCAAAGCAGGAGAGGCAATATCGACACAGATTTCTCAACCGTAGTCTATGATTTGAGAGCGCTAAGAACGGATTATACCTTTTGACTTCTCAAATGTAGTCCTGCAATTTACTTATTTTGCGTCAAGATCAGCTGGATATTTTTGTCCACTACTTTTCTCCTTCTTGTCGTCCAGCCTTCGCCTTTTCATTTGATCTATATGATTATCGCTCGCATACATATCATTTGTTTTCATTTTACTTTATTATTGTCTCGGATAAATACACTTTTTAGTCACGCCGTTCTGACACAAAATCACATTTGTTTGTCTAGGTGGCATCTCGGATTTTGTCAGTGGGCATGCACACCTACATTTCGCGGATTTGACTCCTTCTATGGTTTCTACTTCGGTGGAGAACATTACTACACGAAAGTTTACGGTATGTTTTTCATATTTCATCTAGGAATCTGTCTGAATATACAGATATACTGTTTAAAAAAAGAAACGCAACTTTTTTGGCGTTACTTTTATAACAGATATTCGCTGATTGGACATCAGTTAACCTATCGACTGTGTCCACCTGGTCATTAACTTCTCGTGGTTACCTGAATTGTACTCATCTCGTGATTCGTGAGGTTATGAAAGAGGTCAAGGTCAAAACAACATTTTTGACAATAACTCGTGACAGGTTCATGAGAATCCCGTGAAACTTACTAAACACAAAACTCTCTGACCATATTATTGAATGCCTTTAAAAGATTGACGCTCCTCGAATAAATTCAGTTGAAAATTCAATGCGCAAGTATGGCTCATCTCACTACAGAACAACGACTCATCATCATTGGACGTTTACAGACTGGAAAGTCACAAAGTGTAGTGGCCAGACAATTTAATGTGGTTAGAAGCACCATTAGTCGCCTTTGGAAGCGATTTCAAGAAACTTGCTCAGTGGCAGACCGGCCACGCAGTGGAAGACCCAGAGTCACAACTCCTACCGAAGACCGCTTCATACGGCTGCGTCACCTCAGGAATCGACTTGCATCTGCGTCCTCCACAGTCCAGTCAATGTCAGCAGTTCGTCGAATTTCAGATCAAACGGTCACGAACCGGCTGCACGACTCTGGTTTTTTGGCTAGAAGATCCTACAGAGGTCCTGTTCTTACGGACCGGCATCGCCAGAACCGACTGCAGTGGGCAAACCAGCATCGTCAATGGACCGTTGGGAATGACTGGAGACGGGTTTGGTTTAGTGATGAATCATTTTTGTGCTCCAGCGACACGATAGACGGAGAAGAGTTTGCCACAGAGTCCATGAGCGCTACGCCCAGAACAGCGTTGATAAGGCTCCTCCACATGGTGGTGGTGTACTGATGTGGGGGGCGATCAACTTCATGGGAAGAAGTGACCTGGCGCAAATTGAAGGACGCCTGAATGCCCAACGATACGTTGCTGAAACTCTTCGTCCTCACGCCCTTCCACTTCTGGCTGCACGAGGGTCGATTTTTAAGCAGGATAACGCTCAACCTCATGTGGCACAACTCACCACCCAGTTCCTCGCTGACAACAACGTCCAGACCATTCCGTGGCCAGCCATGTCATCAGACATGAACCCCATAGAACACTTATGGGATGAACTCGACAGACGACTCTGCCAGCGAGACGTGGCTCCAGCCAATCTCCGACAGTTGTCTCTTGCACTGCGGGAAGAGTGGGCAGCCATCCCACAACAACAGATCCAACGGCTAATCGGATCCATGTCAAGAAGATGTCGTTCTCTGATAGAGGCCAGAGGAGGCCATACACCTTACTGAAACGGAGGCCTCAGTCGCAAAGAATAAAAGTCCAAACCAAATATAATGAATATCATTTCATTGTTAAAGTCTGAAAGTTTCTTCGTGCCAAGATTGAAACATTAATTCCGTAAAATAAAATGTTGGTACAAGTTTGAAATTTGGTGTCCATTACCACTGCAATAATGTTGCGTTTCTTTTTTTTGAACAGTATATATCTACTTAGCTGCATACCGAGGTGAACTTATGTCGATGTGGCTACCTCACACCCAAGATCCATGTACTAAGAAAATTTATTAAGGATCGTTTGACAGGAGTTGCAATTATTGGTTGCTTGCAATCCTCTCAGCAGCAGACTTAGCAATTCAAGCAGCACAAAGCCTTATACAGATCAACATTTAATACTACCGAACACCCAGACAGTGTTCGTAGACTTTCTGAAAAACAATATATAAAAACAATGTCTAAGTGAAAATCAAAAGCATAAGTAATAACACTTACCATTCAGAAAACCTGCGCTCGCCACAGTCAGCCATGATCAGTCAGCTACATGTACCCATTCATACCACGCGATCTATGTTACGCCATCTTGCGAGAACGGCATACAGCCACGCTAACACCCAGCTAAGCTGCGTGGTCGTACATTCTATAGTAACATTACATTATAATACTAACTATTAGAGAAATAATGGCTTAGCAAAGCTATATAAAGCGATACAAATAACCAATCGAGATTTTACACAGTATAAAAGTCTAGGAAACTAAGAAAGCTAACACCAACTAACTATAGCCGATCTTACTATTACTCACACCACATTATCAGTCTAACATTACTGAAAAAGCACATGACTTTATCCTAGTAAGTTGTAACATAATAAATTGCAGCACTCGCCACGCTAAAATAAACTATTTCGGCATCCGCACCGTAGTTAGTAAATATAACAGTCTAAGTCGCGCCACAATTAAATATTATTCAAACCAACTACGTGTCGGATTTACATAAGCTCATGGAAGGTTTCCTGGATCCCAAACAATATGGAGATACTTAACCATTAAATTTCATTTACACAAATGTAATAACTGAATATGCCAGTTCTAGTACCGGCCACGTGTTATATTTTCTGAACATGGACCCACGCCATTTTCGAATAGATTTGGATAACATCAAACGGACGCGAAATAAACACCACAGAATTAAATATATACTTACTTAAAATACTGCGGCACAAAGATGGTAAACCTAATATCCTTTCTAACACTATAAAGACTTTAGAATGTTGGAGAATAATATATTTACTTACAAGTCCTAGGCATGTTCTTGAAGTAGATTTCAGCTCTCAAAGCTTGTTCTCTCTCGGTCACCGGCAATAAGAATGAATAAAGAATTTGAACTGACGCTAGAGCCTGACGCTACTCTTCTCTGATTGGCTGCTATCCGTAAGCGGCATTACTAATGTAGCTATTTTTAGATGTAAACTAAGATTGCTGCCACATAACGACAAAATGGCGGTGGACAACAGACGAGATGCCTATGGCGCTGTCACATATTCCCCGCCTGATTTTGTTGTCGTCCCGACAACTGTACTAAGCTAGGCGCTTCAGTCGTAACCTCTCAGAACGTCTCGGGGCAGGACCCTCTATCGGCTGCAGGGCATACCAGCCTAGTTCGGGCGATAAACCATGTGCGTCCTCCCCAGGGTCTGTCTCCTCTGGCAAAACTGGTTCTTCAGGTAGGCCTAGTGTTGCATCTACCAAATCTGAAGAATCATCTTTGTCTTCACTTCGTCTCAGTTCGTTGTCAGTGACTCTAATGCTCGGACTCGCTCTATCTGTTCTTTAGATGACATATGGACCTCCTGTCATTGTTGGAGCACGAACAACAATGTACTCCTCTTTTGACCACAAGTCACGAATTTTGGATCTCTTTGCGTAGTGCATTCTTTTCCTCACCAATTCTACCACCTGTGGAACAGAACACGGCAGCTTGTCACATCTCTCTTTCCGGACTGCTGCCAACTTCTGCAACTGTGCCTCTGCTCTTACGTGCGCCTCTCGTAACCTGGAAATGTGCCCTTCAAGCCACTGGTCAACTGTAGCTGGTTCTTCGTCCCTTGATGAATGGCCCAATATGAAATCGACGGGAATTTTCGGCTCCCTCCCAAACAAAAGATAATAAGGGAAGTAACCCGTAGATGCATGGGCAGTAGCGTTGTAGACTGCAAGGACCTCTGCCAGGTGGTCAGACCATCTCCGTTTCTCATTGGTGGACAATGGCCTTAACAGATCATGCAATGTCCTGTTAAACAGCTCACACTATCCATTTTCATGAGAGTTGTATGCCGTCGTTCGACTTTTCTCGACGCCATATACTCTGCACAGTTCGGATATGACATCCGATTCGAAATTTCTACCCTGGTCTGAATGAAGCCTCTGCGGCACACCTAGGTACAAAAACCACTTTTCTACCAACGCTTGGGCCACGGCGGTTACTTTTTGGTCTCTGGTTGGGACGGCAACTGCAAACTTGCTAAATACATCAGTCGTAATGAATACATTCTCGTAGCCTCGGGCGTCTCTTTCCAACAGCGTAAAATCCATGGGACCTACTTCAAAATGTTTAGATGCCAGCAGGTTTCCCGATGGGCCTTGGATTTTGAGATGCGGGGCTTTTGCAATATTGCATCTACTGCACCTTCTGCAGAATGTCTCTACATCACACGTTATGCCACCTGTTCTTCAGTATCTGCAACATGCGATCGCGACCCTGATGGCCAGTTTTGTGCACTGCCTCCAGAACTCGCGTTTTTAAAGATTCTGGAACCACAAGTTGTGTGATCTTAGTCCCATTTGGTCCGCTTACTGTCCGATACAGCAAGCCTCCAATTAGTCTTAAGTACCTACGCTGTCTTAGTAGCTTCTTTGATGGCTTTGATAATCTCCTCATCTCCTCCTTGGGCAATCTAGTACCATCTCTCATAATTCTGGATACTGTCATAATATCAGTATCAGCCTCCTGCAGTTCTAACAGTTCTTCAAGAGAATACGATGGAAACGTTTGTGACGCACCTATTCCTGGATCCGGGCCTGGTGCATCTCCCATTTCCACTGCTCCACACATGGCTCTTAACTCCATATCCTGCAGCAAACCTAACCTTAGAGGCATAGCTGTTGAGCGGGCTGGCACTAATGCTATGTGACCGATGGCGACATCATCATCTTCCTCGGTGTGTTCTGGATTCTCAATAGGATACCGAGAGACGTAGTCAGCATTTCCGTTCGCTCTACCTGCCTTGTGTTTGATAGAGTAATTGAACGTCGACATCTGTGCTATCCACCTCTGTCCGATTGCGCCAAACTTAGACTTTTGCCACAGAGCCAAACTCCTGTTGTCGGTAAACATCTCAACTTGAGCACCGAGCAGATAACTCCTGAACTTTTCCGTCATAACCCATTTCTTACTCAGCAACTCTAGTTTCATGCTATTTTTGGCATTTTTCTCTGATGGTCGCAGAGTGCGACTGGCATATGCTAACACCCTTTTCTTGCCATCTTGCACTTGTGACAGTACCGCTCTCAATCCCTGGTATGAGGCATCCACTTCCAGTATACAGGGCACAGAAAAATCTGGGAAACCAAGAAGAGGAGTAGATGTAAGCATAGCTTTCAACTGCTTAAAAGCAATATCATACTCTTGGGTCCACAGTTCTCCTATGGCAGTTTTCCTGGACCTTCGTTTACCCTGTGGATCTTGGTCTTCCTTTAACTGAGCAACCAGTTCATGCAGTGGGCGTGCTATAGTGGCAAACCCGGGCACAAACCTCCGATAATAAATGGCAATACCGAGGAATGTACGTAACTCTGTCTGTGTTCCGGGTATTGATGCCCTTGTAATAGCTTGTATCTTATCCTCCATCGCTCCAATACTCTCTTCAGATACCGTATGACCCAAAAATTCCACTTTCAGCTTGCAGAAATGACATTTTGCTGAATTCAACTTCAGGCCTAGTAGCTGCGACCGCTGGAACACTTTTTCAAGCCGCCGCAGGTGTTCTGCAAAGCCGGTTGAGTACACAAGAATGTCATCTAGATAGACCAGTAACAGCTGGAACTTCATATCGTGCATGGAACTCTGCATCAGTCGCTGAAAAGTACTGGCTGAATTAGTTGGTCCCATGAGCATTCTAGTGTACTCATACAATCCAAATGGTGTGGTGAACGCTGTTTTCTATTGATCCTCCACCCTCATAGCTACCTGATAGTAGCCACTTGCTAGATCTAGTGAAGAAAATATTTTTGCTCCTCCTAGAGCATCTAAATATTCCTCCACACGAGGAAGAGGGTAAGCGTCCTTTTTGGTCTTGGTATTGACAGCTCTGTAGTCTACACATAATTGCAGTTTGCCATCTTTCTTCCTCACGAGCACAATAGGCGAAGCCCAGGGGCTTTACCTTTCTCTTATAATGTGTTTGTCGAGAAGACCCCGAAGGTGGTCTTGCACCTCTTTATAGAAAGCTGGAGGAATTCGCCTGTAGGGTTGTTTTACTGGAGTATCATCCGTCAACTGAATCGAATGAGATACCTTACTTGTATACCCTACATCATTCTCGTCTTTAGCGAAAAGGCTGTTATATTGTTGTAGTAACTTTTGTAGCTGGCGCTTTTCGTCTTGACTGCCCTCAAACACATTTAAATCAACTGGGCTGCAAACAGGGAGCTTGGCTGGGCATCCAGACTGTGCAGATATCTCCACTTCCTGGGCTCCAAAAACTCTGAAGTGTCTTTTATAGTCTGCGCATGCCTCAGAAAGTTCTCCAACTTGAATACCCCTAGCCAGTAAAAGGTCTTCATCTCCAAGATTTACTGCTTGGACCTCACAGAACCTTCCTCTGAGTACAGTTAGTGTGTGACATATAACCAGCCCTTTATGGTCTAAGTCTCTTGAGGGTTTAAAAAGCACTGTCTTCTCTGATCTGGAGCCTCGTCTACATTTCACCTGTATAGTAGCGATCGAGCGAGCTGGTATGTGGGTTGTTCTTCCTCCTGCAACCCACACCTTCACTCTATCTAACCTTGCCTCTTGTGTACCTTTTCCTGGAGCTTGCCATTTGAGGAAGATGTGGATGTTTTTTACTTCCGTCAGTATGTTGGTGTCTATTATACCAGGCGCTTTATCAGGCCCATTGACACTCTTAACGACATAGATGCCACAGTTCTTGACATGGCACTCCCCAATCTTGACGTTAACCACTAGATGGCCAGCATAAGGAATCGTGACACCATTGGCAGCAGTTAGTCGTACCCATTTACTTTCATCCAGGGCCAGATCTCCAAAAAGCTGCTGAAAGCACTGTTCCGTAACAGTTGAAATTTGTGACCCCGTGTCAAGAATACACCTGACTTTCTTTCCTGCTATTAGTACATCACAATCCAGTCGACGACGCCACTTGTGATAGGGGCTAGGTGTGGTTGAGGTGAACTTATGTCGATGTGGCTACCTCACACCTAAGACCCATGCACTAAGAAAATTTATTAAGGATCGTTTGACAGGGATTGCAATTATTGGTTGCTTGCAACCATCTCAGCCGCAGATTTAGCAATTCAAGCAGCACAAAGCCTTATACAGATCAACATTTAATGCTACCGAACACCCAGACTGTGTTCGTAGACTTTCTGAAAAACAATATATAAAAACTATGTCTAAGTGAAAATCAAAAGCATAAGTAATAACACTTACCATTCAGAAAACATGCGCCCGCCACAGTCAGCCATGATCAGTCAGCTACAGGTACCCATTCATACCACGCGCTCTATGTCTATCTATCTATCTATCTATCTATCTATCTATCTATCTATCTATCTATCTATCTATCTATCTATCTATCTATCTATCTATCTATCTATCTATCTATCTATCTATCTATCTATCATCTATCTATCTATCTATCTATCTATCTATCTATCTATCTATCCATCTATTCACCATTTATTTTATTATATAATTTCACCACTATGATTGACACAGTATTTACCACTGCGAAAGAAATTATTTTTTTGGGTGGCTTTAACATTGACATGCATAACACAAACCAAACGTGGGAAAACATCATAATATCTTACAACTTAAAACAAATAGTCAACCAACCTACCAGGGTAACAACAACATCATCCACAACAACTGACCACATCTACGTCACCTGTACAGATAACATTATAGAATGCTCTGTTCCTTTTGTAGCAATGAGTGACCACTATCCAATATGTCGCACGTGGTCAAAGAATAAATATAAAGCTCCCAGAAATAAACATCTAAGTATTAAATTTAGAAGTTTCAAAAATTTTAACCATGGACTATTTTTACATGATTTGCGAACTGCACCTCTGGCCAATGTTTACCAGCTTTCTGATCCCGATGACGCCATAGCGCATTGGACACGTATCTTTCATTGTGTGTTTGATATCCAGGCACCAGCTAAAGAAGTTCGTGTCAAACGACAGATCAAATCTCCTTGGATCACTCAAGCAGTGCTAGAAGCCATGAGGCAGCGAGATCGAGCTCACAGAAATAAGGACTTTAACACATACAGAGCACAAAGAAACAAGGTACAATATTTAATACGTAGAGAAAAGAAAACATACTTTAAAAACTTAATTCAGAACAAAACAAACAGTAAAGATATGTGGAAAGCACTCAACACTCTAGCAAACAAACGAAGTTCGCCAGACTCATTAAGCCGCAATACCTCATTTACGTGTATGGACTTTAGTAATAACTTTCAGACAGAAATAACCAGTCTTAAATCTACGATACCAGATTCCCCTTGTGATCTAGGCCAACTGTTAGCATTCAGTGAGAACAAATGCACGAACACAGTCCCATCCGACATTCCGTATATGACAGTTAATGAAGTGTATAACTATCTTCTAAGCCTTAAAGAGAACAACTCATCAGGACTTGATGGAATCAGTAATCGAATACTGCGCTATGCTGCGCCACTTATTAGTGATTCACTAACATACATATACAATCTATGAATCGCAAAGAGTTACTTCCCGTTGCAATTTAAAGTCGCTAAAGTATATCCTCTTTTCAAACCTGGTTCCTCTGATACTCGTAACCTTGGTAACTATAGGCCAATCTCTCTAATATCATCGCTATCCAAACCACTGGAAAAACACATTCACAAAATAACACTACAACATCTAGTTAACAACGACTTGCTAATTGATAGTCAATTGGTGTTTAGGCCTAAACATTCATGTCACACTGCTCTAACTAAGATGATAGACAACTGGCACCTAAATATTAACAACGATAACATGTGTAGGGCAGTCTTTGTAGACTTTAAAAAAGCATTTGATATGATAAATCACGCTATTTTAATTAGAAAACTAGAAACATCAAAAATAAACTTTCAACTGATGACAATGATAACAGCATTCCTGTCAGACAGATAACTTGTAGTTTCTTATTACAATAACTCATATTCTAGCCCAGCAGTAATAAATACTGGCGTTCCTCAGGGTTCTATACTTGGTCCTGTACTTTTTACCATATACATTAATGACCTTCCTCTTCACATCAAGCACTCATCCTGTGATCTGTTTGCGGACGAATGTACTGTTTACAAGAGTGATAAAAGTTGTAAAACACTCGAACTATCGTTACAAAAGGATACAGATAATCTGATTAAGTGGAGCAACGGTAATCGCATGCTAATAAATATCATTAAAACGAAATGCATGTTAATATCAACTAGACAAAAATTACAAAATTCAGAGAAAATAACACTTCAGATCTACATTGGTACCTCACTAATTCAAAACGTTAATGAACATAAAACTCTAGGTATAATCGTTGACCAGCATCTAAACTGGAACTTGCATGTACATGCACTGACCAAGCAAACGGCACATAAAGTTTACCAGTTAGCTAAAATCAAACATTTCCTAGATGAAGATGCACGAAAATTGTTCTATATATCTCACATACAAGCAAACCTTGACTATTGCTCCACAATCTGGGATGGTTGCTCAATGTCCAACACAAAGAGTCTCCGTTCACTACAAAAGCGTGCAGTGCGTCTAGTCTCTGACAACTGCCTAACTCAGTGTGTAGATTTCTATAAAAACCTCCGAATACTGCCCTTAAGAAAGCGCCTTCTGTTTAACAAAGCTAAATTTGTTCACAAAATCCTGTCACACAATGCTCCAGCATATCTGTGGCCAATGTTCAATTACTGTACAATGAAAGTCGCAGTCTACGCTTTAACAGACTGCAAGTGCCCAAGCCTAGGCTTGACTTATTCAAGACAAGCTTAGCGTACTCTGCTGCTCATCTTTGGAGTTGTCTTCCACATAACCCAAGAAACAGCCTCAGTCCCTATTCATACAATCATAGACTTTTTGAATACTTTCTGAATTCTGATTACATGCCCCCCTAATCGGATTATCTTTTCTTATAACATCAACTGTAGGTTCTAATGACGATGTTTGTACTTTTCAACATATGTTATGTCATGCTTATAAGTAATTAATGTTAATATGAGTGTGCTATATTATTATTTTACTTTACGTTGAATTTCTTGAAATTGATATGTAACATGCATATGAGAATAAATGAATTCAGTATGAAAGGTGAGCGAAAGGAAGGACAGAATGTTAGACGGGCCTGCGTGCCCAATTCTCAACCCTTTGAAAATAAAGTAAGTTCGTTCTATCTATCTATCTATCTATCTATCTATCTATCTATCTATCTATCTATCTATCTATCTATCTATCTATCTATCTATCTATCTATCTATCTATCTATCTATCTATCTATCTATCTATCTATCTATCTATCTATCTATCTATCTATCTATCTATCTGTCTGTCTGTCTGTCTGTCTGTCTGTCTGTCTGTCTGTCTGTCTGTCTGTCTGTCTGTCTGTCTGTGTCTGTCTGTCTGTCTGTCTGTCTGTCTATCTATCTATCTATCTATCTATCTATCTGTGTCCGTTGGTCTCTATGTCTTTTCGGTCTGTCTGTCTGACTGTTATCCGTCGGTCAGTCTGTCTGCCTATCTGTCTATATGACCTCTCTGTTTGTGTGCTTCCTGCTTTGTTTTACTGTCTATTTATTTATTAGATCACTCACCTTGTTCAGGTGTGTGACAGTGTCAATTATGAGTTACTGGCCAAAAAACAGTACCACTAGCCAACATTTTAACATTACATGATAATTATCTTTAACACGCCATATTCCATTTATCTCAAACTTCCACCTGTCGGTATGTCTGTCTGTCATTTATTTGTCTGTCTGTCCATTACGTACGTATATGTCCCTCATTTATAAGTCTATCTGTCTTTCATTTATGTGTATGTTTGTCGGTCCATCATTTATCTGTCTGTCCCTCATTTGTATGCATGTCTGTCTCTCATATATCTGTCTGTCCCACATTGATCTGTCTGTCTGTATGTTTTAGTTTCTGTTTTTCCTCATGTCTGTCTGTTTGTCTGTCATTTATCTGTCTGTCTGTCAGTTTATCTGTCTCGTTCATTGTGTCTATTTGTCATTCATTCATTTTTATTTTGGAGTATGGAAGTCTCAACTTTGACTTGCTATCAATGAAGTACCCATCACTCACTAACATTTGAAATTAAAGATAAGTATCTGTAACTCGCCAATTTCAATTTATCTATATCTTCTGCAGGCAATGGTTATGATTTCCGGTTTAACACAACCTTAGACAGAAGCGCTGCTGGGAACTACTCTACTGTAAATCATTTTTTTTAATTTTATTGTGCTAATTAGAAAGTTAAAAACAAAATTAATGAATGAAAAATAATATACGAGTAAGTTTTAAAAATGAACAATAAACTAGAATCGCTGGACGGTTCGGGATTGCTGTTCGTCTGTCACAGTCACAAACAGGAAATAACAAACTAAGAATAAAGGACTAGAAGGCAGTATGTAAACAAATAATTAAATTAAGAAAATATACGAGGTTTTAAAAGAATACTAATCAAGAGAAACGATTGCAACACAAAGAAGCTAACCGCAGTAACACAGAAAGAAGTATCCCATTAAAAAAACGAATAAAAAAAATTGGCCGGATATAAACGTTCTGCCCTGCAATGAACCAGTGTCTTTTCACAATACGACCAAAACAAGCGATAATTAGCCTGACTCAGCCTGTCAGCGGTCAAGTCAATAGGTTATATGGCCAAATAAAAACACTTTGTTTGAAGCTAGACAGCGAATCAAACACAATTATAAACCAGATTCGCTGACAATGAAACAGATCAGTCAGGGACTGACTATGAAACAAATCAGCCAGCCAGTCAGTTATCTCCCATATTGTACGAAAATACCAGAATCTTCAGATTGAGAACAGCTACACTAAATGTCCACAGAAACAGAATGTGTTCACAAAATGTAGACACTGCCCAAACCCGTTGCAGACAATAGAACACCATCTACTACTGCGCCATGCCCTCCAGGGAATGGGACTCCTCCTACCCCACAGCTCATCCATAGACAATACACTTTATGGCAGCCGTAAACAGATAACACGAACTGCGCCGGACCACATTATCGTATCAAGGTAACCAAAATGTGACGCTCAATGACAGTGAATCAAAGTCAAGTCAACTCAGTCGTACACCAATCAGCCAGCTAGACAGCCCAGCATACAAACTTTACACCAACTTGACGGCAAGTCAGGCAAACATTCATCTAAACTGACAGTCAATAATTCATGAACTTAGCAAGACGGTGAACATATTAACTGACATGAGTAATTTGTAAAAGTTAGTAGCTTAAATATTTTTCTCGATACCTGGTAGGTTAAAATTAGGATATATTGTGTCTATAATTGTAGAAATAATATTTAAGTGCTTGCATTATCGTGCTCACGGAGAATAATAATAATAACAAGCAAAAATAAGTTAGAGACTTTTATTAATGAAAGATGGTGTAGAATAGAAGATTTGAAGTGATATGACAAGATCACTAATGTGAAACCGATTACAAGATCACAAATGTGAAACTGATGACAAGATCACTAATGTGAAACTGATGACAAGATCACTAATGTGAAACTGATGACAAGATCACTAATGTGAAACTGATGACAAGATCACTAATGTGAAATTGATGACAAGATCACTAATGTGAAACTGATGACAAGATCACTAATGTGAAACTGATGACAAGATCACTAATGTGAAACTGATGACAAGATCACTAATGTGAAACTGATGACAACATCACTAATGTGAAACTGATGACAAGATCACTAATGTGAAACTGATGACAAGATCACTAATGTGAAACTGATGACAAGATCACTAATGTGAAACTGATGACAAGATCACTAATGTGAAACTGATGACAAGATCACTAATGTGAAACTGATGACAAGATCACTATATTTGAACTGATGACAAGATCACTAATATTAAACTGATGACAAGATCACTAATGGGAAACCGATGACAAGATCACTAATATTAAACTGATGACAAGATCACTAATGTGAAACCGATGACAAGATCACTAATGTGAAACTGATGACAAGATCACTAATGTGAAACCGATGACAAGATCACTAATGTAAAACCGATGACAAAAAGCAGACAAACGCCATTGGAACAAGAAATGACACGAACCAGACAAACGCCATTGGAACAAGAAATGACAAGAACCAGACAAACGCCATTGAAACAAGAGATGACAAGAACCAGACAAACGCCTTTGGAGAAAGAGATGACAAGAACCAGACAAACACCATTGGAACAAGAGATGACAAGAACCAGACAAACGCCATTGGAACAAGAGATGACAAGAACCAGACAAACGCCATTGGAACAAGAGATGACAAGAACCAAAAAAACGCCGAGGGAACAAGAGATGCCAAGAACCAGACAAACGCCATGTTAACAAGAGATGACATGAACCAGACAAACGCCATTGGAACAAGAGATGACAAGAACCAAACAAACGCCAAGGAAACAAGATATGACAAGAACCATACAAACGCCATTGGAACAAGAGATGACAAGAACCAGACAAACGCCATTGCAACAAGAGATGACAAGAACCAGACAAACGCCATTGGAACAAGAGATGACAAGAACCAGACAAACGCCATTGCAACAAGAGATGACAAGAACCAGACAAACGCCATTGGAACAAGAGATGACATGAACCAGACAAACGCCATTATAACAAGAGATAACAAAAACCAGACAAACGCCATTGGAACAAGAGATGACAAGAACCAGACAAACGCCATTGGAACAAGAGATGACAAGAACCAGACAAACGCCATTGGAACAAGAGATGACAAGAACCAGACAAACGCCATTGGAACAAGAGATGACAAGAACCAGACAAACGCCATTGGAACAAGAGATGACAAGAACCAGACAAACGCCATTGTAACAAGAGATGACAAGAACCAGACAAACGCCATTGGAACAAGAGATGACAAGAACCAGACAAACGCTTTTGGAGCAAGAGATGACAAAAAGCAGACAAACGCAATTGGAACAAGAAATGACAAGAACCAGACAAACGCCATTGGAACAAGAAATGACAAGAACCAGACACACGCCATTGGAACAAGAGATGAGAAGAAGATGCTGGAGATAGATAGGACAGACATGGAAGAAACCTGGTGATGGCTTTACTGGCCAGTCCTTGGTCTGGACTTCCCAATGTAAGAGAAGAAGATGCTGGAGATAGATAGGACAGACATTGAAGAAACCTAGTGATGGTTTTACTGGCCAGTCCTTGGCCTGGACTTCCCAATGTAAGAGAAGAAGACGAAGGCCAAAGAACACACGGAGAAGAGAACTGGAGAGAGATATATGAAGGCGATGAAGAAGGCACGGACACACCTTGAGCTGATGGTAGGAGATAGAAGGACTTAGGTACAGGTGAACCCCCGCTTTACGGCGGTTTAGGTTCTAGGAGCGTCCGATTGACAGAGTGGTTAGAGCGTTGGTCTCTCGCAGCAAAGGTGTCGGGTTCGAATCACGGTAGCGACACGCTCAAGTCTACCCAGCTGTAAATGGTTACCTGATTGAGTTAGGGAAGGAAAAGGCAGCGAGGAAGGGAACTGGTTTCCCCCCCCCACCTCTCGATGCTGGACCTAGTATGTTGAAGTCTCTAACACTTCATTCTCCTACGGCAGTATCTGCTATGGGACTACCTTGACCTTTAGGTTCCAGGACCGCGCTGTAAAGCGAGAATTGACGTAAAGCAAGAATCACCGTAAAGCGAGAATCGCCGTAAAGCGAAGAATCGCTTTTTTTCTCTTGCAAACGCAGAGCAAAGCCTAGTAACAAATTTACACTATCATATCTTAAGTTAGCAATAGAAATAGACATACAAATCATAGAATACTAATCAGAATAAACAGTTTAGAGAAGTCATTGCTTACTTTCAAATATTTCATCCTTAGCTTACAGTGATTAGTAAATGCAAACTTGAGAAACAGTTCATATTTATTGTAAAAAAAGTTTCATCATCATCTAACAATCTTAGTCTTTTTGTTCACATCCGCAATAAGGTAATCACATTTTCTAATAACTTGAGTGTTCACAGGTGTAGCACTTTTAATTTAATTCCACACTTTGTCATTTCCATTAATAATTGCACTCACTGTTTGGCGTACCGAACCTAGCTTTCGACCTATGTCAGCGTTCGTTAAATCTTGGTCACTTAGTTTTATCATTTTTAACTCTGCGTTTCAAGTAAGAGGTTTACGACTCTTGTTTGTCCTCACTAGTAGATTTGGATGCCACGATAATTTGTGTACACTTTTGTACACATTATAACAAGTTTAAATGGTTAGAGAACACTGAGGGATGCACAACGATCGAATGGAAGGATCAGTCTGACTGATCGACTTCAAGATGGCGTCTGACTCCAATTTCAGAGATTTCTATTGGTGATTGCGGGTTGGACAAAAAGTGCCTTAAGAGCGAATAATGCGCCGGAAATGTGAAGAAAGTAGTCACTGAAGAGACAATGACAAAATAGGCCCACTGATGCCACATACGACATGCTTCGTGGGGCTGGTAAATTCATTATATAACAACTAATTGCTAGTGAAAACATTGTTCCAAGATCAAAGGACAACTCTAATCACATCTGGAGGATAGCGGAGTGGTGGTTCCTTGCTCTAAAGGGAAACAGAAAGGAAATTATGGTAACTCTCCTTTTACCTGTCACTCACTCCTTTTCCCTTTCACTCACTCTTTTCTCTGTCACGCACTCCTTGTCCCTGTCACTCACTCCGTTTCCCTTTCACTCACTCCTTGTCCCTGTCACTCACTCATTTTCCCTTTCACTCACTCCTTTTCCCTGTCACTCACTCCTTGTCCCTGTCACCCACTCCTTTTCCCTGTCACTCACTCCTTGTCCCTGTCACTCATTCCTTTTTCCTGTCGCTCACTTCTTTTCGTTATCACTCACTCTCAACTTCCCTAACACTCACGCCTTTTCCCTATAACTCACTCTCCTTTTCCTTATCACTCACTCTCATTGTCTTTGTCACTCACTCTCTTTGTCCCTGTTACCCACTCTCCTCAACCATTTCTCCCACTCTCTCCTACTTGCTACCTCTCCGTGTCTCCATGTCTTGTGTTCTCCTAGACCCTCTAATCCCCACATTGTATCAAGAACATTATTTCCCTCCGTCAGTACCAGTTTGCTAGCAGAGTGGAAGACATCATTAACGACCATGATTCTAACACACCGTTGTACATTTACCTGCCTTTCCAGAGCGTCAACACGCCATTACAAGTAAGATACATGCATTTCAGTATTTAATTTAATTCATCAAGAAATCTTTATTTTAATGATCTGTTAACACAATAGAGCGTCTATTATATGAACTTATTGGAATAAAGTTGGTTCGGTTAATAAAATAGTTCTGATAATCAAATAGTTTGGTTAATCAAATAGTTTGGATAATCAAATAGTTCGGATAGTCAAATAGTTCGGTTAATAAAATAGTTAGGATAATCAAATAGTTCAGATAGTAAAATAATTCGGTTAATAAAATAGTTCGGATAATCAAACATTCATGAGAACACCCGGTTTATACGAAACAACGTGTAATTACGCCAACAATTAAATTATTGTGGGCAGGGTTATTACTCCTGTATTTTAGAAATATGAAGTATTATAGTTTGTTAATAATAACTAAGATGTTTTGAAGAGACAATTAAAATTATAGTTATTTTGAACTTTTCACATTGTTTATATGGTTTCAACTATAAATCACACTTTTGTTTTACATAAACGGATGTCAACATACACAAGTAATTGCAGAGAAATAAAAACAAAATACATAATTCCCGCCGTAAGGTACTTCGGTGGGTCGGTCGGTCGATCGGTTGGTCGGTCAGTTGAATTTTGCACACCATCATTTGCCCACTTTTTGTATTTTCGAGAGTGTACATTAACTTTCGACCACAGCTAAGGGGGTGCAAATGTGGTTGAAAGTTAGACAATAATTCTATTGTTTCCCTTATATGTACTCTCGCAAAAATAGAAAAGTGTGACAATGTGCATTAAATCAACAGACAATCAAGATACTCTTGTCCAGTTTCATTCGGGAATCGGATTTAACCCATAATTTTTCTTAAAAATAACCTTAAAATGTAAGTATTTTTATTGTTTCTTCAGGACAAAATTTTAATTTACAGTATTGCAGTGTTATGATCAAAATTCATAACGATTGTGCCTATTATATGGTTAGCTCAACAGGGCTCTTTGTTTATTTTATGCGGGTCACTGATAAAGACGGGGGTGAGCGATGTTATGCCGATATGCTTGGCTGGCTCACGTGAAACTAGAGGAGTAGAAGTGCGGGGCATTATACGATTGTGTGTCATGGCGAGTGGACGTATGTGTTTGAGCTCCTTATTGTTGAAATGTTTACGATGGAGTTATGTTATCACTAATACATCAAGATTTTTGGTGAGATGTATCTAGTGTGATGGACGAACTCGGCTGACCCTGAACTTTGGTGTAATTCTTGTATAACGGGACTTCTTTCACGTGGATTCATTAGCTATGAAACTGTTCCACAGAGGGCAAACACGTTTGCTGATTGATATGCGGAAAGTTTACCTATCGTTGATTCTGGTCATCGCATTGATTTAAGGAGAGATTAAATCACGCCCACTAACATCTCTCGAACAATCATAGGCAGTTATTTTCATTAACTTGGCCAGTGGGGGGCGTCGCCAGAATCAAACAGATACAGCGTCCACGATCAAAGAGACAGACCGAGGGATTTTAGGGGAGACTATCGGCGTTATCAAAGACAGTAGTGGTCCCTGATACGAGACGCAGTTGCTTGCCGCTAATTTCGCGTCTCGGTGTCAATCGCAGAACCGAAGCGAACGGGGAAAGCTGAAACGGGCAGCAGCGAACGGAGATACGAAGACCAGGGTGCGGTTTCTTCTCTTGATTAAATTATTAGGTAAATATGAAGCCAAACAAATAAAATTAATAAAGAGAAGAGCAATGGTAAAATGACAGTGCTGTCACAAGGAATGTACTCGAAATCCCCCTTGTTTTCTGCTTCGTCTGCAAATTGTAACGCTTTCACGTTGATATAAAAGCTTACTGTATTATTACCCGCTTTCTTCAATGAAACGTGTGCTGTATTTCTTGGAAAAGCATTGAGAGGCCCTGCGTAATGACCTAAATTAATCCTAACATTAATTATATTACGTTACCAAAACGAACGAACAGATGGACAAAAGGATAGCGAGAAGGGAGAGGCAGAAAGCCGAACACTAAACACGCTTCGCGCGATACGCAAATGCTGCCATCACGCGTGTAAGTCTACATGCACTAATTTTTTTTCAGACGGACAGTGATAAAATACACTACCCTTTCCCAGAGTTAGGTTTATAAATCATAACAGACTCTTATTAGAAAAGATAACAATAGATGGGTTTACGTTTGAACACATAACAGTACCCAGACAGCACATCTTCGAAACAGGAGGTAGAAGAAATTGCATATTTTGAACGCAGCCACGTAGCTCCTTTAAATTAGTATTTTTGGGTTCCTTAGGGCTTGCTGACAAATAATATGTAAAACGTTACGCAAATAGTCCAGGAATAATAAATTATACCCAAAATAAAATATTGGGGGTGCCTGACAGCATAAAATCATTTCTGCTCATAAGATTTTTTTTTAACGTGTTTGAAAAAAATTTACGTTACAGAAATAGCCTACCATGTAAACTCCAAATTGATTGGAGCGCAACAAATGAAAGCCTAACCACGATTGGTCGGGCTATAAATACTATCTTGGTTGTTAGGGGAGACGGGAAAAGATAACATTTTTTCAAACACTTATCGAAACGTGGCTCATTGGCCAGTCTCGCTGATATACACACTTGGGAGCGTTAGTTCGAGACCACTTGTTTAAATGATCCTGATAAAGCATCAGTGCGTTGAAGCCAGCTAAAATTTTGCTCAATAAAAGCCTGGAAGATAAGCAGATGGAAATTTGTGCCAGTTTGTGCCAGAATTCATTGCTAATCAACGTATCTGTGTTATTCGTATGAATTGTGGTAAGCTTGAACCATTTAATATCTTTTAATGAAAATTGAATGTGAATTGTTGATTTATGCCTGTATATATATATGTGTAGTTCAGTGGCAAACGTGAGGTAAAGCCTAAAATGCTCCAGCCTGAACAGAGGGTGTCGGAGAGAAGTAAAACGGCATGGAATGGCCAAACAGTACACTGACACCTGGATGATTGACTAGAAAGAAATAATGCTGGAAGTGCAGAGGCGTAGTAACCATTAGGAAGGGTAATACTGGAATAAAGTATTTCAGATGAAGCTGACTGTTGGCCTAACGCTCTGAACGCAATGTTTGTGATGTATTGTGATCAGTGTAAAAAGAAAATATAAATTAGTTATGAAGTAGAAGGTACATCCTTCTTGATTTCAGGGACAGTGGTCTTGATGGTACTGAGCAGCACCTAGTCAGAGCTTTGCTGAATCCTGAGTCGGACAGCATACTCCTTGGTCTTTTTAGCTATCAGTGAGGTGTCTCCAGAGCCCAGAGGAGAATTCGAGCAGAGGAGTCCTTTCCTGCCGCCATCACGCCAGATAAGCTAACTTGGCCAGCTGAGCTCAACATTATGTCCCCTCATCTTGAACTGACTTTTTAAAATTAACATTAAGAGGGGAATTTACTTGTCTTAAAATCAGGAACTGTGAACATCTCCAATACTGGTCCCTAAAGACAAACTATTGAAGTCATGATGACAAATACCAACAGAGCTTGAACAAAACAAAACCAGTATTACCTCATTTTACTACTACACAACTGACACACATAGAACATTTGTAATAATATATGTCACTACAATATTCATATTAAATACATTCTGTACATAACTTGTAATTTAAATTGATTGTGCTTCCTGGTTCCCTTGTAGTTGAATCAGGACACATATTCATTCATGCCAGTAATGAATACATATTGTTATTTGAAAGTTTATCAGAGACTCTTTTAAGATATCTTTGTAGAGTGTTATATGTATGTGAGTGTCACAGTGTTGTCAAGAGTAGTGGATTAAATTAAATTGTTTATCTGTCTGTTGTTGTGACTTACACTTCACCATACTCATACCCTAGACACATAACGTAGCATCACACTATTCCAGAATAATTCTGACTGAGATATATAGATATGTGGTAGCAAGTAAGGTTATCTATAATACACTACTCTTAATAGATATAGATACCTTCACAGCTGATCTCAGTCAGTACACTAAGTTCCCTATAAGTATTTATAACATCCCACTTCACCACATATATTGGGGTCTCGCTCTTGGGATTTTGAATCTTTAACTATTAAAAATATTGGGGGTAATTCACTTCAGGGAATATAAGAATTAAAAGGTATCCTTGGGTGGAATTAAATAAGGTTGAGCTCACGGTGCCTGTGTTGTCCATTAGATATATAGTTAGAAATTGAATTGTTGGTTAGACATTATATAAAGTTACCTGATAGACAATGGCGGACCTGGCCAAATTTCGATCTGCTGCGGTTCAGACTGCAAAAGAGTTAGGATTAGATGGGCAAGTTATGGTTGCCTATGTTACTACGGAATGTGACAAATTTATTGAACGCGAAGAAAGAAGGTTTGAAGCCGAAAGAAAGTTAGAGGCTGACAGGGAAATTAAGAAGTTACAATTTGAAGCTGAGGCTGAGACTAAGAGGTTGCAAGCTGAGGCTGAGACTAAGAGGTTGCAGATTGAGGCTGACAAAGAGGCTAAAGCATTGGAAGCCGAGGAAAGAAGACAAGCTGCAGAAAGGGAAGAGAAGAAATTAGCTGCAGAAAGAGAAGAGAAGAGATTAGCTGCAGAAAGGGAAGCAGAAGATAAAAGATTACAAAGGGAACATGAATTACGACTAAGGGAGTTTGAGTTTCAAGGCCATGCTCCTGAAAATGGTGCCAGTCCCTTTGCCTCTGATGCTACGGTTACTCAAGGAGCCTCAACCTCAGCTATGAATTTTCATTTAGATCATTTTGTTGAGAAAGACGATGATATTGAGAGCTACCTAAATAGGTATGAACTATTAGCTACCACGTATGGGTTAGAGAGAGAAAGGTGGAGCTTAAAGTTATCTCAGGGACTTCGTGGGGCAGCTTATGAAGTTTTTGCAAAAATGAGCAGAGGTGATCAGGAAAATTATGACATGCTAAAGCAGGCTCTTTTGTTAAGGTATGAAAAGAATGCAGAGTTTTACAGGAAAAAATTTAGGAATGCTAAACTACTGTCAGGTGAAACCTATCACCAGTTCTCTGCACGCATAGAGACATACTTGGAGAAATGGACTTCTCTGGGGAAAACCCAAGATCTTAAGGAAATGGTCCTTATAGAGCAACTAAGAGAGTCCATGGCTCCAGACCTGAGAAAGTTTCTCATGGAACAAGGTGCAGAGAGGCTGGGTGAGTTGCTAAATGTTGCTGAAAGGTATCAAGCAGCTCAAGCAGAGGTAACAGGTAATAAAAAGAAACAGGTGGATAACTTTAGGGCACCACAGAACTTTAATAAATTTGATCCTAGGGATCAAAATAAAGGTAAGCACCAATTTGATAGGCCACGGTATGAAAATAAAAATAAATTCCCACAATTCGATGAAAGGAAATATGATGAAAGAAAATCTTTCAACCAAGGAAAAAGGTGGTGTAAGAATTGTCAGATGGACAATCATGACACTGACCGTTGCAGAAGGAAACCTGTGTATATGGCAACCCTTCAGGTCAGGTCGACCTCAAGACAGGAGGAGGATATTATGTTAGATACCACTCCAGAAGAGATGAGGAAGGCACAGGCTGGGGATAAAACACTCAAGCCTTGTTTCAGAAAATTGTCAACTTGTCATACAACTCCAGGCAAGGGAGATTTTTACATGAAAAACAAGTTGATGTATAGGAAGACTGGAACTAGATCCCATGGTCACGGACAGCTGGTTCTTCCAAAAAGATACAGGACAGAATTAATAAGGAGCCTACATGTGAAACCAGATGGGGACCATGAGAAAATAGGTACCATCATTCAAAAGGTGGCTCACAATTATTATTGGCCCAAAGCAAGATGGGACATTGAGAATTTTGTAGAAAGGTGTAGCATAGCACATGAGGGAACACCCACAAGTGGGAACATGGATCAGGACCTGGACACGCCACGGGGCAAAATTAGGCCTGATAATAAAAAGAAAAATAGATTTGATAAAGTGGACCAAATGGAATGGGAAGCCCCTTTTCACGGACAAGCTTCACTTAACTGTTTTACAATGGCCACTATGCGGAGAGTGCAAAAAGATGTCTTACCCCAGGATAAGCCGAAAATCCCTCAATCGGACTTAAACAAACTGGAGGAAGAGGATGTAGAGAGGAAATCTCTCATCAAGAATTTTAAGTGGGGAGACAGCCCCAAAAGAAAAATTGGTAGCGGTCGTTTTGTGAATGATAATTCTGGGAGGAAAAATCATCACTATAAAGCTTCGAGTGGAAGAGACCATACCGGTGCATGGACAAATAGGTCCACACAATTAAAGGTCCATATGTAGCTTTGTTAAGAACGTGGACTGATGAAAAGGCAGAGGAAAACATTACATCTTCATACCAATATGTGAATGAGCTGACCACTCGGTTGAAAACTGGCTGGAAACTTGCCAATGAAAATTTGAAACAAGCCAGGAAGAAACATGCTGCCTATTATAACAGGAAGGCGAAAGACAGAAATTTGGCTGTGGGAGAGAAGGTACTGCTTCTTTTGCCCGGGAGTCAGAATAAGTTACAAATTGGATGGCAGGGTCCATATACAGTTCTAGAGAAGGTGTCTAGAACAAATTATAAGATAGATAAGAAGGGGAAAGAAAAAATCTATCATGTGAATCTCCTGAAGAAATATTTGGAAAGAGAACATCAGGAAGAGACACACTTGTTGACCTTGTCCATCGCCATGGAGATGAAAAAGGAACCACTTTCATCATTTGAATATCCATTACACCCCTGTGAGACAGCAGCACAGGTGAAAATCAGTACACATTTAACGAAAACTCAGAAAGAGAGAGTGCAACAGGTTCTAAAGAATCATGCAGAGGTGTTAACAGACCGACCAGGGCATACAAACCTATTGGAATATGATATGAAACTCATAGACTCCACACCTGTCTGTATGAAACCATATTCGATTCCGTTTGCTAAGGAAAAAGCTTTGAAGGAAGAGATAGACTATCTATTGAAGGAAGGAATTATTTCGCACAGTGAGTCTTCGTATAGTTCCGGGGTGGTACTCTTAAGGAAGCCCTCTGGAGAACATAGACTCTGTATAGATTACAGGAGACTGAATGCTATTACAGAAGGACAGGTGGATCCATTGCCGGATACAAATCAGCTGTTTGCCAGACTAAATAAAGCTAAATATTTCTCAAAAGTGGATCTGAGTAAAGGATACTATCAGATTCCAGTAAAGCCTGAGGTTAGACCATACCTAGCTTTTAGTACCTCAGAAGGACACTATGAGTTTAATAGATTGCCATTTGGATTGAAGAATGCGCCTAGTGTCTTCTCTAGAATGATGAGAAAATTATTGGATCCTCTGAATAATCCCTGTATAACAAATTTTATGGATGATATCCTTATAGCAACAGAAACATTTGAGGAACACATTGACTCTCTGAACATGCTGTTTGATCGACTTAGGGAGGCAAATTTAACAGCCCGACCAACCAAATGTTGCGTTGGATGTAAAGAATTGGAATTTTTGGGACACACAGTTTATCAGGGAAACATGACCCCTGACCCAAAGAACTTAGAGAAACTACAGAAAGCCCCGAGACCACAAACCAAGAAGGACGTGAGATCCTTTGTCTCATTATGTGGTTTCTACCAGAAGTATATCAAAAACTTTAATTCCATATGTGCACCGTTAACTGAATTGACACGTAAAGGACATCCAGATCGCATTACATGGACTCCACAATGTGAAATGACTTACCAAGAATTGAAGGAAAAGCTCACAAGTAAACCCATTTTGAAATTACCTGACTTAAGTCAAGAATTCATAGTAAGGACGGATGCAAGTAATATTGGGTTAGGTGCAACTTTACTACAGAAATCAGATGCATTGGATGGGGAATTAAGCCCAGTGGCATATGCTAGCAGAAAGTTGAATAAAGCTGAAATCAACTACTCAACTAGCGAAAAAGAATGTCTTGCAGTAATATGGGCAATAAAGAAATTCAATATTTATCTATATGGGAAGGCATTTAAGTTGCAAACTGACCACAAACCTTTATCGTTTTTAGCACAGGCTAAGCATGAGAACTCTAGGTTACTCCGATGGTCTTTGCTTCTGGCTCCATATAATTTTAGCATTGAATATATATCTGGAAAAACCAATCTGGGAGCGGATTTTTTAAGCCGCCATCCGTGTGATGAGAATCACCGTAAACCCCAGAAATAATAATAAATTTCTCTATGTGTATATAGAATAAAGGACTGACATATAATGTCTGTTTTAAGAGGGGAGGTGTCATGAAATATTCTAATCCACATATATAAATTATTAGGTAAATATGAAGCCTAACAAATAAAATTAATAAAGAGAAGAGCAATGGTAAAATGACAGTGCTGTCACAAGGAATGTACTCGAAATCCCCCTTGTTTTCTGCTTCGTCTGCAAATTGTAACGCTTTCACGTTGATATAAAAGCTTACTGTATTATTACCCGCTTTCTTCAATGAAACGTGTGCTGTATTTCTTGGAAAAGCATTGAGAGGCCCTGCGTAATGACCTAAATTAATCCTAACATTAATTATATTACGTTACCAAAACGAACGAACAGATGGACAAAAGGATAGCGAGAAGGGAGAGGCAGAAAGCCGAACACTAAACACGCTTCGCGCGATACGCAAATGCTGCCATCACGCGTGTAAGTCTACATGCACTAATTTTTTTTCAGACGGACAGTGATAAAATACACTACCCTTTCCCAGAGTTAGGTTTATAAATCATAACAGACTCTTATTAGAAAAGATAACAATAGATGGGTTTACGTTTGAACACATAACAGTACCCAGACAGCACATCTTCGAAACAGGAGGTAGAAGAAATTGCATATTTTGAACGCAGCCACGTAGCTCCTTTAAATTAGTATTTTTGGGTTCCTTAGGGCTTGCTGACAAATAATATGTAAAACGTTACGCAAATAGTCCAGGAATTAATAAATTATACCCAAAATAAAATATTGGGGGTGCCTGACAGCATAAAATCATTTCTGCTCATAAGATTTTTTTTTTAACGTGTTTGAAAAAAATTTACGTTACAGAAATAGCCTACCATGTAAACTCCAAATTGATTGGAGCGCAACAAATGAAAGCCTAACCACGATTGGTCGGGCTATAAATACTATCTTGGTTGTTAGGGGAGACGGGAAAAGATAACATTTTTTCAAACACTTATCGAAACGTGGCTCATTGGCCAGTCTCGCTGATATACACACTTGGGAGCGTTAGTTCGAGACCACTTGTTTAAATGATCCTGATAAAGCATCAGTGCGTTGAAGCCAGCTAAAATTTTGCTCAATAAAAGCCTGGAAGATAAGCAGATGGAAATTTGTGCCAGTTTGTGCCAGAATTCATTGCTAATCAACGTATCTGTGTTATTCGTATGAATTGTGGTAAGCTTGAACCATTTAATATCTTTTAATGAAAATTGAATGTGAATTGTTGATTTATGCCTGTATATATATGTGTAGTTCAGTGGCAAACGTGAGGTAAAGCCTAAAATGCTCCAGCCTGAACAGAGGGTGTCGGAGAGAAGTAAAACGGCATGGAATGGCCAAACAGTACACTGACACCTGGATGATTGACTAGAAAGAAATAATGCTGGAAGTGCAGAGGCGTAGTAACCATTAGGAAGGGTAATACTGGAATAAAGTATTTCAGATGAAGCTGACTGTTGGCCTAACGCTCTGAACGCAATGTTTGTGATGTATTGTGATCAGTGTAAAAAGAAAATATAAATTAGTTATGAAGTAGAAGGTACATCCTTCTTGATTTCAGGGACAGTGGTCTTGATGGTACTGAGCAGCACCTAGTCAGAGCTTTGCTGAATCCAGAGTCGGACAGCATACTCCTTGGTCTTTTTAGCTATCAGTGAGGTGTCTCCTGAGCCCAGAGGAGAATTCGAGCAGAGGAGTCCTTTCCTGCCGCCATCACGCCAGATAAGCTAACTTGGCCAGCTGAGCTCAACATTATGTCCCCTCATCTTGAACTGACTTTATAAAATTAACATTAAGAGGGGAATTTACTTGTCTTAAAATCAGGAACTGTGAACATCTCCAATACTGGTCCCTAAAGACAAACTATTGAAGTCATGATGACAAATACCAACAGAGCTTGAACAAAACAAAACCAGTATTACCTCATTTTACTACTACACAACTGACACACATAGAACATTTGTAATAATATATGTCACTACAATATTCATATTAAATACATTCTGTACATAACTTGTAATTTAAATTGATTGTGCTTCCTGGTTCCCTTGTAGTTGAATCAGGACACATATTCATTCATGCCAGTAATGAATACATATTGTTATTTGAAAGTTTATCAGAGACTCTTTTAAGATATCTTTGTAGAGTGTTATATGTATGTGAGTGTCACAGTGTTGTCAAGAGTAGTGGATTAAATTAAATTGTTTATCTGTCTGTTGTTGTGACTTACACTTCACCATACTCATACCCTAGACACATAACGTAGCATCACACTATTCCAGAATAATTCTGACTGAGATATATAGATATGTGGTAGCAAGTAAGGTTATCTATAATACAATACTCTTAATAGATATAGATACCTTCACAGCTGATCTCAGTCAGTACACTAAGTTCCCTATAAGTATTTATAACATCCCACTTCACCACAATGTCCCACTCAACTTACATTCCATTTTAGCTAAATAAACCATAAAGACTAGACACGTTATCACTCGCTGACCAGACCTTTACAGAAGCACTAGCTTTATTGAAATCTAGTTATAGATTTTCCCCTGGATTTTATATATATATTTGCAGTGATTTCTATTCTGTGCAAAGCGGTAATATATATTGTGTAAAGTGATCAGTGGTTTAGTTCAGTCATTCTATTTCAATGGATTCTGTGTTAATTTAAATCTATTAAATTAAACCACCTCAATAGTTCCAGTTGTAAATATAATGATCTATCTATTATATTATTTTAAAAGATAATAGATGCTTAAATTAACTTTTAAAGTCGCGAAGGAATTTATAATTAATAAATTCAGTTAAGTCCTAGTTTTATAGATGTGTGTTTTTAACCACTAGAATTCGCGCAGTGTTTATTAAATACATAATTAAATACTCGAGCGTATTATAGGCTTAACGGGAAATTTATCGCGCTTGATTTTTCGGTATGTTACATGTCTTTTTTTCTTTCACACAGAGTGATCGTAACCTGCGGTCCCAGCTGAATAAAGAAAGAAATAAAGAAATCATCCTATAAACTTCCAGTCATATTGAAGAAACATTTCTTTTAAATACAATCTTGTGGCGGTCTTTTTGCGACCTAGCTGTCAGAATTAAATGAACTAAAGCCCACCCAAGAACATTTTAAAGAATAATCATCAAATTACCCTTACAAACCTGTAAGATAAACGGGAAGGTAATCATCGCCAGTAGCGATATTATATTTACTGTTTACTGTGAGAGAGTACATATTTTCCTGACTGTGACTGAGCCTAGTTTTTTTTTCCTCAATTAGATTTAATAAAACTATCATCACGCATTGAAGGAATTTTACCATAGCGGAGGATTAAAAGAGACCACTTCATTTTCACCCCTGTGCCGAACTGTGTTAGTGCCATCCCATAGACTCCTTTTATATATATAATAAAAACACGAGAACTCTTAGTCTTAAAGTCTTGCGATAAGTGAGAATATTTGTTACCAACAAACCCTCGCAAACATCTGGGGCGGGACATCGAAGGACTAGACAGTTCATATGTCAGAAGAATACTTGCTGTTTTTTTATATACTTTTATGGATCGTCTGAGGCTGCATTCGGTAAGTGTGTGAGTATATGAGTGTGGATCCTCACGCGTGTGCATGAATGACAGGAAATTTAATCTTTTCTTTTGTAACCCTGTTGTTAACTTTCTTGCCTAGTAATATAATTTTTTCTGTATTCCCTGCATTGTTCCTTTAAGGGGGAGTTGATAATTGGTTAACTCTGTTTAAAACCCCCCTCCTTTCCATTTGCTTAGTAAAGGGAAGAACAGCTGGGAAGAACAGGTTTTTTTCTATCACCTATACCTAACTTTGTAACACCTCTGTCAGAGCAATTAACTTCACTGTTAGGTTAACGTACCTATGTTCCTGATATTATCTATCTCTGGACCGGGTTTATCTTTGTCTAATAAGCGGGAAGGGCTTAGTCGATACCAATCTTCTTCACCCCTCCCAAATTTGTTATTTGCATTTGTGTACTTATGATAATTTATGTAATACCTGATATTTGTTAGTGATTGATGTTTAAAGTGAATAAAATCACATAAATTCATTTAGTTCTGTGTTGGATATACCCAAAGCCCAACATTTCCCCTATTCGTTTAATATAGTTTGTATCTACATCGTCTGTGTGTGTGAAAAAACACCAAATCGGTGTGCGCGCAGATGCGTGTCTGGAAAACTGGCAAATAATTGTTTGACCAGGAGAGCGGAAGAGAAGATTGAGAGAAGCGATTTGTCGTAAATAAGTCTGTCTTTACTCTCCTCCAGCACGCTGTGAAGCAACTATTTAATATCTACATTTTCTATCACTGAGCTTTCCATCATCATTTTCCACTCTAAACCGGACCACTATTTCTACGACTCTTTTCTCTCAAAATAAATTTACGACAATATTTGGCTGGCTCGCCGGAATTATTTTGAGATACATTTGATGCACACATATTTGTGGGCTGGTTCTGGGATCTTGAGCTACATTTGAGGCAATCGCATAGCCGGGTTAAAGATATTTTGAGTCTGATTTAGTCTGGGTCTAACTAGGTAGAGTGTGAATGATTTGTCTTGTGAATTAGGGAAATAAATAAATAATTACACCCCTAGACAAACGTTCTTTAAGTATTTGGGTTGTCCACACAGCATATTTACAGGTTGTTTTCTCTCCACAGCAGTAGAAAGTACAGATAAACAAAAATATTTGCTATTTTAATTATCCTCTGGCGGAGATAATTCAATTTCTTTCTTTATAAGAGTTGCTGGGATTGCGTGATTGTTTTACAGTCACTAAGGTTTTGAAGTTAAAAAGAGTTGAGCTTAGCTAAAGACGGATTGTTCTGATTTTTAAAAATTAAGTTAACAACGTCTCATCTCAATAATTGACTTTAGGGACGGAGTTTGTTGTCAGAGATTTAAAATTTAGGGGAAAATTTTTTTTTTCCTTTTAAATTGTTTTAATTTAAATTTTTCTCTACTGTTAGTAAAAGTAGATTTTTTTCCAGTGTAACTTACCATTTAGTGGCATAGTCGCTTGCGTTTAGAGCCTTAATTGCCAGATAATAGCAGCGATAAGTTTGCACAGTACAGGTAGGAGGTAACTCAAGTAAATTTTTTTTTACTTTTGTTTTTTCTCGTAGCGGCTTTGAGTTTTTACCCTTCTTGTTCCATCTTACTATTCTCTAGTCTTAGAAGCATCCAGTTCTTTGACAATGGCAGAGAGAATTAGGATAAGATCCCTTTTGAGGCAAGAGGCCAAGGACTCAGGACTAGACACAGAAGCTGCGAATCTGTTTATCAACCAGGAACTTCAAAGGTATGACGCGGAGGAAGAGAGGGCAGAAGCTAGGAAGAAAGAAGCGGACGATCGTCAATTGGAGCAGAAGAAAATTGAGGCAGAGATGGACGCCCGCAGGGAAAGAGAGAAGGAGAGACAACGCGAAGAGAGAGACAAGGAAAGACAGCATGAATTAGCGCTCAAGGCTTTAGAGAGTCGGAGTGCCTCTACTTCAAATAATGGAGAGCCGTCTTCGCCCCAGTCTCAAACAATGGATCTCTCCAGCACTCAGTCTGCCCAATTAACTGCTATGTCGTTTTCTTTAGAATCTTTTCCTAGCCCTAACGAAAAAATTGACAGCTACCTAGAAAAATTCGAGAGACTCGCGAATCTTTATGGGTTAGAGAGTACCCGCTGGGCGCTCAAACTTTCAACGTCACTGAAAGGCAATGCTTATGACGTGAGTTCTCTTCACGTCTCACGGGTTATCTGACAAAGTGCATTGAATTATCTGACCTACCTCTTTCATATGAGGGACTCCTCGAACTTGTTCTTGTGGAGCAGATAAAATCCACTTTGTCGAATGAAACTCGTAGATTTTTGGCTGAACAGGGGGCAGTCAGGCTTGAAGACATACTCAATAAAGCCGAACGCTATAGCAATGCAATGGCCGAACTTCCCAGCACTAAACGTAAACCCACCGATGAGCCATCTCGAAAACAGAATCTAGAGCAGGCATCCTATTCTTCCACTTCCTCTCAACATTATAACCAACGAGATAACAATACCCAGAAACCTCCCCAGGAAAAATCGAAATTCTACAAAACCCGATACCCCCCAACAACAATTCTGATCAACCCAACAAGCCTACGTGGCAGCGCGGCCACCAAGGTCAAGGAAAAGGGAAGACCCCTACACCAGGAACGTCTGATCAGGGCAAACAAACCGGTGCAAACCGCATTGGATGTTTGCATACAGCCTCGAAAGGTAGAGTCAATGTCAGTGATTCTCAACCTGAGGGGGACCGACCCTCAACTCGAGGAACTGTAATTTTGAACGGTACCTCTACTACTTGTCTTTTTGACACTGGATTAAGTTTTGATTGTATTGTCGCTAGGCACCTAGTCAAACCCGGTCAGGAGACAGAGGAAACCGTCAAACTTAGTGGAGTTTTCAGGAGTGATGCACCCAGGACGCTTCCTATCGCACTGGTAGAAATACACTCTGACTTTGTCAGAGGAGTTATTAAAGCGGCCATAATGGATGATCCGATCTACCCAGTTATCCTGGGATGTAGATATGTGTTCATTGGGAGACCTAAGGAGCCGATTGTGGCAGCGATAACCACAAGAGGGCAAGCCAAGAAGAAGAGGGCTCCTGCGCCAAACATGTTGCCGAATGAACTGAAGGAGGCGCAACAAAAGGACCCTACTCTGGCGCCCTGCTTTAAAAAACTGCCCATGGCTAAGGACCCCAGACACAACGGAGACATCTTTTCTAAGGATGGTGTATTGTATCGTAGAACGGGCAACCCGGACACGGGGAATAACCAGCTCCTAGTACCGATGCAGTACAGAAACCAGATCTTAGAAATGGGGCACTCGATTCTCCTGACATGAACTGACTGCCTACGGTATAATGTTTACTGCATATTATTTGCCATAATAGGTAGGCCTGAACTTTTGTATGTGGAGCTGCGTGCAGCTCTAAATAAATTGTATATCGTCAATTTCGTCCATTGTGGCTCAATTCATTCATATTTGTATTGGCTTGTTGCGAATTCTATTTGCTTACTACCCTAGAAGTGATCTTGGCCACATGAACTATCCTGTTACTACATATTCATTGTACCATTAACATTAACATCTAAAAAGACACGTAACATGCAGACTAATTATTTTGGATCAAAATGATAAGATGGCTAAATGGAAGAGACGATCGCGTCATTCACAGCGAGCAAGCGAGACTATAGAAAAAGCAGCAATGTAATATGTGTAACAGAAACAACACACTATAATTAAAAACCTGCCAATTTTGGCAGGTTGTTGCTAGTTATAATAAATCTTTGAAAGTTTTTTTTTTTTTTAAATATCTATGTAATCTTAATTTTTACTGCGAACCATGCGAGACTGTCTTAGTTCGCATTAAGATAATTTATAGCAGTATCTTCATAGAACAGCATTCAGACTGTCGCTCATACCATGTCATCGCAGTTCCTAAGGCAGTGAAGGCCTCCACGTGAGTGGGCCCACATTCAATTAGTGGACTCATTCGACGTTCTACCGTAGTTCATTAACACATTGATATTCATAATCTTAAAAAAGTTCTTGTTATTGTTTGAAATCTGGTGCCTTCCTTATGCCGAATCTTGGGTGTAATGGGTTTGACAATTTTTTGTTTTTATTCTTCCTTTATGTTCAACTCTCGTATATCATTGTCTGTTAATTGTTGATGTTTCAATTCCATTTAAAGCTACAATGTTTTCATGTTCTCTTATCTTCTTGCTTTCCCTTCTAAGCAAAGCTCAT
The DNA here is from genome assembly GCA_024509875.1 of Oreohelix idahoensis. Lineage (NCBI taxonomy): Eukaryota > Metazoa > Mollusca > Gastropoda > Stylommatophora > Oreohelicidae > Oreohelix > Oreohelix idahoensis. The sequence goes on along the minus strand of JAMPIV010015422.1, from coordinate 225,004 downwards.
TGGTGGAGTAACTTTTACAAAAAAATGTACTTAATGTTACTATCTTCTTATATCTATACACACCAATTTCAACCTTAGACATAAATCATTTGGTTATATCATAGCAATATTGTCAATCAAAACACACACAAAATCCAAGACAATTTTTTTCTGCCAAAATTCTAATTCAGCGTTGATAAATGTGATGTCTTGAAAAAGGACTACTACTGTGTATCAGCTAGCTTGTTAACGCTCCTGAGTGGGTTCATCCTTACAAGAACTGCTATCACGACACTGGAATACAAGAAATAACACACCTGTAATAATGATATGTTATACACAAGATAAAGTCTCACATGTTGTTGTTGTTGTTGTTGGTCAATGGGAGGAGAGCGGAATAGCATGAGATGATCTTCATTTGCTTTTACTCATCCACCATCTCTGGAGATTCTACTATGTTCATCTTAATCGTCGGTAGCAATTAGGGTAATCATTGTTATTTGTGAGCAAGCGTGCCTTTTCCTACTTTTGCGAAAAGCTGAGTGGATTGTTTCGTAGTTATAAACTTTCATTAAGAAGACTATTAATGTGTCGATACACTGACAGCAACATAATGTCTTTAGTATCGAGCGTATAGGAGATAGTACGAGTACCGTGTCCTGCTATAAGAAGGAGACTCTCCAAAGAAAGTTCAGATTGGTTTTTGGAATGTTCAAATCAACAGACTCACGGCGTTTGGAATATGCCTAAGGAAAATTCTCCGAATCTTTTGGCTTGATACTACCACTAACCAAGAACTACTTACTCAAAGTAACCTAGACGATATGCACACCCTCACAGCTGGCAGAATCTGGAGTTGGGATGGCCACGTCCTCAGAAGAGACCCCGATGCCATCACAAGAACAGCTTTACTGTGGACCTCAGAAGGAAAGCGACAGAGAGGCCGACCAAAAACAACTTGGCGGAGAACTGTAGAGGCCGAGATGCAAAGAATGAACCAGAGCTGGGGCACTGTACGAAGGATGGCTGCCGACCGAACAACGTTGCTGCCCTACAAGACGCCACCAGGCGTGTTGACAACTGACTACTTTGACAGTCGGCGACCAAAGATCAAAGGAGAACTGCGTTCAAATGTGCTCTCAATCTCATTCATTGTCTCTTCGCTTGTTTGGCGTCTCTCGGATCCAGTCTTGTCGTGAATTGAGCCAGTTCAGCTAACCTAAGAACACAATCGACTTTCTCTTCACCGTTTGCCATCTCCAATCAGAAGGATTAAAAAAATTTAATTCAAAATTTATCATTCAAAATTCTCAAAACTAAATGAATGTAAAGGTTATTTAAATAATTAATTTTTCAAATGATTGTTATTGTAATTTTGTAGCATTTATACTTCTGAGGTTAATTTAAGCTTTAAACTGAACTAAGGCTTGTGGGGCACCGTGTATTTTCTCATTAATGTATGTATGTATATGTATATAACAATAATCTTATGTACGTATATATAATATTTGTACAATATTGCAGGTGCCGGAAGAATACCTAGCCTTGTATCCTCACATTAATGACACTAACAGGAAAATTTTCTCAGGTATGACTTTAGTTTCTTTAATATCATCCTGACGTTACACAAAGGTAAATAAGAAAGAAACGTCCGAATGGCATAGTGGTTAGAGATCTTGCCTGTCGCGGCAGTTTCCGGCTTTCGGATTGGAAATGTGATACCTTCTTGCTGCAGTCTACCCAGCTGAAAGTGGATACATGACTGTTCTAGAGTTAGGGAAAGAAAAAGACAGTAAAGAAGATAACTTGTCATCCAACCTCATAAAGCTGGACCTAGTGGTAGTGACATCTCTAATACTTCATTCTCCTACGGCAGTATCTGCAATGGGGCTCCCCTTTTTCAATTAAAATAATGAAGACGTAATCTCACAGTGCTGCCTATTGGCAGCGTGGTTAGAGTGCTGCTGCCTGGCGGCAAAGGTACCGGGTTCTTTGTGCTATTGTACTACTCAATCACATTGGCTTTGGTTAGAGTTTTATGTTCTTCTTTTGCTTTCTAGTTAATCTATTTCCTTTTGCCTCGTCTGTTTCTTCTTATTACTGATTTTGCTTGCATGTTGCGTTCAAGAGCCATGGGTTATTAGCTTTTCACTTTGCGACTGTTTAATTTTTCTTGGAGTTCTGATTGGCTAAACGGTTAGAGCGTTTGCCTATAGTGGCAAAGTTACCGGGTTCCGGTGTCGAAACCTAAAATCGTCAAGCTCCAGTCTATCTAGCTGTAAATGGGAGCCTGACTCTCGATATGAGTTAGAGAAGGCAAAGGCAGCGACAAAGGGAACTTGTCACCTGACTTCTTGAAGCAGTACCTAGCTTAGTCTAACAATTCTATCCCCTTCGACAGTATCTGTCATTTGACTACCTTTATAATCTTACAGATGGAGCCGCGCTGGTGCAATGGTTACCACATTGCGCTGGCGATCAGGTGTTCATGGTTCAAGCCCGGGCGTGTGCATTTGAAGAAGTGTCATCGAACGGGATTTTGACTGAATAACCTGAACGGCTCCTGAGATAAACCCTCTTTGGATGGGAAGGAGCGAGGCTCCTGACCGGGTTGGAAGGAAAGTCCACAGGCTCCCCAGCCTCGCAATGACATGTCATTGGGCCGAAGGGCTGAAAGCCCAAATGCCGTTGGTTAAAAAAAAATAATCTTACAGATGATCAACATTCGTCCCTCCTGTCTCGCAGCACACATCAGTTCTGCAGTCTAATTCATTACAGCCAATTTGAAGCACAGTACCTTGTATGCGTATTGTATTCTAAAACAGGTCTGCGATGAATTATACTGCACAATTCAAATGTGTCGTATACAGGGCTGTGGAGGCGGAGTTGTGGAATCGGTCATTTTTTAGTGGTGTCGGAGTGTGACAGAATTTCCCGTTCTCTTTTCCTAGCATTCATGTTTATCACCGACATTATTGCGCTACGTCTCATTTTCTGTACTTAATCATTGGTTGCACTCCCTTTCATCAATTCTTGTCAGGCCAGAACTCCAACGACCATATTTTGCTGATTAAGATAATCAATGACTTTCGTTTGAACTCATTTTAACACCTGAATCTGTAGAGAGTAGGGTGGTTTACTAATGTGTAACACATTTTCCTACCAGACAAGACAGTGCAGGGGAGTGATAGGATTAGGAAGTAAACAACCTTGGGATGACCACAGTTGATTATATTATCATTGATAATAGTTCATTGATAATAACATAATCCTGTCTCAACAGACTTGCCAGAGAAGTATCCATCTTGGCAGAGATTACCTGTGAAAAAATATGAAGTCATGAGTGTAAACATGATTGATAATGGACGGGAGGTGGCATACCATATATGGTGACTGTAAACAACACATTTATTTTTGTGTTTGTAACGCAGGAATCTTTCTTTAGAGAAGCGGAAACATACGCATCTTGCATGCTATTGGCTAAGCATTTGAGATGTAATAATACAACATTTCTGATTGGAGCCTTGTCATATAGAAGCAATCTGGATATGGGCCTATTGTTGCCTTAAAATTTAGTGCCTTGGGAGTTTACCGCACTGTGAAATTCAACGCCTCAAGAAGACAGTCAGACAAGGAAGAATAAGGAATAGGATCAGGATTCCATTTTATAGGATGGGGCAACGTGTTTGATCATCTTGTGAATTTACACAACGACAACGCTACCTGTTTTAATACGGAAAGCACGGATTTCTAAGAACCTGAACACTAACGACGCCAGTACCAGTCGTGAAAGGCTCTACGGAGATTCAAAGAACCTCAGATTGACTACTGCTTTCTTTAAAAACACTTAGGTGGATGTCTGAGAGTGTATTAAGCAGCAGAAGAAGAACACTAAGTCATAGTGTTAGTCTATTGTAAAGTAACACCCCAGACCAAGTGTAAGAAGCATCTTTCCTCAACAATTTCTCTGAGCCAGAAGTCTGTATTCCCAAAGATATTTTTGGGGTAAGTTGTAAATTTTATAATTCTGTATTTTGCATTTATTAACATGTGAAAATTGCTAGTGGATATCAAAGTCATACGAGGATGGCAACCTCAGCATAAAAAATAATGGTTTCATGAACCACCACTGCAAGAGCCCTTTATTCGGGATTCTCAAAGAGAACCTAAAGCATAGCTAGTCTCAAGTTCCATGTGGAGCAGGGGTTGGATTATGAAAGAACTGATGTACATACTTGTTATATTAATCTTTTCAACCAGTACTAATATAAATGTAAACATGTTCAATATACATGCACTGGATGTTTTCTGCTCACTGGGATTAATATTAATGCTCAGACAGGATAACGTTTTGAGACAGATGAGGTGGTGGAATGAAAAGGGAAGGACAACTGATGTTGTGTGAGGAAACCCCATAATCATGAAGGTATTTGTTTTTCTCTTATTTCTTGATTTTAGTCGGTGATGCCAATTTGTGGTGCTATCTGTGGAACAAGTGAGTGATACAAGTGGCAGGCAGTCACAGCTAGACATCTACAGCAGACGGATCTTAACAGACGATGGACCCTCTTTGAATTACATCACGATACTACGAGGGACGTGTTGCAGCCACCAGACATGACCGGTGCCGAGAGTAAACCAGTCCATAATCCGCAAAAAACAAGCATCGGCTGAAGCAGAAACCAACTGGCATCTTACTGGCAGCTAAGTACCCATTCAAAGCTGCCAAGTGATTTCTCTTCTAATGAATTGGTTCAAACCATCCCCTGTGAGGAAATTTTAAAGACTTTAAATTCATCCCACCCTTATTTATTTACGTTTGTTAAAGATAATTGATTATTAAATTTGTTATCTGTATATTTAAAGATTTATTTTTAATTTAGTCACTTTATAAGTCTCAGTAATTTAAATACTCGTACTTATGACATAGCTATTTAAGTAATATTTTACTGAGTAAAATCAGTTGGGGCTCAGCAGAACGAGCAAAATCCTAACTCATAGAAATATTTTAAAAATTTACACGGCCTGGATCCTTTCAGCCGGAGTACTTGATTTATTTAAATTCCTATAAGGCTGCCTAGAAGTGAAGCACCATTCTTCCATTCCCATCTTTGCCAAGAGTAATCTTGGGCAAAATGTAGACACCTTTGAAGACCAGTAGAAACTCTGAATTTTGGCCACTGTTGGACCATCACTGCAGAGCAAGAGGAGTAAACCACATGACACGAAGTCGGTAAAAAATGTCCCAACTCACTCGAATTTGACGATACTTAAGTCAAGGCAGATCCACGTTTAACATATGTAGGGGGTAGGGTGGGGGGTTGTGGGGCGCTAAAAATTTGAAATAACATTTTAAAGTATTAGAACTCCTAAAACCACTTTCATGTGAAAGTGCATCCATTTTTGCACAATGTAGGAACATTTCATTTGCTTCTGAACATAAATAACGTTTTTTTCCAAATTGGAAATTTGTTGGCACATTTAGAAAAAGCACACAAGAAATGAAAATAAATTATAAACACTGTCAATTGTCTCGTCATTGTTAAAATGAAACTATTTTGCCTCATGGTGTTTGGTAAAGCAGTCATTTGTGTGCAGGTGTGGATGATTTGTTATTTTGTATTACTGTATAAATTAATGAATAGTTTAAAATGTATTCTACTAAAACCAAGTATTCATTTATTCACACACAATCCATACGTATACTATATAAGTGTATAAGTGTATGCCATATCACTAGTTAAAACCACTGTTGTTAGATTCGGAGTCGGACTTCTAAAATTTCCGGTGTCAGAGTTGGAAAATTTGCTTAAGAAGTCTAGAAGCCTATCAGACAGGGAAGGGAAGACATCTGAGGTCAGATTCATTGTTTCGAACCAAAGAATTTCTACTGTCATTGAGGAACATGTTAAGTCTTGGCAGGATGTATGATGCGTCCTTAAAAGACTCAACAGCAGTTCAAAAGATAACAGAAATGGCAGACAGAGGACAGCAGATCATAGACCAAAGCAGACTCCTAGGAACGTTCTAACTGTGGTGCCTTCGGTTCATCTTCTTCTTCTTCTTTGATCCATAACCACCAACCGTCAAAGCAGTCAGCGGCCATCACGCCTGGTGGCGTCTTGTAGGGCAGCAACAAATTGATTCCACTTTGCTCGGTCGGCGGCCATCCTTCGTACAGTGATCCAACTGTGGTTCATTCTTTGCATCTCAGCTTCCACAGTTCTCCGCCAAGTTGTTTTTGGTCGGCCTCTCTTTCGCTTTCCCTCGGGGGTTCATAGCATGGCTGTTCTTGTGATGGTATCAGGGTCCCTTCTGAGGACGTGGCCAACCCAACTCCAGCGTCTGCCAGCTATGATGGTGTGCATGTCCTGCCTTCGGTTCATGTTTATACCTAATTTGTTATGGCCACTGCTTATATATGAAATGAGCACTAGTACAGTGGAAGCTATAGAGCGAAAGGTCAACAAGTTCATGAGGAAATGGCTAGGAGTACCATTAGGTCTGTCAGACGTAGCACTGTACTGCAAGAAGACAAAGCGTGTGCTTTTTATTCACGTCAGTTGTTGAAGAATACAAAGTACGAAAGGCAAGGCTCACTGATTATGTACAAGTCAGCAGATGACGTAGTTAAGTCCATTCAGCCCACACTGAAAACTGGAAGGAAGTGGAAAATGGATGAAGATGTTGGTGCTGCCCAAGGGTCGCTCAAGCTAAGGGAGGTAATCGGATACACACAGACGAATGGACGGGGACTTGGCAGTGTTGACATCCGCTGGTGGTCCAAGTCATCAAACAGGGAGCGCAGAGACATAGTTAATTAAGGAGATACGAGAAGCTGAAAATGATAAGAGGATGCTTAAAGCGGTACAGCAGGCCCAACAAGGCCAATGGGTTATATGGAAAGGAGCCCTGCAAAGGTCATTGATATGGAATGATATGGCATATGGCACCTCTTAGACTCAACTTCATTATCAGATCAATGTATGACCTCCTGCCATCGTCTGCAAACCTTGTGAGATGGGAAAGTCTGATGATGCTCAGTGCCCACTGTGCCATGAGAGGCAGACACTTGAACACGTGCTCTCCCCTTGCAAGGAGTCATTAGGGCAAAGGCGGTACATATTGCGCCACAACAAAGTACTAAATGAGCTGACTGCTACAATAGACCTGGTAAGGGTGAAAGCAAACAGCAAAGTCAGACCGAGCACTGCAAATACATACTTTCTGAGAGCAGGAAAGTCAGCACATCCCAACCCAAGTAAAGCAAGTAGCAGTTTACCATCTCTTCTTGACTGTGCAAATGACTTGGAGATGGCAGTAGACCTACCTGGGCTTGAGGCAAATCCAGAGAGTATCAGAAGATCTCGAAGACGGCCAGATATAGTGCTGCAAGAACAAGGACACATAAGAGGCTCGGCGAAACTGCGGAAAAGGCACCGCGTTGGCTGTGGAACAACAGCAACGGGCTTTGGAACTCAGGACAGTAATTAGTTTACAACATAGGGGTTACTTTCACAATTGCCTCCAGCTGGCAGAAAAAAGGAGTTAATTTGAAAACTGCAACCAAGATTCAGTGGGGTCAATTCTCTGGACTAGACAACAGGAGGCAGTCACTTGGGAGTCATGACATAAGTGGGCGTGCCCCCCTTAGAGCTTAAAGGAGATTAAGGGGCCGAAGCATTTGATCGACGGGTGGACTCCGTGTGATAATCAGATTTCCTCCTGTTGTATCGCTCTGTATAGAGTTTCCTTTTCATTTGTGCCTGACTCCACAACCCTGGTCGCGTAACATGAGGGGTGCCTATCGAGCATTGGTAAGATTATAAAAATAAATGTGATAGTTCCTTCATAAATTTATTTAGACTACATATTCACATGAAGTCTAGTTACTGAGTAATACATTTTACGAAAGAGTTCACTTCTTTTTTTAATCACCTTATACAACGAGTCAGTGAAAGTTACCTCTTTCTCCCCCCGGCCCCCCCCCCCCCCCCCCACCCGTTTATTTCACTCCAACTTCTTGACATGGACATGTAAAAGTTGCATCAGGTTTGATATGTTTAACATATCTCTCACGCACGCAATATTGACTATACGACAATTAAGTTGAACAGGGTAGACCAAGATGGTGGACGAGCGGAGGAAAATAAAGATAATCTGATGCTAAAGCGTTCTATTGCCATTTCCTTAAACACAGTAACTAAAATGAAATAGCCCTCAGCTGTGCGGTATCGTTTCCCGCTCTTTTTTTCTGTACTCGTCGTGTCTCTTGTACTCCTTGTGTCTTCTATTCACCCCTTGTCTCCTGTACTCACTGTATCTTCTATACTCCTGTAGTCTCCTGTACTCGCTGTATCTTCTATACTCCTGTAGTCTCCTGTACTCGCTGTATCTTCTATACTCTTGTTGTCTCCTGTACTCGCTGTGTCTTCTATTCACCCCTTGTCTCGTGTACTCACTGTATCTTCTATACTCCTGTAGTCTCCTGTACTCGCTGTATCTTCTATACTCCTGTAGTCTCCTGTACTCGCTGTATCTTCTATACTCCTGTTGTCTCCTGTACTCGCTGTATTTTCTATACTCCTGTTGTCTGCTGTACTCGCTGTGTCTACTTTTCAACATTTGTCTCCTGTACTCGCTGTATCTCCTATACTCCTGTTGTCTCCTGTACTCCCTGCATCTTCTATACTCCCGTTGTCTCCTGTACTCCCTGTATCTTCTATACTCCTGTTGTCTCCTGTTCTCCCTGTGTCTTCTATACTCCCCGTGTCTCATGTACTCCCTGTATCTTCTATACTCCCCTAGTTTTTGTACACCATGTGCCTTCTATACTCTCTGTGTCTCCTGTACTCGCTGTATCTTCTATACTCCCGTTGTCTCCTGTACTCCCTGTATCTTCTATACTCCTGTTGTCTCCTGTACTCCCTGTGTCTTCTATACTCCCCGTGTCTCATGTACTCCCTGTATCTTCTATACTCCCCTAGTTTTTGTACACCATGTGCCTTCTATACTCTCTGTGTCTCCTGTACTCGCTGTATCTTCTATACTCCTGTTGTCTCCTGTACTCACTGTATCTTCTATACTCCTGTAGTCTCCTGTACTCACTGTATCTTTTATACTCCTGTTGTCTCCTGTACTCGCTGTATCTTCTATACTCCTGTTGTCTCCTGTACTCGCTGTATCTTCTATTCACTCCGTGTCTCATGTACTTGCTGTATTTTCTATACTCCCCATGTCTCCTGTACTCGCTCTGTCGTCTATACGCCTATTGTCTCCTGTACTCGCTGTATCTTCTATTCACTCCTTGTCACCTGTACTCGCTGTATCTTCTATTCACTCCTTGTCTCATGTACTCGCTGTATCGTCTATACTCCCCTTGTCTCCTGTACTCGCTGTGTCTTCTATACTCCCCGTGTCTCAAGTAATCCCTGTGTCTTCTAAACTCCCCGTGTCTCCTGTACTCCCTGTATCTTCTATACTCCCCGAGTTTCCTGTACTCGCTGTATTTTCTATACTCCTGTTGCCTCCTGCACTTGCAGTGTCTTTTATTCACTCCTTGTCTCATGTACTCGCTGTATCTTCTATACTCCCCAAGTTTCCTGTACACTCTGTGCCTTCTATACTCTCCGTGCCTCCTGCACTCACTGTGTCTTCTACGATCCACGTGTCTCCTGTACTCCCTGTGTTTTCTATACTCCCCATATCTCCTGTACTACATGTGTCTCCTGCAATCGCACTTCTATATTCTCCGTGTCTCCTGCACTCGCCCTGTCGTTCTATATTCTCCGTGTCTCCTGCACTTGTCCTGTCTTTCTATATTCTCCGTGTCAACGGTACTCGCCCTGTCTTCCTGTATTCTTCATGTATTCTCCGTGTCTCACATACTCCCCATGTACCCCATACTCCCCGAGTGTCCCATGTTTTGTGGTTGTAATGATTGACTCAGGAATACCAGTATTAATATGTGATAACTGTCACGTGTTACAGCAAAGGTCACGGCAATGGATGACGCTATAGGTCGCGTGGTGGCCGCACTCAAAAACAAGGGGATTTACAACAACACATTGATTGTGTTTACATCTGACGTGAGTACTACATGGCTTTTATCTGTCTGTCTACCTGTGTCTCTGTTCTTCTCTGTCAGCATGTCTCATTCCATCGGACAATCTGTTTGTCTTTTTTAACGGACTGCTTGGGAGCCGCGCTGCTGTAATGGTTACCACGTTGCGCTAGCAACCAGGTTTTCAAGGTTCAAGCCCGGGCGCGTGCATTTGTAGGAGTGTCATAGACGGGATTTTGACTGAATAACCTGAACGGCTCCTGCAGATAAACCCTCTGTGGATGGGAAGGAGCGATGCTCCTGACCAGGTTGGAAGGAAAGTCCACTTTCTCCCCAGCCTCGCAATGACATGTCATTGGGCCAAAAGGGCTGGAAAGCTCGAGTGTCGCTGGTTAGAGAAAAAAGAAAAAAAAAGAAAAAAAAACGGACTGCTTACCTACCGCATTGGATCCAGACCATTTTCGGTCCTCGTAAACACCTTCCAGTATTCACAAAAGCAACGGTTCTCAAAGTGTGGTCCGCGGACCCCTGGAGCCACTCGAGACCATTTCAGTGGTTCTGCAAGGCCAGATGTATATTCATAATAATCTTAGACGTTATTTTCCTTGTTCACTGTCTCATTCTCTCACGAGTGTACGGAAGCAGATATGAGAATCCAGCTGTGTAAAGCAATGACGGTGTTTTTTTTTGAAAATATACCGGTAGTAATTTTTTCATTGAAAAATTTATTATTTAAGTAAACATATAATGGATTTGTTACTGTTACTTTTAACTGAACTAATAAATAAATATTTATAAATTTCTCAGTTTTAATTTCTAAAACGGTAAATATCGATAGATATAACCCACATAAACGAAAGCGCCTTGGGTTCTCTGATAATTAAAAAAAAAAAAAATGTAAGGTGTCCTGAGTCAAACAAAATTTGAGAATCGTTGCCCTAGTCCAACAGTAACAACCCTATGGCATGCGGGCCCAACGTGGCACGCGAAAAAATATGTTGGCACGTCACATGTAGTGCCATCCCATGATTCCTTATACCCGATCGATAATAAATAAGTCCTACAAAGGGATCAGCTGTAGTGGTGTCTCTATGATGTATAAGAAGTGAATAGGAAAATGAAGATGATGATAATTAATTAATAATTAATCATTATTATCAAGGACACATGTATGGACTGTTTCTACCACACTTTGTCCTTTGTCTCGTTCTCTAGAGGTAACACATACAACTGCCAGCTTTCATGAAAGGGAATCAAGAAGACAGTCACCTCGAAAATGTGTAGCGATTTAATATTAACATAACATTGTTAAGTAATAATGTTCCTGGCATACACCATTCGTGGTGTAACATGGCTCAGACCCAAAATTCCAGGTCAGGTCAACAATCTTGGCATAACATTCCTCAGACCGAGCATTCCAGGTCGATTTCTATAAACTGCCAAATATACACAAAACACTGGTGTCCTCCATATTATCTTCCTTCCTTTTTTTCCGCACCGCACGGTGCTCTACAAAACTCGGTGACGTCATGAGCATACAAGTTGCTCTCCATTTTCACACAAACAATCACTATAGTGCGTTTCACAATGTTTGCCGCTGTTTAATATTCAATATCTCTGCAACCACTTGATCGTAATTGTTGCAACTTTGCATATGACCTAACGATATCTATGTCCCGAGGGGGACATTTTTTTCCTCGTTAACAAACTCATGGTTTTAAATTTTCTTTATTTAAAGTATACAAAATCGACCACCTCCTAGTCCAACCGTGTATTGAAAGGGATTACCCCTTCATATTTGTGAGCTATTTCGATTTAACATCTTGAACGCATTTCACGCGATTTTCCCCGCGTTTCAGCTCACTATCGCACTGTTTTGAACATTACATTGATCCTTCCGGTGCGTTCAGTTACAGTGGCGTATCCTGGTAATGCGAGCTAGGTGTGCTGCTGCTTAAAATGAATATGTACGCCTACTATTTAACCCCTTCCCCTCTTAATTTAAAAACCAACTGTATTCAATTACGTAACGATAGTTATTCGGCTGGAAGAAAAACATTAACTAAATAATACATATTTTCACTTACAGGTTTCACTTGAAGATGAGATCTATTCTTCTTTCCTTTTGCAGAAATTTCTCTGTTGCAGCATCGTAAAATGTATTCTTTATTCTAACCTTGCTCAAAAGTTCCTTTTCAATGGACAATAGGCTGAGACTGACGAGTCGATCTTGACCTTGTGTAGATCTGTGGTAACTGTGGATTCGCTTTAAAGCTGAAAACGATCTTTCTACAGAAGCAGTAGTTGCTGGAATTGTCATTATCAATTCTGCCAGTTTGAACACTTCTGTAAAGCCTGAACTGAGATCATTTTCAACTAAGAACTGCAGTAACTCATGAACTGACTTGTTGCAGAACTCATCCAAACAATAAAGTACAACAAGTTCATTCTTCAATCTTACATAGTCGAACATATTTCCATAAACGTCTTTTAATTTTTTAATGAGGTCCTCTGGACAATTTTTCTTGTACCCAGTGGAAAAGGACAACGTCTGATAATGGCACATGCAGGCAGCAGCCACAATGGGCTAATGAAAAATGCTGAACTTATTTTCACTTCCAATTATACGGACAACCGGGACTATCATACCGAGATGAACGGTAACATATTTAGAGAGTGGATTGAAAATACTCTTCTTCCGTCCCTAGACAGACCAACCTGTCTGATAATGGACAACGAACGCATCACACCACAACGCTGTGGCAGAAGAAGACAAAATCCCGACATCTTCGAGTACAAAAGATGCTATAAAGCTTTGGCTCAGAAAAGAAGACATTCCATTTAACGAGGAGTTTCTGAAACCTGAATTACTGTCCCCTTGTTAAGAAATCACAAAAGACCAAGATATTCCATTTAGACAAGTTGATTCAACAGCATGGTCATATGTGTTTGAGACTGCCACCTTATCATTCACATTTAAACCCAATTGAACTCGTTTGGGCAAAAGTTAAAGGACAGGTGGCAGCTGAAAATAAAACTTTCAAACTATGCAATATGAAAGAATTAACATATGCCGCCCTCTCGCAGATAGACAAAGATTATTGGTGTAAATGTGAAGACCATGTCTTAAAAGAGGAAAATGACTATTGGAAAAAAAGATGGACTGTCGTTCGTTCAGCCGAGAATAGTCATCAATATTTTAGACTCGTCTGACACAGAATAAGTGTGTAAATACCTTATATGTTTTATATATTTTCTCCTCCATCTATGTGTATATGTAAACCAATTCATTTCCTTTTTATCTCCGCGATTTCACTACTATCTTTAACATACACAGTACTTTCACCTCTTCATGCAACCATTCACGTTTTAGTATAAAAAGTAACATTTACAACGAATAGGCGTTATTATTCTCTCAAATATTTCGAAGAAATAAAAAGGACCTCACGTAGTAATCAGTTAACAAACCCCTCTAACATTCGAATTGTATAGACGCCTATGCCGAAAATATGCAACTTCCTTCATTTACGGTAAATTATTTTCTTCCAGGACAAAATAATTACTTCGTTAAAAAATAACAAAGGAATTAGCCGTTGCAAGACAAGAACACTACCTGCAACATTGAATTTTATAAAAACTTTGGGACATTGAAAATATAAGACCACATGCAAAAAATCATGTTTATCAGTGCATGGAATATGGAGATATTTGAAGTCAATCGTTGACCGATCTTTTTGAAACGCACTATAATATAATTACTACTATGCATATGCCCAAGATCAAGATGTAATAAATAAATCAGTCCGAGCAATCTCATTCATCCATCTCCATCTGATACAAACATCATAATAACAAATTTCCATGTAGAGCACAGGTGTCAAAAATGTAAAGTTCATACAACACCTAAATTATCATTCTTGACAATTATCATTACTGAAAATGAAGCACAGAATTAAATGGTATGACGTCGAATGAGACTGTTTGAAATATTCGCTGGCACAGTATTGTCGCGGGTTGTCACTGTCACAGCATTTACTCCCCATGCTCTGCAGTGATATGTACAACAGTGGCCAAACTTCAGAGTCTCTACTGAGGGTCTTCAATGGTATCGACCTTTAGCTCAAGATTACTCTTGGCAGAGATGTTGTAGTGGTGTTGATGGTATTGTATGATGGTGTTATTACTACATGTAACTTGTATGAGGCCAGCTGTGAAGGCTCCTGAGATAAAATGTGGTTGAGAATTATCAGAAGGCCTTTCTTGCTACCACTACGACCTCACACTTAATTTTTTTTTTTCTTAATGAATGTGGCTACGTAAAGTGTCTAGGGTAATGATGTGTAATGTGGTGTGTTAGTTATAAATACACCCACAGGCATTTAAGAAGACTAATAAGATTAACAAGTGTTAAAATACACTGAACTAACTCACGTGTATAAAGTTTTTGATATAATTATATTACATTTATTTGTTCTGGATCAAGTTTTATTTTGACCAGAACTTGTTTTAAAAGAAGGATTTAAAATTTATGAAAATTATGCATGGAATGTTACATAATAAATACAAAAGTGTACATATTTAAGTACTAGAATAGTTAGTTTTATTCAAATGTTCTGGTAGTCAGCTACTAGGGGGGATATTTATTGTCTGTGCTGTTGGGGTGGTCTCATCACACCTGTCTATATTGACTACACCGTGTCCAGAAACTGGTGGGAATTTTTATGGGGATATTAGTCACTACCAATAGTTGGTGAATGTCCAGCAGACCAGAGGCTCACTCATCTTTTTGTAGCTCTGGTGCTGAAAACTTGCGGTCCCACCTCTCCGTGCTGGCGGACAATAATGGTGGTCTCTGTCACAAGAACTGCACAGATACACTCGAGTAAAGTCACCCACCGAATAGACTCTGCTTTGTTGTCGATAGAAAACTCACAGCTCTGCAATCAAAGTATGGGCTATGTGTCAAAATCTATTCTATACCCACGTCTGGACACCACACTGACACAACAACCACATCATACAGACAGGTCAGATCTCTCTGACCAAACAGCACAGTTACCATGGTGGGTTTACCTCAGATAGATCCTCCCAGACTATAGATTCTGAAAAATATTTATTAGTTGTTGGCCCTAAAAGAAGATAGGTAATCTGTTTCAACGCTTGATATATCTTGCATAATCCTTGCTGTAGTTTATGTACCTTGTTGGTCCCTAGACCCTGACTTGGGCGGGGGGTCTAGAGCAAAATCCCTACTGGTTTGTAAGGCTATATTATGATATGGCAGTATCAAATCACTCGAACATGAAACAATATTCAAAATATATAAAGAAATAATTTCAATCTTACCAGATTAAGAATACATAACACAGAATTGCTAGCAAAACTCAGCTGAGCTGCTGGCTATAGTATGGCGTCCCTAAATTTATTCACTGTCTTTCATATGGGAACACACCACACTTTAAAATCTGTGTCTAACACTGAACAATTATTGAAGAATGACCCCAAATGCGCTCTGAGCGCTAATGATATGATTGTCTGTGGCCAATCACTGCCAAGGTTTATTTTTAATTTCAAATTTCTACACAAAAGTCATTTCAGTCATGCTTCAGTCAAGTATGGATGGTTATCTGTTAGTCTGTCCGTCTCTACTTGTGTTTCTAAAAAAAATGTGCTTGATTTTTGAAGCAACCTTTCTCTCCCCTTAAAATTTTGTCGTAAAAAGTTATATTTAGACACAGCTACCGCTCAAAAACCCTCTCCTCCATAATAAGTAACTTTGAACACCTGTTCCCAAGGTCGTGTTTTTGTGTGCAAATTGTGACACTTTTAGATTCAATATAGTCTAGCGATGATGTGAACTACACTGTCTTTTGTCATTATCTTCAATATTATCTATCCGTTTGTAAAATTAAGATCATATTAGTTCACTGCTCAGAATAGGCCATCCGGCCAGCTAATTTTTATATTCCTAACATTAATATTAAGAAAATTTACTTTTTAAATTTTTGTAATTTTCCTACCATCCGCGTTCTGCCGCTCAATTCAAATCAAAATCTTAGTATCGCAAAAGCGTCCATTTCCGTACCTCGTGTCAATTTGGGGGACGTGAATTTTTTACTTTCCTCCATCCCCCCCAATTGCGTCTCCTTAGCCTTGCTACGCAATCTTTCCAGTCATATTTTTTCCTTTTTGATCCTCCGTTCCCCTCCTGTCTAGCAAGGCAAAATTTATAGAGGATGATGACCCGCGGTCTAGGCGATCATGTACATCAGCAGCTTACGCATTATGTTTTTTATCCTTAAATGTTATCTTTGGAGTATTTTACCGTTGTATCTCGGTCAATTTCACTACACATCTCCCCACTTGAAAACATGCCTATGGCAAGTTCCAAAACCAGCGATACACATAGGTAAAATTACTCCTCACGTCTGCCACTACTCTAATTTTGATCACAGGGGTGCCGACTGAGGAAATCTGCACCGACATTCAATTTGCCTGGGATATATTGGATACTGAACTGATATGGTTGAAGCAATAAAGACCACCTCAGCAATCTTGCGTTTTCATGCTTAGCCTGAGACAAGAACACGAGAGGCTGATGATCCGTCTCCACCACAAAAGTCCTACCATACAGATAGATTTGAAACTTCTTTATTGCCCAGATTAATGCTAAACATTCTTTTTCGCTTGTGGAGTATCCTTGTTCCGCCTTATTCAATTTGCGGCTTGCATAAGCGACTGGTTTCAGTTCCCCATCAGGTGAAGATGATCTTTGCAACAAAGCCCCTCCAAGTCCTACATTACTGGCATCGGTTCTTAAGACAAAGTCCTGTGTCAAATCAGGCAGTTTGAGAATAGGCTTGCTAGTGAGTTTTTCCTTTAACTCTTGGAACGCTAATTCACATTGTGCAGTCCAAATAATTTTATCTGGAAGTCCCTTGCGAGTCAGATCAGTCAGAGGAGCACAAATGGCGTTAAAATTTTTGATGTATTTCTGATAAAATCCGCATAACGACACGAATGATCGCACGTCCTTTTTGGTTTGCGGCCTAGGTGCTCTCTGCAGTTTTTCCAAGTTCTTAGGATCAGGGGTCATATTACCCTGATATACAGTGTGCCCCAAGAATTCCAACTCTTTGCATCCAATACAACATTTTGTTGGCCTAGCAGTTAAGTTCGCCTCCCGAAGTCTATCAAACAACATCTCCAGAGCTTCAATGTGTTCTTCAAATGTCTCTGTGGCGACGAGTATATCATCCATGAAATTCGTGATACATGGGTTATTCAGGGGGTCCAACAATTTTCGCATCATCCTTGAAAACACACTCGGAGCATTTTTCAGTCCGAATGGTAGCATATTGAATTCATAATGTCCATCCGAAGTGCTAAAAGCCAAATAAGGTCTCACTTCAGGCTTCACTGGGATCTGGTAATAGCCTTTACTAAGATCCACTTTTGAAAAGTATTTTGCCTTGTTCAGTCTGGCAAATAACTGTTTTGTGTCTGGTAATGGATCCACTTGTCCTTCTGTGACAGCATTCAGTTTCCTGTAATCTATGCACAGTCTGTGTTCCCCAGACGGTTTCCTCAACAAAACGACACTAGAACTAAAAGATGATTCACTGTGCGAAATAATCCCCTCCTTCAATAAATAATCTATTTCTTCCTTTAATGCCTTCTCCTTCGCGAACGGAATAGAATAGGCTCTCATACAGATTGGGTTTGAGTCTACCAGTTTCATGTCATACTGTAGCAAATTTGTATGGCCTGGTTTATCTGTTAATACATCTGTATGTTCCTCCAGAACTTGTTGAACTCTCTCCCTCTGATTTTTAGTCAGGTGCTTACTGACTTTTACCTGTGCTGCGGTTTCACAAGGATGTAATGGTATTCATGTGAGGTGAGTGGTTCCTTTTGCATCTGGGTTGCAATAGCTAAGGTCAATAAGGGGGTGCTTTCCTGGAGTGGTCTGTCCAGATACTTCTTTAACAGGTTTACATGATAAACTTTTTCCTTCCCCTTTTTGTCAATTTTATAGTTTGTTCTAGACACCTTCTCTAGAACCGTATATGGACCTTGCCAACCAATTTGTAATTTATTCTGGCTTCCGGGTAGTAAAAGCAGCACCTTCTCTCCGACTGCCAGTTCCCTGTCCTTTGCCTTCCTATTAAAATATGCTGCATGTTTCTTCCTGGCTTGTTTCAAATTATCATTTGCCAGTTTCCATCCAGCTTTCAAACGAGTGGTCAGTTCGTTCACGTATTGATACGATGAGGTAACAGTCTCTTCCGCCTTCTCATCTGTCCAGGTCCTTAATAGAGTTACATCTGGATCTTTAATTTACCATACTTATTTTTCATGGAACCCATCGGGTCCCGTCCCTTAGAAGCTCTATAATGAGGACTTTTCTTCCTAGAATCATCACTCACAAATCGACCACTACCAATTTTTCTCTGGGGTTTGTCTCCCCACTTAAGATTGTTTATGAGAGATCTTCGCTCTCTTGTCTGTTCCTCCAGTTTATATAAGTCTGACCGAGGGATTGTCATCTTATCCTGGGTAAAATTTCTTCTTTGTACTCTTCGCATAGCGGCCATGTTAATCCATTCAAGTGAAGACTGGGTGTGAAAAGGGGGCTCCCATTCCACTTTGTCTACCCGTGTATAATTAGTTTTCCTTTCAGGCCTAAAGTTGCCCCGTGGCGGTTCTAGGTCCTGCACATATTTTCCCTTTGTGGGTGTTCCCTCATGAAATACGCCACATGCTTCTACAAAGTTTTCAACATCGACATTTACGTCGGGCCAATAGTATTTTAGAGCAATCTTTTGGCAGATGGTACCGACTTTCTCATGGTCACCATCTTTTCCAACATGTAAGCTCCTTATCAAATTTGCCCTATATCTCTTGGGAAGAACTAACTGTCCGTGACCAGTGGATCTAGTTCCTGTCTTCCTGTATAATAATCTATTCTTCATGAAATATTCCCCCTTGCTCGGAGGTGTGTGGCATTTGGGCAATTTTTTAAAACAGGGCTTGAGTGTCCTATCCTCAGCCTGCGCCTTCCTCATCTCCTCTGGATGAGCATTTATAGGTTCACCTTCTTCCTCCTTCTTCTGTGACCTGGTCTGCACTGTCGCCATGATCACAGGTTTCTCGGGATTCCCCAAGAAGACGTATCTACACCCCAATATCAGAGGGTAGATTGGTTCATCTATCACTGCTGCTCTGATTTCTCCTTCCACATAGCGAGTTTTCACCGTTATCCTTGCGATGGGAAGTGTCATGAGTGGTATGTCCTTAGTCGCCCCTTGTATTTCCACTGTTTCTGTGGTATACTGACTTGGGTCCACTAGGCTAGACTTCACAACTGAATCATAATCCAAACCTGTATCATAAAGGCACCTTATGGTGACCCCATTACAAATAACATCTTCACAAACTGGGGGGTGATAAGGTTCCTGTTGTCCCTTAGGATTAACCTTTAATCTTTGCGTCCCCGACTTCATTGCAGCAATGTTTGAAGGTTTCCTTCTACAAAATTCGGTGTTATGGTTATCCTTCTTGCACCATTTGCACCATCTTTTTCCTTGGTTCAACGGTTTTCTTTCATTGAACTTTTGGTCATTGAACTGTGAGTTTCTGTCGCGATAGTCATTTCTTGGCCGCTCAAAATTTGTCCTACCCTTATTTCCCTGCTCTCTATTATCAAATTTATTAAATTGCTGTGGAGCTTTAAAATTGTCTATGTGCTTCTTCTTAGCACCACTTACCTCTGCCTGAGCTGCCTGATACCTCTCAGCAACATTTAAAATTTCCCCCAACTTCTCTGCACCTTGTTCCATGAGAAATTTTCTCATGTCTGGAGCCATGGACTCTCTCAATTGCTCAATCATGATCATTTCTTTAAGATCTTGGGTCTTCCCCAGAGCCGTCCATTTCTCCAAATAGGTTTCTAGTCTGGCAGAGAATTGGTGGTATGTCTCCCCAGACAACAGTTTGGCATTTCTAAATCTCTTACGATAAAATTCACCATTCTTCTCGTACCTTAATAACAAAGCCTGCTTTAACATGTCATAATTGTCTTGGTCTTCTCTGTTCATTTTGGCAAATACTTCATAAGAAGCACCCCTCAATCCCTGTGATAGCTTTAAACTCCACCTCTCTCTCTCTAACCCATATGTAGTAGCTAATAACTCAAAACGTCCTAGGTACCCCTCTATGTCATCGTCTTTTTCAACAAAATGGTCTAAATGAAACCCCATAGCTGAGTTTGAGGCTCCCATACTGGGCGTAGCATCTGAGGCAAAAGGGCTGGCACCATTTTCAGGGGCCGGGCCTTGTAATTCCAGCTCCCTTAGTCGTAATTCGTGCTCCCTCTGCAACCTTCTATCTTCTGCCTCCCTTTCGGCAGTCAACCTTTTTTCTTCTGCCTCCCTTTCGGCCTTTTTATCTTCTGCCTCCCTTTGCTGTCGTTTTTCTTCTGCCTCAATCTGCAGCCTCTTAATTTCTCTATCAGCCTCAATTTGTAATCTCTTTTCTTCAGCTAACCTGTCAGCCTCTAATTTTCTTTCAGCCTCTTTTTCTAATCTCCTTTCTTCCCGTTCAATATATTTATCACATTCAGTCGTTACGTATTGAATTAAAATTTGACCATCCATCCCCATCTCCTTCGCAGTGAGCACAGCAGCTGATCTAAACTTTGCTAGCTCTGCCATACTTTTTGGACAATATAATAATATACAAGATAAATCTCTAACCAGTAAATACACTAAGTACTTCTAATTACTATATGACTATAGTCTAACTAATTCTAACTAACCAGTTAACTAATTAATTATTACTGGCTGTGAAGATTCACCAACTTTTATCTGCAGGGACACTTTTAATTTTAAAGGAAATTTTACAATTTATTTCCCTACTTTTATTTCTCCCACCAGGAGATCCTAATTTTACTGTTGGGCTAATTATCCCTGGACAAGACCCCAATTTATGTAGTGGTGTTGATGGTATTGTATGATGGTGTTATTACTACATGTAACTTGTATGAGGCCAGCTGTGAAGGCTCCTGAGATAAAATGTGGTTGAGAATTATCAGAAGGCCTTTCTTGCTACCACTACGACCTCACACTTAATTTTTTTTTTTTCTTAATGAATGTGGCTACGTAAAGTGTCTAGGGTAATGATGTGTAATGTGGTGTGTTAGTTATAAATACACCCACAGGCATTTAAGAAGACTAATAAGATTAACAAGTGTTAAAATACACTGAACTAACTCACGTGTATAAAGTTTTTGATATAATTATATTACATTTATTTGTTCTGGATCAAGTTTTATTTTGACCAGAACTTGTTTTAAAAGAAGGATTTAAAATTTATGAAAATTATGCATGGAATGTTACATAATAAATACAAAAGTGTACATATTTAAGTACTAGAATAGTTAGTTTTATTCAAATGTTCTGGTAGTCAGCTACTAGGGAGGATATTTATTGTCTGTGCTGTTGGGGTGGTCTCATCACACCTGTCTATATTGACTACACCGTGTCCAGAAACTGGTGGGAATTTTTATGGGGATATTAGTCACTACCAATAGTTGGTGAATGTCCAGCAGACCAGAGGCTCACTCATCTTTTTGTAGCTCTGGTGCTGAAAACTTGCGGTCCCACCTCTCCGTGCTGGCGGACAATAATGGTGGTCTCTGTCACAAGAACTGCACAGATACACTCGAGTAAAGTCACCCACCGAATAGACTCTGCTTTGTTGTCGATAGAAAACTCACAGCTCTGCAATCAAAGTATGGGCTATGTGTCAAAATCTATTCTATACCCACGTCTGGACACCACACTGACACAACAACCACATCATACAGACAGGTCAGATCTCTCTGACCAAACAGCACAGTTACCATGGTGGGTTTACCTCAGATAGATCCTCCCAGACTATAGATTCTGAAAAATATTTATTAGTTGTTGGCCCTAAAAGAAGATAGGTAATCTGTTTCAACGGTTGATATATCTTGCATAATCCTTGCTGTAGTTTATGTACCTTGTTGGTCCCTAGACCCTGACTTGGGCGGGGGGTCTAGAGCAAAATCCCTACTGGTTTGTAAGGCTATATTATGATATGGCAGTATCAAATCACTCGAACATGAAACAATATTCAAAATATATAAAGAAATAATTTCAATCTTACCAGATTAAGAATACATAACACAGAATTGCTAGCAAAACTCAGCTGAGCTGCTGGCTATAGTATGGCGTCCCTAAATTTATTCACTGTCTTTCATATGGGAACACACCACACTTTAAAATCTGTGTCTAACACTGAACAATTATTGAAGAATGACCCCAAATGCGCTCTGAGCGCTAATGATATGATTGTCTGTGGCCAATCACTGCCAAGGTTTATTTTTAATTTCAAATTTCTACACTAAAGTCATTTCAGTCATGCTTCAGTCAAGTATGGATGGTTATCTGTTAGTCTGTCCGTCTCTACTTGTGTTTCTAAAAAAAATGTGCTTGATTTTTGAAGCAACCTTTCTCTCCCCTTAAAATGTTGTCGTAAAAAGTTATATTTAGACACAGCTACCGCTCAAAAACCCTCTCCTCCATAATAAGTAACTTTGAACACCTGTTCCCAAGGTCGTGTTTTTGTGTGCAAATTGAGACACTTTTAGATTCAATATAGTCTAGCGATGATGTGAACTACACTGTCTTTTGTCATTATCTTCAATATTATCTATCCGTTTGTAAAATTAAGATCATATTAGTTCACTGCTCAGAATAGGCCATCCGGCCAGCTAATTTTTATATTCCTAACATTAATATTAAGAAAATTTACTTTTTAAATTTTTGTAATTTTCCTACCATCCGCGTTCTGCCGCTCAATTCAAATCAAAATCTTAGTATCGCAAAAGCGTCCATTTCCGTACCTCGTGTCAATTTGGGGGACGTGAATTTTTTACTTTCCTCCATCCCCCCCAATTGCGTCTCCTTAGCCTTGCTACGCAATCTTTCCAGTCATATTTTTTCCTTTTTGATCCTCCGTTCCCCTCCTGTCTAGCAAGGCAAAATTTATAGAGGATGATGACCCGCGGTCTAGGCGATCATGTACATCAGCAGCTTACGCATTATGTTTTTTATCCTTAAATGTTATCTTTGGAGTATTTTACCGTTGTATCTCGGTCAATTTCACTACAGATGTGAATGGTGTTTCAAAAATGTGATGTTTACAAGTCATTTCCTATATAACGTATGTCATCTTCTGTCTATTATCGATTATGTTTACACTCACGACCGCCACAGATCCACCACAGGCAATCTCTTTCAAGATTGATAATTATCGTAACATTTGCTTACAACAAGTCTGCCTCGAAATAGTTATGTCATTTACCCGGTCCCGCTAACACTATCAACAACCTGGTCCGACAGAAACTATTTTCAGTGATAAGATAATCGACTGTGACCATACCAAGTTTGTTTACTCACTAATCCGGTCGCTTCTACTTACTTTCTGGTCGGGAATGTGTTACAGCTTAGTAAAGCACACTTCTTTCTACAGATCCAAGGTGTCAATATGGGTTCAAGCGAAAGTTATGGATTACCCTAACCAGCAAAGATGGTCGCTGAAGTCCCGACATGACAAGGAGGGAAGGGAGTGAAGAGCACATAATGAATTACAGAAAATGAGACGTGGAGCAATAATGTCGGCGAGAAACATAAACGCTAGGAAAAGAGAACTGATATTCTGTCACAGTCACCCATGCTCTGCAGTAGTGGTCGACTAATGGTCAAAAGTCGAGTAAAATGAATGAGTTTCATTGTTACAAAAATATCAACCTTCGCTCAAGATTAAGATTGGCAGAGATATAAATAGAAGGTTGGTGCTTCTGTTTCAGTGAGTCTCACGGGGATTTTTAGAATGGCAAGTATAGCAACTGAGCCATCTTGTCTTGTCTTGTCTTTGATCCACCATCACTGAGCGTTAGCTCTTGGTGATTTTGATGCTATAATGTGAAACTGTTCGGTTCTGGTTAGTTGTTCAGATCTGCAGTATAGGGTATTTTCAATGGTTTGGTTCTTTGGCAGGAGTTGTTGTCTCATCTCTTGTAGTGCTAGGCAGAGCAACAGGTGATGTTCCACTGTTTCATATGGGTGTTAGCTGTTGTGTTTACAGTTTGGGCTATTTTCTGGGTCGATTCTATTTCTGTGAGAGATAAGTAAGCAGTGTCCTGTCCGTAATCTGAAAATTTGCGTTTGGTGTTGGCGCCCACGCTTATTTAAATCATCTTTCTTAGATGGTGCTGGTAGATGCTTCAAGAGCCTTCTTCCTGTTTTTGACTTTGCCCAGGTGTTTAGCCAGTTCTCTTTGCAGCTGTTTTTAACTATTTGTTTTGTTGTAGTGATATTGACTGGCTGGTCAGGTTGTGGCATTGAGGATCCTTTATCCGCTAGTTTACCTGCCACTTCATTTAAGGGTATGTCTACATGTTCCAGTATCTACTGCATGAAGATGTCAATTCCATATATGTCTTTGAGCTTGTGACACATTTCTATGATTTTTTAGAAGTGTTTGTTGATCGTATTCTCCAGTTCTGTATGGCCCTAAGGGCAGCCTGTGAATGTGAGAATATTACGATGTCGTTCGAGAGTGTATAGTTATTCTCAATGAGCTCAATGATCTTAAACAGGGTTTTTTTTTATGGCAGCAGTTTCTGCTTCATAGTTGGAGCAGTGGACTCCACAAGGGCCTGCTATTTTGACTGGATCACCTCTGTTGGGGGGGGGGGGGGGGGGGGGGGGGGGGGGGGGGGGGGGGAGAATGATTGCTCTTATCCCCCATTGATTACTGCTTTAAAAGCTATTCCATCAGTGAAAGCCTGGATGATGTCCTCTCCATAGCAGTAGATAGTTTCTATGACGAGTGATCTAAGCAGTGTGGGTGGGAGAGTCGTGTCTACTTCCACTAAAAGGTGTGTTAGTATTTTTGGTATTTTTAACTCAGTATGTGGTGGTAGATTTAGGTAAAATGTGGAAGCGACCACCTACCTATCACCTCATAACCATTACTCTGGATAGAATAAAGCAAAAGCTAAGGCACAGCCAAAGTGGAATTACACCAAAGCAGACTGGGAACATTATAGATACAGTACAATATTTGATCAACTCCTCAGTGAAATCGACATGGATGATGATATCGACACTAAGAATGGGAGAGTAAACTCTGCAATACTGCAAGCAGCGAAGGAATCAATACCTAAATGAATCATAAAAAAGGTACAGCATCTTATAGAACACTGAACTAGAAAACCTTGTGACAATGCGACGCAGGGCAAGGAAATTAGCTCAGAATTACCCTAGTCCTGCTAATAAAACAATTTACAACAAGCTAACAGCCAAAGTAAAGCTTGCATGTAAGAAAACAAAACAAGAAACATGGAAGATAAAATGTGAGTGCCTTGACCTTAGAAGGGATGGAAGGAAGGCTAGAGACTGCTAGATTATATATAGCAGAAATAACCCAGAAAAAGAAACCCAACACCTTTGCATCTCTTGAACAGAACAGCTAACACAGACAGGGGGAAAACTCGAGCACTAAACAACTATTTTGCTGAAGTTAATAAAAAAACGTCTGTGGCCTAATGGATATGAACGCAGTTTCATAATCCAGATATACCAGGTTCGAAACCTGCTGCAGGCGGTTTGGTAGCAGATCGCTTTGTGTGGATTTTTAACAATGGTATAAGCGCCGTACCGTTCAGAAAGCAATGGCAAACTACTGAATGAAAAAAATTGCCTAGAAAAATCACAAACAGCCAATCAAAGCTGGGGTTGATTGCCAAGTCCTGTAAAGGATAAGCAACTAACTTTTAATAAAAAAAACATAAAATGAATAACTTACACAAATCTCTAAAAAAGCTCACGAAGGGAAAGGTCAAAGCACACAAAGCCGTAAACAGATCTTTGACCAAGAATTTACACTAGCAGAGCTTCATTCCAGCCTCTCAAAGTGCAAGCTGAGGAATGCACCTGGACCAGACCAAGTAAAAAATGATATGCTTACTAAATTAGGTGGAAAAGGTCAACACACACATTTTGAACCTTATAAATAAGTCATGGAGAAACAGCACTCTTCCTAAAGTATGGAAAACTGCAAACATAATCCCAATACTAAAAACAGACAAGCGTCCTGAGGAAGTCAGCAGCTACAGACCCATTTCCCTGACATCCTGCATTAGCAAACTAGCCGAACGTATGATTAATGCACGCATATACTGGTGGCTAGAGAAAAGCAAAATTCTCCACCCAAACCAGGCAGGGTTTAGAATAGGCAGACAGACCCTCGACCAACTAATTCGCCTTACACAGCAAGTAGCAGATGCATACAGAAATGGCAACCATGTAGCTGCAGTCTTTGTAGACCTGAAACAAGCTTATGATGAAAGAATATGAAAAGATTTGTCTGTTCTTTAAAATGTAAAAAACTGGGCATTGAAGGAAGAATGTTACAATGGATAAAGAACGTCCTATCAAACGTCAAACAGAACAATCTGTACCACTTTTAACGGGGGTATCATCAAAGAAACGGACAATCCAAGCAGGCTTGCCACATGGTTCAGCATTAAGCTGCACCGTTTTCCTAACTTACATCAACGACCTGACAGAATATTTTAAAATCCCCAATGCGTTGTTTGCAGATGACCTAGTGATATGGATAGAAAGCAAATTCATTCTACAGCTACAAAAACTAAATGGTGCCCATGCTACTCTAGCAGCCTACTGTAGCTTGTGAAACCAATGATCAATACTACCAAAACAGTCTATTCCATTGTTAAAGTCATATTTTAATGAAGGGGAGTTAAACGTTAAAAGACTTGTATGTACAGGTCGGATTTTTGTAATCACCCTTGTAAACACGCTTAGTTTGTTTTTTAAATATATGATAGAGAATCTACTCGAATGTTCGAGATACAGAAAGTGTTAGAAGGCAGATGAACGCTACTCACATCCTGGGGCGAATTCGCGCGAGGATAAATTGGTACTGAGCTGTTTTTTTGAGCGGGAGTTTTTTCGTGACAGTTGATACGGGCAGAGCTCAGAAGATGGATGTGGACCATTTTTCGTCAGTGTGTCCCGGAATAAGATATATTTTGTGTGAAAGGGATATTTGATACTTCCTAGTGTATTTCCTAAAGCCATGGATATGCGGCTTATTTATATACTGCAGAACGTACGCTATTGAAGACTTTCAGGCCATGGATTATAGGTCATTACATATACTAGTCACAAAAAGTAGAGGATATTTTAAGATGGTATGTATTATTTTACAAATGAGTGGATTTCGTATTTTAATGGTTGTATGGACATATCGAGCACGCTCTTCTCATCTCTCACGTGCAATATCATGTTAGCCTGGTGACTCGTGATGAGTAAGCCAATCCCAAGAACAGAGGTGGGGCCCATCCGTAAAGTTCACACATTATTCTTTTTCACAAAAATGCGTGTATCTCGGGTTTGATGAACATTAATAACCATGGACAGGTATAAAAAGACTCTGCAACAGATAAAATGTCTTTTCTTCGTCATGGAACGTTTGTCTGAACAGCAGAGATAGATAGGCAAAGGCATGTTGCCAACCGGAAGTCGGCAAGTGGATGTTGCTCGGAACCTCAATGTTTCACAGTCAGTTGTCAGCAGACTGTGGAACAGGTATCAAAATTTCCGCATAGTGGATGATCTGCCTCGGACTGGCCTCCCAAGAGTCACTACACGCCTCCAAGATCAACTTCTTGTTACTCAGGCCCTCAGAACTCGGACTCTAAATGCTACTCAACTTCAGCAACACCTTCAACAGATCCGGGTCTCAACTCAGACAGTACGAAACCGTTTGCACCAAGTGAAACTGGCCTCACGCAGACCGTTTGTAGCTTTGCACATGTCACCACAACACAGACGATCATGAATGGATTAGTGCCAACGTCATCATCGGTGGACCAATCAACAGTGGGCATCAGTGATGTTTTCTTATGAGTCCCGTTTTGTTTTGGATTTTCATGATCGTCGAATACGTGTCTGGCGACGGCGAGGTGAGAGTTACCAGACTCCTGCAACTACTGCACACAACCGTTATGGAGGTGGCAGTGTAATGGTGTGGGCAGGCATCTGTATGAATGACAGGACCGACCTTCACGTATGCCAGGTCAATATCACAGAGCTCTACTACCGTGACAACATCATCGAGCCTATCGTTGTGCCATTTGCTCAACGGCACGGACCAGATTTCATCTTCCAGGATGACAATGCACGCCCTCACCGTGCTCGCGTTGTCCAAGATCACCTTCAGATGCAGCATATCCGAACGTTACCGTGGCCGCCGATGTCCCCCGACCTGTCTCCTAGTGAGCATTTGTGGGACCTCCTGAATAGACGCGTCCAACAACGTCCAGCCGCTCCAAAGTCTCTTCAGCAGTTAGCCCAGGCCCTTCAGCAGGAGTGGCAGTGAATTCCTCAAGACAACATCAGAAGGCTTATTTGCAGTATGAGACGTCGTTGCAATGCATGTTTAGCGGCAAACGGGGGCCTTACACGTTTTTTTTTAAATATTGGAATATTTTTGTGAAAATGAAGTACCTACCCCACCTTGGTTGCCAGTGCGACTAAAATCATGTGAGTAAAGTCATAACACTTCTTATACCGGAAATGTCTTGTTATGGTGATCAAGTTTACTTGTACGAAGGAATAAATGAACTAATTTGAAATATATTGTCTTTGGATAACTTTTAAATTCAATATCCCCTACTTTTTGTGACAGGTATATATTAATATCTTCGAAGAGGGATATTTTTTGAAGTTAGACAGATTGTTAAAAGGGAATGTTCTTTCTCCCATGAGATGTATTGTTTCAGGCCTCAGAGTATGTTCATTTAGGCCATACACATATTATAGTAAACTGCGACATATGCAGTTCCCTTTCTTGTATGGAGAATTTGGCCACGAAGTTTATGATTATGAGCTGCTGTGTTATGGAGCCTTTGTGCTGGAGATTTCTGTACCAGTACTGATGACAGATGATCTGTTATGAACTGTTTTGATGATTATATACTATTGGATTATACACTCAATTACCTACGGATTGGTGCTTACTTGATGTATCATAATTTGCTCGTGAACTGTAACCTGTGACAGTGTGCCGTTTATGATGTCTTCGTGACTGTATAGTTAATAAACAGTGTAGAACGTTATTTGGAGTTACAACGTTTCCTGACTCCTACATGTGCTTAGGTCTGTGTGTGATTGTTATTGACTTAATAGTACTACATGGCATTCGCGTCCATTGATATCTACACACCCACACATAAGCCGATTGCCTATATCAGCGCGATATATACATTAACATTACTCCTTCTATGCCACTACACATCTTCTACAAAACAACCTTTAACAATGACGCTCCAGAACGAGGAGTTAACAGTGGTCGCCAGCTATATGGGGCTATTATGAAAGGATGCACAAGTTGTTCTACAAAATCTACAGTGTAACCAGTTCTAGTTTTCTGTGAGAAAGTTTCTACTACGGAAGGATTTTATCTTACACGGAGTTTACTATACAAGTTATTCAAGCTAAGAGTTGCAGCATTCCAGTCCCTCTTCTTGTGCGCCAAGTTATGATGTCAGCACCCGATGTCTGGAGTTACGTTTGAAAGCTGCTATTACCTTGGAGTTCCAGTATCGATCACCATTGGATTTCGGCAGACTGTGTTAACTTTGTACATCATTGCTGTTGTTGCGGAGGCTGGGATTTTTTCCTTTTGAAGATAAGTGGCTGTTTTGTATGTGTAAACTGTACCACTGTTTGGTGTAACATTAAGCCTTCTTCAGAACTTACGCTATTAGATCCTTGTATTTTAGTTTTCTATGTTATATATGTCATATTTCTGCGGGTTTGGTTGGGTGGAGACTTTCGTTAGGATATATTCCACCTCACCGAGGGCCTACGAAAGCGTTCTTTAGGGACTGTTTGACTAAGTTCGTTTCGTAAAAGATCCCTTAACATAATTCTGGGCATACTCAGTTTACGCCGGATTCAGTCATCATATCATTGTTTAGGTGTGACGAAACGTCTCAGTGTTGTTGTTGTTATATTTTTTCTCTGTTCCTTAGTTTATTAATTAATTTGTTTGTGAGTGTCCTTCTCTCCTTCCTATCTTTTAGTTCTATACACATTTTTTATTTATACACTGTTTTGTCACTTGTATCGTTATACTATTCGCAGCTGTCATTGCAAGCTTTGCAATATTTGTTACTTTATTTCTGCTTTCTTACTTTAGTTGATTCCTGCGAACGTCGTCATTTGTTCTTTATATCTTGTCTTTGTCACTCTTGTCTGTACTGTCGATTTGGTCATGCACTGTCAATATTATAATGCATTATATATATATATATATATATATATATATATATATATATATATATATATATATATATATATATATATATATATATAACTGATTAATTATATTATTAATAGTTAAGGTAATTATACAAGTTCTTGTGCAAGGAATTGTCACCCACTGAGTTGGGATAAAGTGAGTTTCAGCGAGGAATATATTGACATAAGTTATCTATATCATACTATTTGACATAGTGTCTACTTTGGAATACTTTACTTGGCAAGGGAAATCCCTTGGTATGTCTACTGAGGATCTGAGAGAATTCGTATTAGTAAAAATGGAGATGGATAAGAGACGACTTCAGATGCAGGCTGAGGAAAACGCTTTCACCGGTGACTTAGAACAGGTCAAGATGAACTATGAGGAAGTAAACGTTGAGGCTAAGAAACGTGAAGAGACAAATACAGAAGTGCTTAGTACTCTAGTAAATAATAATGCAGATCTCAATAATCAATTTAAAGAAAAGAATATTGTTTTGGCCGAGAAAGTTGATGAAGTTATGAATAGCCATCATAGTGCTATGGAAGCACTCAAACTCGAACTTTTTCAGGAGAGGGCTAAAGCTTTAGAGACTATCCAAACTCTCCAGCAAGAAATTAGGAACCTTAAATTAGAAACTACATCTCAGAAGAAAAAAATGAGAGTAGATCTTAGGGAAATGATTGCTAAAGAGAAGACTCTAACTTCTCAGTTAAACGACTTAAGGGTAGATTACAACAGGCTTCAGGTTAAAACCAACGAGAAGATGCATAAAGCTCTTGCTAGAGAGAAAGCTATTGCAGAAGTAGAAATTACAAAGCTACGTAACAGAGTTAATGGCCTATTAGATATTGTTTTGTACAACAAGATGTTGTCTACTGCCAAGGTGGATAAAGTTAGACACAAAGCAGATGGTCAATATGTTACAAATGCAAAGAGTCAGCTACATGCACTCAATGCTAACAGTAACATTAAACATGGTGTAAACAAATCTTTTCGTGGCAAATATAATTTCCCACGTAATAACGATACTTCCTCTGATAGAAGTGAATCTTGGCGTCAGGCCAACAAAAGTAATCCGATTGTAACAGTCAGTCCTGTAGATCACGGCAAAAACTTTTATAAATGTCATGACAAGGCTCCTCAGACAAACCGTGCATCGACTTTTCACATTTCTGATAAATTTGTAACAGGGAACAAAACTATTAGTACTTGTTCCCAGAATGATACTCATTATGTCCGGAACAATAAAGATTCTATAATTCCTGTTACTCATCATACTTAATACAGACAGTATGATCCATCTGTTAAACGCATTGCCACAGGCAAAAATAGAAACAATTTTGGTAGGAGAGATAATCGTGATTTGACAGTACCAAAGGGGTCCATCACGAAATAATTCTCCTTGGGGGGGTTTGGGATGTCAGGTATTGGTAGTACCTATGGTTAAGGAGCTGTCATGCCCTTTTCAGGGCAGCTCGGCCACCTTTGGTCCAAACCTGGCATTCAGCTCTCACCTGTGGCTCCTCGTAGCTGTCAGCATGCGACAGTGGCCACCCCCCAGGACACGGCTTTGACAGGCCGGCTAAACTAGGTGAGGGTAGCCGACTGGTTATAAAATTTCGGTGAGTTAGGGTCTGCCTACCCATGCATGCGAAGACTGGATTCGGTAGACTGCGCGGAAGAAACCACCTGTTGGTTCAACGGGCATGACGGCGATTACCAGCAACGCGCTGTGGAGCGTAAGGAGCATGGCGAGGCACGTAGAAAGCCATGGTCATCCACTGCACCTGACTTCATCTCCAGTCGTCTTGACTTGTCTTGCCACTGGATTAAGATGGACCCAGGCAAGAGAGTGAGGTCGACGAATTGCGCAACTCTTCCTCACTTTAATCCAAATCACTGTGCAAGTTACTCTTTCATCCACTCATCCATCATCCATCCACTCACAACAAGTCCTGTGGCAATGGGCGAGCGGCGAAGCGGCAGGCGTGGATGCGCTGGCAGTCGTAGTCGCAGACCTACACACAGGCGGCTCAGGCCATATGGTCGTCTTCCACTGATCGGAGCAGCAGTGGGATTCGGCAGCCCCCTGAGTGACTGAGCAGCCCTATTTAGGAAAGCACTGGTCACCTCCATGGCATGAGGAAGGGGCTAGAAAAGGTGCCCTAAACATTGCCTGCTCCACCATTACCTAACCAGCTTACCGCGGTTGGTGGGTACCCTACTTCAGCGGGCGACACATAAGAAAAAGAAAGGACAGATTTTTCCCCCTCATTCTAGGCGCATGGAATGTGCGCACTCTACTCGACAAAGACTTTAACACAAACAGACCCGAGAGGCGAACTGCCCTGATTGGGAGAGAACTGGCCAGATACAACATTGACATAGCAGCACTGAGTGAAACTCGACTTGCAGGCGAGGGCCAACTTTGCGAAAAGGGTGCAGGTTATACATTCTATTGGAGCGGAAGAGGAACTGAAGAAAGACGAGAAGCAGGGGTTGGATTTGCAATCAAAACAGCAATTATTGGCAAGCTAGCGGAGCCCCCAAAGGGAATAAATGACCGACTCATGACGGTCAAGATCCCGCTGCTTTATGGAAGGAAACATGCCACCATCATTAGCGCGTATGCACCAACTATGACAAACCAGGATGACGTCAAGGATAGGTTTTACGAAGAACTACATGCAGTCATTGCATCAGTTCCCAAAGCAGATAAGCTTATTGTTCTTGGTGACTTTAATGCAAGAGTAGGCTCAGATAACATCTCCTGGAATGGCACTATCGGAAAGTACGGCGTGGGTCGCTGTAACAGCAATGGACTTCTTCTCCTCCAGACTTGCGCAGAACATAACCTCCTTGTCACCAACACCATTTTTCGACTTCCTATCCGCAACAGGACCTCCTGGATGCACCCTCGCTCGAAGCATTGGCACCTAATTGACTATGTAATTGTTAGGAAGAAGGACAGGCAAGATGTCCGGGTGACCAAGTCCATGTGTGGTGCCGAATGTTGGACTGATCATCGCCTCATTGTGTCTAAACTTAAAATTCGTATCCAACCTGCCAGGCGCCCTCAGGGAAAGAAAACTCAAAAAAGGCTGAATATTACCAAACTAAAGAAGACAAAAATTAAACAGTCATTCACTGACACCCTAGAAGACCGTCTCAAATCTATCTCGTTAGACGGCCAAAGTGCGGAAACAAATTGGACAGCCCTAAGCGATCAGATCTACAACACTGCTACAGAGGTCCTGGGTCCCGCCATCAAGAAACAAAATGACTGGTTTGATGAGAACTCAGATGATATAAAGAAGATGTTGGCTGAGAAACACCATCTCCATAAAGCATATTTAAATGATCCAAAATCTACATCCAAGAAAGACGCTTTCAACAACATGCGTAGAATCGTCCAACATAAACTACGCCAGATGCGGGATTCATGGCTGAGTAATAAAGCAGATGAGCTCCAAGGCTTTGCTGACAGCCATGACTTGAAAAATTTTTTACCATGCACTCAAAGCGGTCTATGGTCCAACATCATCAGGATCATTTCCCCTCCTTAATGCAGATGGAAAAACACTAATTACAGACAAGGAAAAAATTCTCCAACGCTGGGTCGAACACTTTAATAATATTCTGAACCAGCCATCATCTATTAACGATGAAGCCATCAACCGACTGCCCCAAATTCCTATAAATGAAGCACTAGATGTTATACCGACTTTGGAGGAGACTCAAAAAGCGATTCGTCAACTTTCTAGTGGAAAGGCCCCCGGCTCCGATTCAATTCCTGTTGAGGTCTATAAAGATGGCGGTACAGTTCTGATAGAGAAACTTCACATGATCTTCCAGCAAATGTGGCAGAGTGAAACCATCCCACACAATCTCAAGGATGCGTCAATTATACATCTTTATAAACGTAAAGGTAATCGCCAAGACTGTAACAATCATCGAGGCATCTCACTACTATCAATCGCTGGGAAGATATTTGCCAGAATCCTTCTTAATCGCCTTACGGCTCATCTTGACAAAGGTCTTCTACCTGAAAGTCAGTGTGGATTCCGGAAAGAACGTGGAACCACCGATATGGTGTTCGCTGCAAGACAGCTTCAAGAAAAATGCCAAGAACAGCACTGTGACCTGTACACAGCTTTCATCGACTTGACAAAGGCGTTCGACACGGTCAGTAGAGAGGGTCTATGGAAGATCATGGCAAAATACGGCTGCCCAAAGAAATTTATCTCAGTAGTGCAGCAACTGCATGATGGAATGCAGGCTAGAGTTCAGGAAAACGGTGAGCTGTCGGAGCCTTTCCCCGTCTCAAATGGAGTTAAACAAGGGTGTGTACTTGCACCGACGCTTTTCAGTATCATGTTTTCTGCTATGCTGACTGATGCTTTCAGAGACGGGGACACAGGAATCGACATCAGATATCGTATTGATGGAAAATTGTTTAACCTTAGGAGGCTTCAAGCAAAAACCAAGGTCAAATCACACACCATCAGGGATCTTCTGTTTGCTGACGATTGTGCCCTCAGTGCTGGCTCAGAGGCTGATCTGCAGCGTAGCGTTGATAGATTCTCCGAAGCCTGCTCCAACTTTGAGCTTACCATCAACATGGGGAAAACAGAAATCATGTATCAACCAGCTCCTGGCACAATTTATACTGAGCCAGTCATCAAGGTAAATGGTGAGAAACTGAATGTTATGAACAGGTTCACATACCTTGGTAGTACACTATCCCAGAACATCGTCATTGATGATGAGGTGAACACCAGGATCTCCAAAGCCAGCAGCACATTTGGCAGACTATACACCAACGTTTGGCATCGAAGTGGCATTAGTCTACAGACAAAGCTGAAGGTATACAGAGCTGCGGTGCTTCCAGTGCTGCTTTATGCATGTGAAACATGGACTGTATACAGGCGCCACGTAAAAAAGCTCAACCACTTCCATACAGTCTGTCTCAGGAAGATAATGAACATCAAATGGCAAGACAAGATCCCAGATACCGCCGTTCTTGACAGAGCTGGTATCCCTAGCATCGATACTATTCTGATGCAGTCACAGATTCGCTGGGCAGGTCATGTAGTCCGCATGCCAGACCATCGACTGCCAAAGATACTCTTTTATGGTGAGATGCAGAAGGGTAGACGCTCCCATGGTGGCCAGAAAAAGCGCTTCAAAGACACGCTTAAGGCTTCATTAAAAACCTTTGACATAAACCCAGACACATGGGAAGCTGCTGCGCAAGACCGAACTGCCTGGTGCACATCTCTTCGTAAAGATGCAGTGGCATGCGAATCTTCCAGAAGAGCAGCAGCGGAACAGCGGAGACAAGCTAGAAAAGATCGTGAAATAAAACCTTCACATGAAACAAACATTCCCTGCCAACACTGTCCGAGATTCTTCCAGGCCCGCATCGGACTCATCAGTCACCTTCGTACTCATAGACTATCCTAACATCCTAATAATTGGATGAACAGAGTGGTCTTCATCACTTGTGATGGACGAACAACAATAGAAGTGAATCTTGGCGTCAGGCCAACAAAAGTAAACCGATTGTAACAGTCAGTCCTGTAGATCACGGCAAAAACTTTTATAAATGTCATGACAAGGCTCCTCAGACAAACCGTGCATCGACTTTTCAAATTTCTGATAAATTTGTAACAGGGAACAAAACTATTAGTACTTGTTCCCAGAATGATACTCATTATGTCCGGAACAATAAAGATTCTATAATTCCTGTTACTCATCATACTTAATACAGACAGTATGATCCATCTGTTAAACGCATTGCCACAGGCAAAAATAGAAACAATTTTGGTAGGAGAGATAATCGTGATTTTGGACAGTACCAAAGGGGTCCATCACGTAATAATTCTCCTTCTCCAAGAAACTGGAGACAATTTAACGGTCCTCAACATTTTGTTTCCAACACTTCTGTAAATTATGGTAGAGATAACTACAATAGAGATTATCAACTTTACAGTAATTTTTCTTGGAGACAACAAAACCCATCTAATAGGTATTTTGATCAAATGGGAAATAACAATCGCAACTATGCTAACTGGGGTTCAAATCAGAACAAACGTCGCAATAGAGGAAATAGCAATGGTATCCAATAGAGATAATAGTTGTGATAGATCTCGATATGACGGTAGATCTCTAAATGATAGATCGCATTACCATGCTAATTTTGCTCAACAGAAGTTCCAGGTTATTAGTAATCAAGGTAACAATAATAATAGTGTCTCAAATGCTACTGTTTGCTCTGCTTTCAATTTCGAGAGAGCATCTCAGTGCCCTGAGTGCACAACTTTGTTCCAGCCTACAGCGGTGACTACCTTGAGTTGCGGTCATCCTCTACCTACTCCTCCTGCTTTGGCTACACGTAACGGAGGGAGGTTTAATTAACATCGTACAGGGGCCGGTAGTTTACACAGCCACAGTTGGTAGGTTTACTGTAAAATTAATTGTTGTATATCATAATGTCCTACCTTTACCAAACAGAAATTTTCATTTGTATTTTTTCACAGCGTATGCTTTTCTATGAGAGTCAGAGCTGCTATATTGTTTGTTTGAACCATTTACCGATGGTATTTCTCGCAAGATTTGCTGTTCCAGTAGAACCAGTCAGTATGTTCACGCCTCATTGTATGATGTTACCTCCGCAAGTTTACAGGATTTTTCAAGACCGCTAGAGTTGTTTACTATATAACTTATTTGAGATAGTTGATAATATTGTATATTAGTATAATATAGTGTATTAGAGAGTATTGTATTAGGATAGGATGTAACGTTTTATGATAATATGTTGGTTCATCTTTATGCACCATTGCATTGCTATAATGTTCGTATACTACTGTGCTTTGAAATGATGAACTTATGAAAATCGTAATGATTATGCTATTTTTACTTAACTGATCATTATGATACTTTTCGGTATTGTACAATTTTGTAAAAAAAAATTGAAGATAAGAGAAAAGATTATTTTTCTGTCATTGTAATATTTTTCTTTGCGCAGCGCTTGGTTGTGCGCTAGTGGTAACTATGTATAATGATATTAGTACATTGAGAAAATGTTTTTTCTGAGGTGGTGATGTATTTTTTCTTTACCCGGCGCTTGATTGTGCGTCAGGTATAGCTATGTATAACGGTATTGTCAATTTTGATATTAATTTGGGTTCATCATTGGTACTCCATGAGCTTATTAACTTGGTTATCATGCGCATTCTGTTATTTTTTTTAAGATGATAGCTAGTTATTTGTTCTCTGATTTACATATGCATTGTTTAATGTAATTGTTTACCATGATATATCATTGTTTTTTCTATTCGTATTGCACTGCTTTCTTTCATTACTGCTCATTATTTTTGTCCTTTACACTTACTCCTATCCTTTTTTTTTGGTTCATTTTTATTAACATGACTTAATATAGTGTATACTTAGGTATACACATTAGTATGCTATCGACCTCAAATTTTTTGTTTGATGTATTTTTATCAAAAAAAAAAATGATCAAAACATTTTTCTTCCCCGTAGATTGTTAAAGTCATATTTTAATGAAGGGGAGTTAAACG
The DNA here is from genome assembly GCA_024509875.1 of Oreohelix idahoensis. Lineage (NCBI taxonomy): Eukaryota > Metazoa > Mollusca > Gastropoda > Stylommatophora > Oreohelicidae > Oreohelix > Oreohelix idahoensis. The sequence continues at coordinate 186,946 of JAMPIV010015422.1, read as the reverse complement.
TTAAAAGACTTGTATGTACAGGTCGGATTTTTGTAATCACCCTTGTAAAAACGCTTAGATTGTTTTTTAAATATATGATAGAGAATCTACTCGAATGTTCGAGATACAGAAAGTGTTAGAAGGCGGATGAACGCTACTCACATCCTGGGGCGAATTCGCGCAGGGATAAATTGGTACTGAGCTGTTTTTTTTTTAAATGGGAGTTTTTTCGTGATAGTTGATACGGGCAGAGCTCCGAAGATGGATGTTAACCATTTTTCGTCAGTGTGTCCCGGAATAAGATATGTTTGGTTTGAAAGGGATATTTGATACTTCCTAGTGTATTTCCTAAAGCCATGGATATGCGGCTTATTTATATACTGCAGAACGTACGTTATTGAAGACTTTCAGGCCATGGATTATAGGCCATTATATATTCATATCTTCGATGAGGGATATTTTTTTAAGTTCGACAGATTGTTAAAAGGGAATGTTCTTTCTCCCATGAGATGATTTGTTTCAGGCCTCAGAGTATGTTCATTTAGTCCATACACATATTATTGTAAACTGCGACATATGCAGTTCCCCTTCTTGTATGGAGAATTTGGCCACAAAGTTTATGATTATGAGCTGCTGTGCTCTTCAGCCTTTGTGCTGGAGATTTTTGTACCAGTACTGATGACAGATGATCTGTTATGAACTGTTTTGATGATTATATACTATTGGATTACACACTCAATTTCCTACGGACTGGTGCTTACTTGATGTATCATAAATTGCTCGTGAACTTTAACCTGTGACAGTGTGCCGTTTATGATGTCTTCGTGACTGTATAGTTAATAAACAGTGTAGAACGTTATTTGGAGTTACAACGTTTCCTGACTCCTACATGTGCTTAGGTGTGTGTGTGATTGTTATTGACTTAATAGTACTACATGGCATTCGCGTCCATTGATATCTCTACACACCCACACGCCTGTCGGCCATCAAGTAAGCCCGACATAAGCTGATTGCCTATATCAGCGCGATATATACATTAACATTACTTCTTCTATGCCACTACACATCTTCTACAACACAACCTTTAACAATGACGCTCCAGAACGAGATAGCAAAAATGGAGCTAAGCCTAACACTTGATAACTCAAAATTGATCAAGGAAGATAACCCAACTTTTAAGTCATGTTTTCGTGTGGGAGTTAAGTGTTTGGGATTTTATAGTTTCTTATAGACGCTTGTGAGCACATCTAAAGTTATGAATGAGATGGTTATTTATTTGCGTGCCTTTGTGCACTATTTTTGAACATAATAGCTCAACTGGATATGTTTTATTTTTTAAAGAAAGAGTTTGAAAAGACGCGATAAGTGAATCACGAAGTTTAGACAAATAAGTGAACTGAGACTAATAGGTGAGCTGATCTCACATGTCAATCTTTTAGTTCTTACTTGAGTGAAAAGTTACTGAGTTGAAGGAGAGAAATTACTGTATAATCTCGGGCATTGAGTATCTGGCAGGGCTTTGGCACGGTTGGTTATGGCGTGCCGCTAGTGTGTCCATGATTTTTTGGTATGAAGGATAACACATTGTACCCTAATAGAAAACATTCGATACTATTCAAAGTCTTGATAATGAAGAAACTAGGAATATAAGAACTCGTCATTGAAGAGCTTCCGCGGTCATTGATATGACGGCGGGTAGTGAGTCCAATCAAATTCAATATGGATTATGTGTATCAACATGCATATATCTGCTATTATAACTTGTGATGTCGATGTTCCTGTCGTCAATAAACTGTGAATTATGTTGGAAACTTATTCATCTTACCCGTTGGTCCATTTCATGACCCTAACGTTACTGTTGTGTGGGTTGCATCAATTTTAAACAAATCTAAGGGACCCTGACATTTACTCCAATATTAAACACCTGTCGGCCACTATCAGTAAGCCCGACATCGCTGACATCAACCTTGTCAGCTGTGCCAGTCAGCAGCACTAACAGACAGCACCCCAATACATCAGTAACACCAGCCTACCTGGGAGTACAACTGGACACAAAACTGACATAAAAGAAACATATAGACTCTGCATAGATAAAGCTTCTAGATGGCTAAATTAGCTCAAACGGCTTGCTCAACAATGTTCCTGAGGGTAAATATATGATCTACACATCTTCTGTTCTTTCTAAATCCTGCTTGCTCTTTCCTCAGTTCGTGATCTTATGCTTTCGAAATTCCCTGTATAATTATTCTGCCTAGTATTTTGCTGGGAACTGAGAGAAGAGTGCAAGATCCCCCTTCTTAGGCAATTTGTCAATTATTCCTTTGTTCCACTCTGTTGGTGTTGTCCCTGTTTTCCAGACTTGTGCAAATAGTGGTTCTAATAGTTATGCTGCTAGCTCAGGGTCTGTCTTAAATAGCTCTGCATTTAGGTTATCATGGCTAGGAGCTTTTCCATTCTTTAACCCTTTGATTGCTGTAATGATTTCTTATGTTCGTGGAATGTCTATATTTACATCTAGATCGTTTTCAGCCTCAGGAACAATCAGTTGTGTCTCTGGTGGTTCCTTGTTCAGAGTTTCTCTGAAGTGCTCTGCCCATCTTGTATCCTGTCCCTCTGCTGTCGTGATGAGATTTCTTTGCTTATCTCTTACTAATGTAATATTCTTTGACCTCGTTTTCCGCTGATGAATTCAGTTATTTTGTATACCGTGCTTTGCTCATTTCTCAGTGCTGCCTCTTCTGCCAGTCTTGCAAGGTCGTCTAGGAAATTCCTTTTGTTGGCTCGGGTTTGGGGTTTAACTTCCTTGTCCAGCTGACTGTACTGTTTGCTATATAGTTGCTTTAACCTGGGGGACTTTGCTTCTGTTTTCTTTCTTTTCATTTCCTTTCTCATTGTTATGGTGTTTAATGTTTCTGGTGTTATCCAGTCTTGCTTCTTCCTTTCCTGGAATCCCAAGCATGATTTGCTGCTTTCCTTATATATTGTTGCAATGGTGTTGAAATTCTGGTCTATATCATCATTCAATGTCTTTTCCTGACTTTTGGCAAATTGATATCGTTTCTTTATATCAGCCGCAAAAGCTTTTCTGGTAAGGGGGTCCTTCAATTTGCTGATGTCAAACCTTTTCTGTGTAGTTACAGTTGGTCCAGCCCTTCTTAGTTTCCCTGTCAGTTTTGCTACTACTAAATCGTGATCACTTCCCACATCTGCACCTCTTCTTACCTTCACATTTTTTAATGCATGTCTCCATCTACCGTTAATCATGATGTGGTCTATCTGGTTTCTGTGCCGACCATTTGGTGATTCTCATGTTAATTTGTGAATTTCTGTTATGAGGGAAAAGTGTTCATCCAATGACCAGGTTGTTAATGCTACAGAAACTTATTAATTTATCCCCATTTTCGCTTGCTGTTCTGCTGCCGCATTTCCTCATTACTCTTTCATTATATGTATTGTGTGTACCAACTTTCGCATTGAGGTCTCCCATTACTATAATAAAATCATATCTAGGTGTGTCTTCCATTTCTTTCGGCAGTTGTTGATAGAATTCGTCTTTGACCTCTTCATCGCTGTCATTCGTTGGTGCGTAGCATTGTATTATTGTAGTATTGGTGAATCTGCCTCTCAATCTTAATCTTATCAGTTTGTTGTTGATGGGTTTCCATTCCAGTAATGTTCTTTCTATTCCTTTCTGTAGAATAATGGCTACACCTTCATTGTGTTGTCAGTCCTCTCTTCCAGAGTAAAGTACTGTTTCTCCTGTTGCTGTTTTAACTTTTCCTGCCCCTGTCCATCTGCTCTCGCTTATCCCTAGAATGTGTAACCTATAGTTTATCATTTCTGCCGTGACCTGTTTTAGTTTACCCGTCTCGTTCATTGTCCTGACATTCCAGAATCCTATTCTTGTATCATGTTTTGCGGTAAGGACGTCCGTTCTCATGTCACTGGCTTCCTTTCGGCTTTCACCACTGACAGACATACGAGCCTCAGACTCCAGATGTCCGTCCCGCAGCAAAGTTTGTTCATTCGTTGTTGTTTCCGTAACTTCATTTCGTTTTATATAGACAGGGGTGTCAGCCCTATGCTAACACCCCTCCCCCCCAGCCTGGAGGACAAGGGTGTCTGCTTTAATCTGACCCCTGCCCGCGCAAACCTGTCCAGCTTGGTAGAACCTTCCAGGAGTAAAACTGCCGCTGGCAAAGCTCTGGGAGTAATCAGGGTACGCGAGCCGCCATACCTCGACAAGGTATTGAAACCGATGATGGCAGATTATTTCAACTGGCCCTTGTTATTTATGTAAGATCTTCTGTCTATCACCTCCTAGTCCTGTCTCAGTGACGAAAGTTGAAAAAAGAGCAGTGAGAAACTTAAAACCGCATTAGGTTTTAAAGTTGAACTTTTGCTCACGCAAAAATATAAATTTGGGGTATTCTCTTGGGCGAAACTCAATCATAATTAAGTTTAGGTCATATTCTAATTTTAAACCGACCACAAGTAAAGATTCTTAGGTTAGCTATCTCCCCCTACTAATCCTTATGAAAATTATTTATACATCCATATAAGGTAAGGCAACTTAAGTGTAACATTTACCTAAAACATTATATCATACCACCTGACTTAAATATCCAAAATTGTTAGAATCTATATTTAATAGATAATATATATTTATAGAAAATACATTTATATAACATTAGTCAATGCTCTTTTGAGTAGAGAATGATTTTTATCTGTGGATCTCTTTATTTAGGTCAACCAATATGGCATACTCGTTTTGTTCGGTTCCCCCTTCGCACACAGGATATCAGTTCTAAGGCAGGTCAACAGTGTAGGTAGAATAGACTTCCGTTTTCTGTTCTTTTCAATTTCCTACTTGATTTTGATTTTTGCTTTATCCAAATAGGCCTAAAAGTCATTTCACTAATTTCTGCTCAACAAGATGCTAATGAAATTTGACATGTCAAGAGTAGTTCTTTTTCACATTTAAAATTAAAAATGACATTTGTAGCCAACCTTTCTTGAAATCAAAATAATAAAAAAAATCCTCTGGCGCGCAAAGTTAAAACAAAACAAAAATCCACTTTTTTGTCTAGTCACGATCTCTCGTGAACCCCTAGTGACCTCTCGTGCAACCCTAAGGTTCCGCGGAACCCCAGTTGAAAAACAATGCTCTACTCACAGCCATATTGTATCGTCCTTACAATTTCTTTCAGTCCTATGTTATGTCATCATCTTGTATTTTCTTCTGAGCATTCTCCTGCTCAGTCCTGGTGACCTCATACTGAATTGTGCAATCTAATTAGTCGATAAGCGACCCATAATATCTACAATTTCATTAATTCTTCTTGATTGCCGTTACCCCTTCTTTCGTTCCACTCTTCATTCTCTTCCGTTTCAGTCTAGGATTATCTTCCATGACTAACTCAAAGCGCAATCAGTGTAATTTCTCAACACATTCATTTATAAGTCCATTCATTCATCAATTCGTTACTTTCACAACATCTATTCATGGAAACCTCTGCTCACATGTTTGATTGTTCACATTTGGTTTTCCAGAATGGTGGCTATACTTCTGTCGGAGGTAATAACTTTCCTCTGAGAGGCGGAAAAGCTACTGTGTTTGAGGGGGGTACCAGAGTTCCCGCGTTTATACATGGACCTTTCTTGAAGAAATCTGGCGCTGTGTATGATGGGTAAGATAGTAGTAATGTTGTCTTCATCTTCATTATCCTTCAGTTCAAGATGTAAAGTAATTCACACATTCTATTTGGTGCATCGCAGACAGAAGAACATTCCATGTGGTGCATCGCGGAAAGAAGAACATTCCATGTGGTGCATCGCGGAAAGAAGAACATTCCATGTGGTGCATTGCGGACAGAAGAACATTCCATATGGTGCATCGCAGACAGAAGAACATTCCATGTGGTGCATCGTGGAAAGAAGAACATTCCATGTGGTGCATCGCGGACAGAAGAACATTCCATGTGGTGCATCGCAGACAGAAGAACATTCCATGTGGTGCATCGCGGACAGAAGAACATTCCATGTGGTGCATCGCGGACAGAAGAACATTCCATGTGGTGCATCGCAGACAGAAGAACATTCCATGTGGTGCATCGCGGAAAGAAGAACATTCCATGTGGTGCATCGCGGACAGAAGAACATTCCATGTGGTGCATCGCGGACAGATGAACATTCCATGTGGTGCATCGCGGACAGATGAACATTCCATGTGGTGCATCGCGGACAGAAGAACATTCCATGTGGTGCATCGCGGAAAGAAGAACATTCCATGTGGTGCATCGCGGAAAGAAGAACATTCCATGTGGTGCATCGCGGAAAGAAGAACATTCCATGTGGTGCATCGCGGACAGATGAACATTCCATGTGGTGCATCGCGGACAGATGAACATTCCATGTGGTGCATCGCGGACCGAAGAACATTCCATGTGGTGCATCGCGGAAAGAAGAACATTCCATGTGGTGCATCGCGGAAAGAAGAACATTCCATGTGGTGCATCGCGGACAGAAGAACATTCCATGTGGTGCATCGCGGACAGATGAACATTCCATGTGGTGCATCGCGGACAGATGAACATTCCATGTGGTGCATCGCGGACAGAAGAACATTCCATGTGGTGCATCGCGGACAGAAGAACATTCCATGTAGTGCATCGCGGACAGAAGAACATTCCATGTGGTGCATCGCGGAAAGAAGAACATTCCATGTGGTGCATCGCGGACAGATGAACATTCCATGTGGTGCATAGCGGACAGAAGAACATTCCATGTGGTGCATCGCGGAAAGAAGAACATTCCATGTGGTGCATCGCGGAAAGAAGAACATTCCATGTGGTGCACCGCGGACAGAAGCACATTCCATGTGGTGCATCGCGGACAGATGAACATTCCATGTGGTGCATCGCGGACAGATGAACATTCCATGTGGTGCATCGCGGACAGAAGAACATTCCATGTGGTGCATCGCGGACAGAAGAACATTCCATGTGGTGCATCGCGGAAAGAAGAACATTCCATGTGGTGCATCGCGGAAAGAAGAACATTCCATGTGGTGCATCGCGGACAGATGAACATTCCATGTGGTGCATCGCGGACAGAAGAACATTCCATGTGGTGCATCGCGGAAAGAAGAACATTCCATGTGGTGCATCGCGGAAAGAAGAACATTCCATGTGGTGCATCGCGGACAGAAGAACATTCCATGTGGTGCATCGCGGACAGATGAACATTCCATGTGGTGCATCGCGGACAGAAGAACATTCCATGTGGTGCATCGCGGACAGAAGAACATTCCATGTGGTGCATCGCGGAAAGAATAACATTCGAGCTGCCTGGGCAATGCTTCGTGGATTGACTGGCATACAACAAAATGGCCCAACATTACGATTCCCCGTGTGGTGAAACATACTGAGAACCCAACATTGCTCACTATGACTGGATCACTTGAGCATTCATACGGCTCTTACTTGGCTTTTGTTGTTACCCCAGCCGTACTGCATGGGACGTGCTACAGCCACCAGATTTGACTATTGAAGAGAAGGTCCAGTCCAAGGTACCTGTGGGAACCAACAGCGGCTGAAGTAGACGAAAACTAATTAGGATTAGTCTATACTCTGATACCGGCGTGATGCTGACCACATCACCCCTAGTGTGCAGATGGTCAAGAAAATATGGGCCTAACACCATATTCCCAATATGCCTCAATGGGCGTGTAAAGGGATCCTTTGCCTTTATCTTTTATACTCAGATAGTTTATATTCTCCTGCCTCAATATATATCTACATTTGTGAGAACATATTCTAAGAAGGTGACTTTTTATGTTGTAAATTACATTTTCTTAAGAAGTTTTGCTATTTATTTGAAAAAAATTCATGATTTTCACAGACCCTTGTTTTATGTTACTAATATTCGAATAACTTGTGTATTTTTTAGTCAATTAATATGAGATTATGTGAAAAACCTTTCCATTAAATAATACAACTTTTGTCCGATCCGATTTTTCATATCTTATCAAAATGTTGATGTACTGCTAATCGCTTTATAAACTTTTGAAAACATGGTTGATATGTTATGGTACACATATATCTATATCTCAGGAACTATACAAGTGATCTAAAATGTAGTCTGACGAAGGTTTTAAAATACAGTGATAAGCCTCCATTTCAACTTTGGTGCTCATAACTCAACAAATAACAAAAGCCTTAGGACATTGAAATATGGACACAAAATCTAACATGTCCGCCGTTTCCATGGCAACCAATATCTTTATACTATCACATGTGTTAGTATACATAGCTATTACTGTTGTACTTCAGTTCTGCACATTTGTATGGAAATCCCGTAGTTATTTATGAAAACACCATTTTATTGTAGTTCCACCCCATGTGAAAAATAATGAAAGCGGCTGGTATAAACATACAAAAGAAGAAACAAAAAGCACAAAACATCGTATTGAAATCAGTTCTACAAATACAGGCATACCTCGGAGATATTGCGGGTTCGGTTCCAGACAGCCGCAATAAAGCGAATATCGCAATAAAGCAGGTCACACCCATTTGTTTGGCTTCCCTGTGCATATAAAAGCCTAAAATCATGTTTACATTATATCTATTAAGTGCGCAATAGAGCTAGGTATAAAAAAACAATGTATTGTAAAATTGAAAATACTTTATTGCTTAAAAAAATGCGAATCTTCATCATCTGAGCCTTCAGAGAATAGTTATCTTTTTGCTGGTGAATAAATAAACATCAATAATTATAATTTGAAAAAAGCGCAAAATCTGCGAAGCGCAATAAAGCGAGGTCCAATAAAGCGAGGTATACCTGTAAATGCCACATTAGAAAATACACCTACTTCTTGCACAAACAACAATTGCTCATTGCATATAATTTATGCAAGACCAGTTCCCTGCCTACATGTCGTTGCCTTCCCTACCTGAAGAGAGGAGTCAGGTAGTAGTTTTTTACACTACGTGACGGGACTTGGCTTCGAACGCCGTCCATTTATCTTTAAAACCAAGCTCTTTTAGATTGTTACTATAGTAGAATTAATGCTTCAATATTGCAATTCCCCCTAGGTTTATACACGCAGTTGACTGGTTCCCAACTCTTGCTAACGCTCTTGGAATAAATTATTATGGTAAGTATTGAGATAACATGATCTAAGCCACTGATCATTTCCGCAAGTAGTGTCAAAGTGTTTGTTAGTTCCTGAACTTTATTTCATGAGGTTTGTCAAACAGCCAACTTTCGAAAAGGCAAAAGATTTGTATCAGAATTAGATATAAGAACAAATGGAACGCAAGTCACACACAAAATGGTGCCGATTCCCAGCTCAGCAGTAGAGAATAAGTGGTAATCATCAGACTCCGTACTGGCCACAACATATTGAGATACCATCTATTTAACAAGCTAAAGATAGGAACTGCCGATCAGTGTAACAGTGGCATAGATAAAATGACAGCTGAATATCTGCTTCATTGAATCCCAACATATGAGCAACAGAGAAAACAAATATGACTGTCATCAATATTATTCTTGGAAAGAAACCCAGGGAGATACAGATTGCCTCAAGTTATCCACTGCTTTCTTTTAACATTTTCAAGATGACGACTGAGAGTGGATGAAGAAGAAGAAGAAAACAGGTAAGAAATATGGGTCATACAATTTGTTTATGGCAGCGGCAATCAACGCTTTAGCTGTGGACGTCTACTTGAAAAACACGAGATCTAGAAAGATCTAGTTTGATAAAGGTATGCCTGCATTTATGTTTGAGTATTTGAAGTTTGGAATAAGTAAAATCCATAGCTCAGAAATAACTTTTATCTCTGCGAGACGCACTGCTTCTTGCAATTACATCAACAGAACTGTGCAAAATCCAAACTAAAAGTTATTTTACCAAATGTTAACTTCACTTGAAACAAAAGAGGACGTAACTATCTCATACAGTTGACGATTGAAGTGAGTTTTTATCAGCTAGCTCGTGAGTTATCACTTTCGACATGGAAAACGTAATTTTAATACTGGAGCAACAGCGATTTTACAACCTGGTGGGAGAAGGCTAGATCTAATTTCACCGTTCCTTATATATATTTTTCTCCCCCTCCGTTATCTCCAGATCTACCAAATCATCCTCTGTGATCCACTCAAAGATAGGTGCCGACCTACTGCTATAATCATATGAGGACATTACACTATCGTCTACAAACATTAACAATTGATTGACCTTGTATCACAAAAGCATATTTGTGTGTCTTCCCTCTACTTCGCCGACTAAACAGAAAAAAAAACGCCGCCATATATCTCATCATCATCATCATCATCATTATCATCATCATCATCATCATTATCATCATCATCATCATCATCATTACCATCATCATTACCTTTATCATTACCATCATCATCATTAACATCAACTTCATCATCATTACCATCACTTATCAACTCCCCAAGGAGCACGTGATCTCTACAAACTCACGCCAGGTCATCCTGCCCCGTGTCATCAACTCCAAAAATGTCCATGTCTTCCTGATCACATTCATTACTGTCTCCAGTTTTCTTTTCTATGTATTTTCTCGGTGTATCTCTGCTCTATGTATTTTCTCGGTGTATCTCTGCTCTATGTATTTTCTCGGTGTATCTCTGCTCTATGTATTTTCTCGGTGTATCTCTGCTCTATGTATTTTCTCGGTGTATCTCTGCTCTATGTATTTTCTCGGTGTATCTCTGCTCTATGTATTTTCTCGGTGTATCTCTGCTCTATGTATTTTCTCTGTGTATCTCTGCTCTATGTATTTTCTTAGTGTATCTCTGCATTTTCTCGGTGTATCTCTGCTCTATGTATTTTCTTTGTGTATCTCTGCTCTATGTATTTTCTCGGTGTATCTCTGCTCTATGTATTTTCTTTGTGTATCTCTGCTCTATGTATTTTCTCGGTGTATCTCTGCTCTATGTATTTTCTCAATGTATTTCTGCTCTATGTATTTTCTGTGTACCTCTGCTCTATGTATTTTCTCTGTGTATCTCTGCTCTATGTATTTTCTCGGTGTATCTATGGTCTATGTATTTTCTCTGTGTATCTCTGCTCTATGTATTTTCTGTGTACCTCTGCTCTATGTATTTTCTCTGTGTATCTCTGCTCTATGTATTTTCTCGGTGTATCTCTGTTCAAAGTATTTTCTCTGTGTATCTCTGCTCTATGTATTTTCTCGGTGTATCTCTGCTCTATGTATTTTCTCTGTGTATGCTTCTTTTACCCTGTGTAACCTAACACAATGACTATCTTGTATTGCTATCAGCAGGTTTCTTGAATGAGTGTCCAATCCATCGCCAGCATCTTATTCTCATCTCGTGTTTCACTGGCACGTATCTCACCTCTACTGCCTGCTAATTAACCACATACGACATTCCTAGACTAGCATCAAGAATACAAGCTTGTTTTAAAATCTGAAACTTTTATAATTCAGAGTTTATCTTTTCTTTAATTCTACCACCTACGTTTACCTGTTGTTGTATCCATTACTCAGTCAATAAACTCCACTGCTCTATGTCTGACATTTCGAAAACACTTAGATCCGAACCAGGACGGAGTGAATCAGTGGAAAGCCATCACCACTTTAGGCAAGTCTAAGAGAAGAGAGTTTGTGTACAACATGGACTACCACCAGTTTCCTACTCAAGGCGGTGTGGCTATTAGGTCAGCAGTTTTAGGCTTAGCCTTAGCCTTAATTTGTACTTGTACTAACGTGGTTATCTTTCTTACTGTATGGTTAGAAACACAAAAAGACATGGCTATTTTCAGATGAAAAAATGCAAGATGAAATATCTTCGCAATGTGAAATGTGTTTCTTCATCCAATCTTTCATTCATTAATTCATTTAAACATACATTCATGAATTCATTCATTCATTTAGACAATCATTCATTCATTAATATTTTCACTCATTAATTCACTCACTCATTGATTAATTTACTTATTTACGAATTGATTCATTCATTCATGAATCGATGTCCATTTACTCCTTAATTCATTCATTCACTCTGTCGCGGAATGCATATCATGATCTGTCGTACTGGACCCCGAATGATCCGACAGTTGGAGAAAACGGATGAGTATTATAAAGGTATCACCCTTCGCTCAAGATAACGCTTTGCAGTGATGTACATGGGAGAGTTGTGCTCCTATTTCAGGGAGTCTCAGAGGGATTTTTGGATTGCAAGTAGGATAACTACGTTTAACGACTTTCCTGGTCGATATGCATGGGTAAACAAATGTTTTTCACAGATGTATAAGGGTACTTAACTGCAGTAGTAGTTGCAGTCTTCTCATGTGAGCTAATGGTAATTGCTAATTTACTTCCTTACTTTAACACATCAGGAAAATGTCATCGTACTGTTATTTTAATGATTTTGATAGTAGTTTTACACTGTTAAGTTCACACGTTATTACTTAATCCTGATAGCGCGTTCTATAATGGAATACTTTGACTAATTCCTATCCTGAAGTCTGATAAGACTTGGAAAACCTGGAATATCAGAAGCTCTTAAACTCTCTTCCCTCAATTCTTGTTATGTCAGCGACCATATGTTGCTGATTAAGGTAATCAACCCCTTTCGTTTGAACCCATACTGACACCTGAGATCGGTAGAGAGAAGTGTGGTTTACTAATGTGTAACGCATTTTTATACCAGACCAGACAGTGCAGGGGAGCGACCGGATTAGTGAGTAAACAACCTTGGGGCGACCACAGTCGATTACCCCTGATAATAGCTCTGATTGCTCAGTTTGTTGATTCTTGGCTAACACCGGGTAACTGGGATAATCATTTCCGGACTGACTTGGAAGAATAATTATCCATCTTGATTGACATTAAATGTGATGAATGTTGAGGTCATGAGTGTAAACACGATCGATAAAAGATGGTAGATGGTACACCATATATGGCGATTGCAAACAAAACATTATTTGTTCGTTTGTATTGCAGGAATTTATAGCGAGAGAAATATAATTTATTGTGAGAGAAGGGCAAATCTTGCTTGCTATTGGTTTGGCATTTGAGATGTTAAAATATAAGATTTATGATTGGAGCATTGTCGTATGGTAGCAATCTGGATGTGGGCCGAATGTTGCCTTATAATTTAGCTCCTTGTGAGTTTACTGCACTGTGTATTTCAAATCGTCAAGAATACAGCCAGACAAGTTAGACAAGCCAGAATAAGAAATAGGATGATGAATCCACCTTAAAGGATCGGACAACGTGTTTGTGCATCTTGTGGACTTAGATCCCAGCAGAACTGTACTTTAAATAATACGGAAAGACCGGTATCCTAGGAAAGTGAGCACTAAATCATAGTGGGAGTCTATTGTAAAGTAACACCCCAGGCCACGTGAAAGAGGCATCTTAATCAAGTTGCCTTAACTAATTCTCTGAGAGAGACGTAAGTCTTTATTCCCAAAGAAATTTGGGATAATCTGTACATTTCATAATGCTATATTTTGCATTTATTAACATGTGAAAAAAGCTAGTTGATGCTCAAGTCTAACAAGGTTAGCAACCTCGGCAGATAGAATGATGGTTTCCTTAACCACAACTGCAAGAGCTGGTGGCTGCTTTTTGCGAGTTTCTCATAGAGAACCAAAAGCAGAGGTAAGTTCAAGTTCCATATGGAGTAGGGAGTGGATGATGATAGCACTGATGTATATACTTATTCGACAAGTGCAAAGGTAAATGTAAACATGTTCAATATATGTGCAATGGATGTTTTTCCGTTCACTGGGATTAATATTAATGCTTGGAGAAGGTAAAGTTCTGAGGCGGATGGGATGGAGTAAACAAAAAGAGTTGTGGGGATGGGAACACTTCATTTTGTGTCAGAAAACCTAATACTCAGGTGGTGTGACAAAATGTCAATACGTGTTCTTTTGGTGGCTCTCTCACACCTTCAGCCAATCCGGCAGTATCCCTTTTCTTCTTCATATGTCTCTCCGATTACTTATTATTTGGCAATTGTTTGCCCTTCCATTCATTATTTTGCTCTATGCTGAATCTAGTAGGGGGAAGTCTCTAATACTACACTCACCTACGGAAGGATCTGCTATGGGATGATCTTTATCTCTTGCACTTTTGCTTCACCACTCCTCAGACTTATTTACGTTCTGCCAGGTGAACTGTGGTATAATCGTAGCAATACCCGGTCTTTATCACCGGTCAGCGGTAATACGTTTATCTCATTGAATTAGTCTGACCACCTTTGATAGGAGACAATCCTCGTTTGACAATATGGTCTAGTACGACGATGAGTGAGATAATCGTTTCACGGGACCATCCCTGTGTGTTATTATTGCAGATAATCTGTCTGGGTAGACATCTTGGTCAGTACGCCAGGCAAACCTGTTCACACATTTGTTTGTGAGAGTGCACAAGATGTCGCCGGAAATGTTACGTCTTATTATAAGGAGGTCACGCGTGGGAATATTAAATTTATTATTTTAAACACGTGAGGGATATTTTGAATTTTAACACCCCAACCCACGTAGTGCGAAAAGAGTTTACGGTTGGATAGAAGTGAGAGCCAAAATATACAATGAATCTCATTGACAAGGTTGCTGGGAAGTACAATCTGTGATTTGAACTGGAAACTGTAAATAAAACCTAACGAACTCAGAGACACAGAACAGACAGCTTCGCAACTTCAAACGAGCAACTCACAAACAGCCAGAAGGATTGGACCTAGAATTATTATATTATAAGTGTTAGATCGAAGTATTTTAGAAACTTAAAACCTTAAAAGTATGCCCGCTTTTATATATACAGATACTGAAAAATTTAAGGGACCAGGACTTAAAATACGAAGACTGGAACCCTAAGGAATAGGATCACCCGTCATAAGAGAAACTTTCCCAGACCAAGTGTATAGCAGAACATCCGTCGAAGAGGAATTACTAGTTTCCCAGGCTAAGTGTTTCACAGATTCACCCGTCATCAAAGGGATTCAAAATTTCTAGACGAAATTGATTCGAGAGCAAATGCACAGAAATTGCCCGTGTCCATCCGAAACCTGTGCGAGGCAATTGTGAATTAACATGTTTTTCCTGCTTAGTAATTTTATATGAGGCTGGCAACCTCAACATACTAAAATAGTATAGTCATAAACCATTACAGCAAGCGCTGGTGATTTCTTCTGACTAGTCGTGCGGAAAACCCGACAGCAGATGTACCCACATACTCCGACTGGAGAAGTGTTGAGTGATGATTACATCACATGTGCCACAAGTGTAGCATATCATTTTGTAAGATATATTTTACATGTTAATGTTACTTCAGGTAAAAACCATTATTCGCCCTGTCCAGACACATTTTCCCAGTTAATACCCAGAGGAATATTGGTGAATTTTAATCATCTTTCTTGAGCTGCGTTGTTTACTCAAGAATTTAATTCTTCTGAGAGATTAACATTGGTGGGTGGACAGCAAGAAGATGCGCCTGTTAAGCTTCAAAATCAATGTACTTAGCCGAAGCATTTGTCTTTCTATTTTTTCTAAATATGTACGTGGTTTCAAGTTATCAGACGGTTCGAAGTACTAAAGTTACTACGCCACTTGTGGGCATGTTGTTGTTTAACTAAAGCTGTTGAGAATTCTTGCTTTTTTGCAGCCAATACCAAGTTGAAGAGTCCTTGGTATTATCTAAACTGTAGATCTAGGCTTTTCAGCCATTCCGAAACGTGTTGAGTTGAAGTCATGAGCTACAGTGTCTCCAGCTTGACTTGCATTTGAAGGATCGTCACATCTGGTCCTAAACTAGGAGGAAGAAGCGCATGGAAGTATGCGCATTCCCCATCATCGGGGGTGTGGGGTCGAGGGGGGGGGGGTCTAAATATCCAGAGCTAAAATACTGTACTGTGGTTCTGGGCTCTCCCAAGGAACTGACACTTCCTACACAGAGCCACTTCTCAGCTCCCCTTTCGTATCATGAATCCACACAGAGATCTTCCTGAATGCAGTCAACTAGGTAGAAGCCAAAGTTACGTCTGTGGCTCAAGTGACTCCTGCAAGCTTAGTATGCAATACTGGGTCCTCAACAAGTTTCACCACAGGAGGAATCCCTGACACAGTGTATGGATGTTTTCAAGAGTCAATGAGGGTGTAATTAGCCTCACAGACAGATGTTCATATCCAAATCTGTAAAATGTAACACAGTGCTTAGCTGGTGGTCATATAAGGATGACACCAGTTATGACTCCATGTATTTAGAGCAGGTAAATGCTTGACGCAGGCTTTCTGCAAAGGTAACCAACTTCAACGGTGGCTCCATGCTCCATTGGGAACACAAAACAAAATGATTCATCCTCTGAGATGTGTCTTTGTTGTTCATTTATTATTTTTGTTGTTTGTCAGAATGGACATCATGGCACATCAGATGAATTTATTATTGTTGTCGTTGATCAGACGTGACATCATGGTACACCAGACGTGACATTACGACACAACAGACGTGACATCATGGTACACATGGCAGACGTGGACATTACGACGTGACATCATGGCATACCAGACGTGACATCATGGCACACCAGACGTGACATCACAGCACACCATAATGACATCATGGCACACCAGATGTGACATCATGGTACACCAGCCGTGACATCATGGCACACCAGACGTGACATCATGGTTACGAAACACTTATTCATTTGAAATGAATTGATGGAACGGTGAACCTAAAAATTGGGTTTAAGGTAGCATTTTACAAGTTTATGTTTTATTTTATGATTAATTAAAATTCAGTTTAAGCTGTGTCAATAAAGAAAGTAATTAAAACAGCTAAAATAATAATAATTAGAACCATCAGTAGTTTAATCATGTTTATTTTTGATTACTAATAAACGTAAGGTACATGCACAAGTAATTGAAGAACACATGTGTTTGTTACCATCACATATTGGCTTAATATTTGGTACAATGTTTGAAAGTTAAATTCTTATATCTGGGGTAGAGTCAAGTCTTTTCCAATATTTTGTCTTCATAGCTGCTAAATAAGGAAACCCTGTTTCACATAGGTATGTAATGGCACATGGAAGAAGCACTTGAATTGCCTGTTTTGAAATGTTGGGCATTCTTGCAAAACACTGCTCCAAAAATCATTTATGTAAAGTTCATGAAATCTTTATTTTATTCCTACGTCTGAAGTCAAATCAATCATACTCTCATAATCAAGAGTTGATAATCGTGCTGGTTTGGCTGCAATTGCAATTGGATTTCATATACATTTGAAGAAAAAAAATGTGAACATAAGCTGTTAGCAACCGGTTCTACGAGGGTGAGTCAAGTGAAAACCGGAAATATGTTATAACAATAAGAATAATCATGCCATTATATTGTAACTTGCCAATATTGTTGTCCTGGATGTCTCGAGTGTCAGGCAGCACCATCGCGGTGATGACGCATAAGGTGAAGTCATAATGACGTTTTAAAGATGGCCGCCCAGCTAGTGGAATGCACCAAACAGCAGCAGCATTCTGTTATTCAATTTTTGATCAGCGAAAGGGTGAAACCAATAGAAATTCATCGGCGAATGAAGCTCAAGTACGGTGATGTATGCATGTCAAGGTCGCAGGTGTATGAATGGTGTACAAAGTTCAAAAACGGCGTGATTTCTGTGACAGATTGTTCACGACCGGGTCAGGCACACAGAGTAGTGACTCCAGAATCGATAGCAACCGTTGAACGACTCGTACAGGGAAACCGCCGATTGACTGTGGATGATATTGCCACACATCTTGACATCAGTCACGGTTCAGCACACCATATCATCTCTGATGTGCTACAGTACCACAAAGTGTCTGCAAGGTGGGTGCCACTTCCCACATCCACGGTACTCGCCAGACCTAGCCCCAAGTGATTTTCACCTGTTTGGACGACTCAAAGAGGCATTGGGAGGAAAGACTTTCAGGTCCGATGAAGAGGTACAGCGTCGTTGTATGATTTATTGAAACTGTTGGAACTGAGGGGACAGTCGAGAACAAGGGCACTGAAGAGGCTTAGTGAAACTGCCGACAAGGCATCGTGCTGGCTGTGGAACAACCGCAATGAGCTATGGAAAGGGTGACAGTAAACTCTGCGGTACAGAAAACACCAGGAGTTTTTCTGAGTCCACAGTACGTTGAGTTTTTCATTGTACTGATGAAAGGGTTGTGACTGACAAGCAACAGGCGGTGTATATTATAAGAGGTGTTAGGTACAGAAATTCAGTTGCTAGCGCGCAGTGGCTAGCCTCGTCGGCTTCGCGCAGGTGTGTCCGTGTCTGATCCCTAATTTTGTGCGACGGAACGAACGGAGTAATTTGTCTTCTCTTTGTTACTTTCACAATTGCCTCCACGGCTGGTGGAGTTGTGGATTTTAAAGTTGCTACCAAAGTGAAATGGGTTCATTTTCAATACAATACAACAGGAGGCTGAGACACTTGGGAGTCATGACCCAAGTAGGCCCGCCCCCCTTAGAGTGTAGAGGGGTATACTGGGCCGAAACACTTGTCCGATAGGGGGACGTCTTCTGATGATCAGGTTGCCTCCTTTTGTATCGCTCTGTAAAGAGTTTCCTATCATCATCATGCGTCACAGGTGCTAGAGTGTTTTTCTTTGCCAAGCAGTCACACAGTTTGCACCGGAGGACCTCGTCAAACGTCTTTTCCAGATCCAAGAAACGAAGATGCATCTCACCTTTATACTCATGGGCCTATATCATTTAGCTGTTTAAGTGTGAAGATAAGGTCCTGAGTACTTCGATTTGCTCAGAATTTGCTTTGGACTTCATCAATGTGTAGCTCAGCTAGGCGTCTGAGTCTCTGATCCAGGATTCTAGTGTAAATTTTACCAGGGACACTGAGAAGAGATGTGCCTCTATTTTGTCCCACATTGTCGGTTGTCACACTTTTTGAAAATAGGTATTATGATTGCAATCTACCAAACCTTTGGTATGGTCTTGTGGCACCAAGTTGTGGGGATGCAATGTTTTTAAATGTCCGCAGGAGAGTGCTAATCAGACATTTTCCTAGCTTCAACACTCTTAGTTCATCCGCCTCTGTCGCCAGAGATCTGCCAAATAATATTTTGAGATCTACCGGTAAAACACGATCTACTAGTTGCGGATAACTGGCGAGAGACAGTCCGGGTAATTTGAAATATGATTAAATAATATTGTGTACGATCAAAAGATATAAACTGTAATAATGCGAGTTAGTATCTGGAGCTGGTAACTTTAATACAAATATTACAATTGTTACAGAAACCACTACGTCAAGAGCGCCTGTAATAGTCTAGTGTAGTCACGTGGTTAATGAGTCAACCCTAATGATGGTTCTTTTTTCTTTAAAGGACGCAAAATAGAAGCCAACAAATATAATAATAATAAATAATGTATCTTTTTCACTTACTTAAATTTTTGTTTTCAGAGTGGACGATTACAAGCTTATCGAGGGGTTTCCAGGAGTCTTCCAGGGCTGGTATCGACTAGGGTCCCCAGACCAGGGTCCCAGCGTCCCACTGGAGACGACTACTAATTTCGACTTCATTTTCAATAATCCCGTCACGTGGAACGTCTCGTCATCTTTTCTATTTAACCTTAAAGGTCAGATCTGAGAGTATAAACAGATTAATATCAGCAAGAAAAATATGGATTACATTTTCATGTCCTATATTTGTTGTAGCTAATGCCGCGTCAGAATTAATAATGGCAAATGTTTACTTCACTAAGGATCTTAATTTCCTTCCTTCCTTCATTCGCCCGTTATGAAGCATGGGACTGCTTGGCGAGGAAGAACATTTCAGTAGCTCTGATTCAAGTTATACAGAGCTTCTACAAGACTTGCAGACATTATGTCATGACGACAAACTATAGGTCAGAATAATTCAGGACCATCAATAGTGTAAGGCAGGGTGATATTTTGTCAGTTATCTTTTCATAATCCTCAATGAGAATGTCGTCAAAGCATGTAAGGAAATGACCAAAACGTATTCCGTAAGGTACTGGAAGATGAGACAGGTTTGTATTTCACAGCTGGCATTTGCCGACGATGTTGCCGTTTGCCGTGGCTGCTAAATCAGAGGTACGTCTTCAGTCCACTGCAAGTCTGGAAGTAAGAGCTTGAGAAGAACGTGTTAGTCATCAGCAGCTCCTTGCATGATGATATGGTCCACAACCAGACGATACGGGAAGGCCTTAAAACCTAGCCATTGCAGACTCAAGTAGAAGAGATTCAACTACTATGGTTTGGCCATGTCTGTGGAATGGAAGAGGATTGGCTACCACGACAAGTATGGGAAAATAAAAGCCAGGGCTCCAGACTTCAAAGACGACCCACTGAGAGTACAACGTTGCACAATCTCTGGGGGACCGATCCCGGCTGGATAGGGGCCGGGACAGAGGGAAGATGGCCTATGGGATAGTATGGTGCTTCCTCCTAATAACCTCTACACCTCATGGTAGAAGAGGGATGACGTAGTAAGTAAGTAAAAAGACAATGTTATTAAAACATCAGTGCAACAGAAATCAGCAGACGATAAATACAAAATGGTGGGTCATGCACTAAACACTGGGTCTTGACAGTTCGATCAAAAACATACAGATCAACAGAAAAAGAATGAGGTAAAAAGGTATTTGTATCTTTAATGACATAGATTAGGTAAAAACCTTCATTCATTTTACTGAGATCCTTTTAATATACTTTGGCCCTAATTAACTTTTCCCACAGATACGATTGTGATAACAAAATCAAGCACTAATAATGGAATTCAGTGAACTGTAACACAATGCTATGACGATCTAGAACAGGGGTCGGCAACTCAGGAGCTTTTAAGATCTACATTAGTAACACTGAGTCTTCTACTCTACAGGTCTACCATATATATACATAAATAATATATATATATATATATATGAGTGTGTGTAAATTTAAACGGGGGCGGGGAGTGGGGATGATGAACATTACAAAGAAAAGGTTGCGTCATATCTCACCAATATTTTTATACTCGATTTTAAATGGCGGCGGGAGAGGTCTAGTCCAAAATTTCCCTAATATAAAAAGGCTTTCTACCATCCCCCCCGCCCCCCCCGCCCCCCCCCCTTCCACCGCAGTAGTCGCCTAAAGATCTAAATTATCCACAGGGCTCTACCGGTAGAACGAGACTGACTTGTTGCCGAACCCTACTCTAGATTTTGTCCGTTACCTGTCTGTTCAGTCTAATAACCGTAACCACATGTAAGACACAATGAGAAAACAGCAACTAGGTTTAAAAATACTCAGAGAAAAGACATAGTTTATGAAGATAGATGCAACTAATGATAACCAAATTCTACTATGAATTGAATCTCTACATCAGGTTTTGGTAACCGGTCAATCGAGTTCTAACGGTAGATTACTGGGGAGGCTTTGGAAGATCTCTAGAAGATCGAAGGGAGAAACCAATTCTTTGGAAAATTCGAACTGGACCTATCCCAGCAGTAGTTACAATAGCGAGATCCCCAGCATTAACGATTTTGTTTCAACAGTTCTCAGAAAAATATTACCAGTTTGCTGGTTGAAGCTGGAAGTCGCACCCAGAAAGACATCTTCTACGGATAACTTGCAGATGGCAAAAGAACAGTTGGGCGGCCGCAGCCGAGGTTCAAATATGTGTGCTAGAGGGCGGCCGCAGCTGAGGTTCAAAGATGTGTGCTAGAGGGCGGCCGCAGCTGAGGTTCAAAGATGTGTACAAGAGAGACTTGAGGGCACTGGGCATAAATCCAGCAATCTGGGAGGATGAAGCTGCCGATCGCCCCAACTGGTGATGCTGTCTACTGCGCCACCTCAGATTGGGCGAAAAGAAGCTCACACAACAAGCAGAAGAGAGGAGAAAACGTCGAAAGGAACACCAGGAAGAAAAGCAGCTGGTGGCTGTCACCTCAGGAGCGCATTCCATTAGTCAGTTATGACTGAAGGGGCTATTATTGTTATTATTATTATTATTATTAGCTTACAAATATTGCATTTATTCGTGATCTTTTCATTGATATGAAATTAAGATTTGGTAAAATAAATTATTTATTTTGAATTTTAAACGGCTGGGTAGATAGAACTAAAGGAAACAGATTGTCTAGCGGAGAAAACAAAAATATAATAGCATGCACGTATTTCAAATAGTGAAATCTGAACCTAAAAACAGACATTATTTATCAAGGCAGATCTTTAGAAAGTTCAGTGTTTCAAAAATACATCCCCACAATTCATGGGTTGCCTACATGATATGGAGTCATATATATATGTCTTTCCTGCAACATGGGCAAAGTTAGAAGAACAGACTATGATATCAAAAATGTAATATGTAGATAGCAAGATGAGATTTCATGGCTTAGGCAAATACATGGAAATCAGAAGAAATCAAGTCATACACAATCATACAAATCTCCAAGTCAAATGTTCAGTCATTACGTCTTGTAGGACTCTCGAACTTGGAGAATAACAATGACGACAGACACAAAGTTACAGACCTTCGTTAGTGGTTGCTTGTGAACAGAAAGATTATAATGGTAAGGCAAGACTACCAGTGTGATGCTGATATAAAGAACTAGACTAAACACCAGCAGAACAAATGGGCTAGACAAATATACTGGCTTTGTATAGGTCACACATTGAGGAAATCAATTGATAACTTTATTCGACAGTTATTATAGAATTATAAAGGTATAAGAAATTGAGGGAGATCTAACAACAGACTGCACATATTACAACAGAGTGTACATATTACAACAGAGGGCACATATTACAACAGAGTGCACATATTACAACAGAGTGTACATATTACAACAGAGTGCACATATTACAACAGAGTGCACATATTACAACAGAGTGCACATATTACAACAGAGTGCACATATTACAACAGAGTGCACATATTACAACAGAGTGCACATATTACAACAGAGTACACATATTACGACAGAGTGCACATATTACGACAGACTGCACATATTACAACAGAGTGCACATATTACGACAGAATGCACATATTACAACAGAGTGCACATATTACAACAGAATGCACATATTACAACAGAATGCACATATTACGACAGAGTGCACATATTACGACAGAGTGCACACATTACAACAGAGTGCACATATTACGACAGAGTGCACATATTACAACAGAGTGCACATATTACAACAGAGTGCACATGTTACAACAGAGTGCACATATTACGACAGAGTGCACATATTACAACAGAGTGCACATATTACAACAGAGTGCACATATTACAACAGAGTGCACATATTACAACAGAGTGCACATATTACAACAGAGTGCACATATTACAACAGAGTGCACATATTACGACAGAGTGCACATATTACAACAGAGTGCACATATTACGACAGAGTGCACATATTACAACAGAGTGCACATATTACGACAGAGCAGGAGACGACAAAAATGAAAAAAAGAGATGAGAATGACTGGAGGCACGTGATCATTGACGTATGCTGTGAAGGGAGACAAGTAATTTTATTGATTGACTAAAAACTGGAACTCGTTGTTGGCGAGCGATCAAGAGTGCACATTTTAAACAAATTACCTTCCTTTGTTATACTGTTCTCACTTCTTTGCTTCATAGAGATTCTACTCACGTAGTAAGGCACACACCTGACTTATACATGCATGGATACACAAAAATATTAATATTTCTATGGCAGTGTTTCCAAAAGTATAGTATGCATACCCCTCAATGGTACGATTGGGGAGGGGGGTGAAGATACACTAAAGGGGTTGAAGAATACGGGAACATAATTTTTTATTTAACTCTTCATACTCTTATTTTTTTTTTACGGTGCAGAGGACAATTTATTAAAGTGATGTACTATAGAAATTCGCACATTTTTATTTACAATGTCAATAACAAAATACAGCAGTAAGTGTTACAACTTTAAATTCCGACGTTTAAGAATCTACCCAATAAATATATATATATAGATACTGGCAACAGCTTGACCTCTTTAGCAAAGCGCACAATCTGGCGTCGTCCGAGACATTGTCTTTGAGGCGCGTTTTTATGGTCAGTAATGACTGAAGGGATACTCTATAACACACACACACACACACACACACAGCTTTTATTAGACCAGAGAACTGGACACAGACATAACAGAGATATTAAACACACACACACACTCACACAGAGCATTTATTAGACCAGAGAACTGGACACAGACATAACAGAGATATTAAACACACACACACACACACACAGAGCATTTATTAGACCAGAGAACTGGACACAGACATAACAGAGATATTAAACAAACACACACACTCACACAGAGCATTTATTAGACCAGAGAACTGGACACAGACATAACAGAGATATTATTTATAGACCAGAGAACTACACAGACATAACAGAGAGATATTAAACAAACACACACACTCACACAGAGCAACAGCTGGACACAGACATAACAGAGATATTAAACACACACACACACACCTGGACGTCGTCCGAGACATTGTCTTTGGACCAGAGAACTGGCAGCGTTATTATGGTCAGTAAGGACTGACAGGGATACACACACACACACACACACACACACACACACACACACACACACACACACACACACACACACACACACACAAACTCACACACAAACACACACACAGACACACACACACAGACACACACAACCTCTATTAGAGAAGAGAACTGGACACAGACATAGCAGAGATATTAAACACACACACACAAACACACACAGACATACACACACACAACCTTTATTAGAGAAGAGAACTGGACACAGACATAACAGGAATATTAAACACACAGAAAGAAGTTGAACTGGTGACATAGGACACAAAAGTCTGACATGGTTGTGTTGAGGACATGTGCATCCAAGGGAGCAGAAAAGTATTGAATTGACCTGTGCCCACATAATCGTAGATGGTCACTTGCTTTGTAACTAACATCTGTAGAAGCAGTCTTTGATTGATTCCTATATATCTAATAACATTTAACACTGACAGCTTCTGGCACAGTACATGACACAATTGCAACTTAATCTGCCAAATAGGAATTGAACACTTTATGACATTATGACAACCACGTCAATCGGCTGGTGCTTAACCATCGACCAGTAATGCCATATACAGTCTGGAATATGAAATTTGAAACATAGATGACAGAAAGTAAGTTATAGAAGTGATTGCGTCTATAATTAGTTTGGATCGCTTCCCAGTCCTGTATTCTATAGTTCTTAAAGTGGTCGTGGTAATGACCACTGTCTAGAGAGCACTATTTTTGTGTGTCATGAGTCAGCAGTGTGGTTTGTCACGATTTACTCCCGTTCCGATGCGATGATCCCGTTTGAATGGTCCTGCGCTCAATTTCACGTTAAGCCTATCACTTCTATTTATTTGTTGTAGTCTAGTGTTGGGTCTACACCATAGCATGAATGTTTATTATTTACAGAACATAAATAGTTCGCTCAATGAATTGTGAGATTTCCTTCTTTGTTTTTCAGACGATCCAACAGAGCAGAATAACCTGTACGACCTTTTACCTGATGTGGCCAAGAATCTCCATGATAGACTGGTAGAACATAAGAAGAGATACGTGCCTCCTAACTTTCCAGCTGATAGTCCACTAGCTGACCCTAGTAATTATGGAGGGATTTGGTCGCCAGGGTGGTGCTGAGACATAACACAGTAATAAACTAGGATAATATGAAGAATATAAAATCTTTGTCTTTTTTCGGTGTTCAAATCACTGCTGTCTCATTTTCTTAAATTCAATTGAATTTCTTCCCTTTTTCCACTCTGTACAATCATGTCTTATCTCAGTTCTACAATCCAATCTTGTTTCCACTCTGTAAAATCATCATTCTTTTAGCAGTTCCACAATCCTATCTAATTTCCACAGTCAACATCGCAGCATATATCATGACAACAATCTAATGTTATTTTCACTGCAGATACACGACATGTCTCAGTTATATATCTTAATCTTATTTCATTCTGTAAAATCACTGCATATCTCTGTTTTACAATCTAATCTCATTTTCACTGTGTGCAATCACATCATATCTCAGTTCTATAATCTAATTTCTTTTTCACTCTGTACCATCATCGCATAATTCAGTTCTACAATCTATTCTCATATTCACTCTGTCACACTGGTGACTCTGGATAACTTTGTGCTGATCGCATGGCCTCACGTGCCGGGATGCATCTTTCAAATGTCTGCCCTACCAAATGTAGATGGCAACTTACTCACTCCCGGCACGGGAGGTAGTGACGAAAAATAAGAACACAGGCCCCGTAATTTGAATGAGTGCTCTAATTGCAGCTCATCGTCTAAGGACATGAGCTATTGTATGCAAAGGGACATGAGGTATTGCAAATATATATGTTTTGGTGCTAGACTGCTTCGGCTACGCTCTTCCTCTGCATTCACCAGCTTCGTGGGTAATACTGTATGAGGTACAGCTTGACCTCTTAGCCTAAGCGTCCAATCTCTCGTCGGCCGAGACATTGTCTTCGGGGCGCGTTCCTATGGTCAGTAATGACTAAAAGAGATACACTCTGGACAATCACCGCGTATCTCAGTTCTACATTCGATTCTCATTTCCACACGTTGTTGTACAGTATCCCCTTGTTACTTGTTTCTGTAACAGAAACGTTCGTTCTCTCTTTTTCTGGTCTTCGCTCTCTGGCAGAAATACTCGACCATTCCTTCTGTTTGTTAATTCGTCCCTCGTTCACAGTTATCTTTATCATATCTTGTCCTACTTCGTCACACATCACTCCGGTTTTACCTGACCGCTTGACGTGTTTGTTAGATTATGGCGATATTATTATTGTCAACACTAGATGCAGGAGTGAATGATAAGCTGGGATTGACTTTGCACAGATGGCATAAGGCAAAAACTCAGAAGTTGTCGGTGAAGGTAGATAACAACATTTGATACGGGGACATGGGTTGCAGATAATTGCCACTAACCATGTTCTCTCAGTTGGTCAATATGGTTTACACATGGTATGTGGAGATAGGTGACAGTTCACAAACATAATGTGCCCAAATGCATGGCCGACTTCACTAGGCTGTCAGAAGATATCAATCGTGTCAAAGATTAAGGCACGGAAAATGATGTCACACTTCTGGCAGCTAGACTTTGTCGTAATAATCAACTACGGAAAAGTAACATCTTTGAAGAGATTATCAGCAATAGATCTGTGAAGTAGCGAGTTGTTAAACATGACAGGCAGCAAGGGAAGTTGCAAGACCTAATATGGTCATGGCATTTGAAAATTTTATGTAAAGGGCAATATCTTATGTTATCATGTAGTAATGTTCTGCATGCGGGTACTGGGGTAGAGGACCCCTACCAAAATCAGAAATCTATGTACCATTAGTTTGGCATTTGACATGCTAGAATAGACTGCTCCTGATTGGATTTGTCCTCAAAGAAGCAACATGGGTGTGTGGGCGACAATTTTGCTTATAACATACTGCTTTGTAAGACTACTTTACTGTGTTCATATTTCGCCAAAGAGAAATCTTAGGCAGTCAGGAACACAGAAGATTAGGACCCCAAAATAGAACAGGCTAGAAGACTGAACGTGATTTCTAAGGCTAGGAGAGATTAACTCCAGAGTCGTCACTTTGAGCGTCATGTTCTAGGATCCTACTTCTAACCCAGTTATACACCTATCACATTAAAGTTACAGCATCTTAAACAGCTGCCTGACAATATTTGGACGTTTCGTGTGCAACAAGTCTGTGTTCGCCCGCTATCGAAGTAAGTTTTAATATGTACATTTGTATCATTTTATATTTGCATTTTGACATGTATAATTTGCTTGTGGGTGTACAGTTGCATATTAGGCTGGCACACTCATCACGGCAAATATCGTAACAAATGAAGTACCACTCCAAGAGATGGTGACTGCTTTGAGCGGGTTTCCTCACAAGAAACCCACAGCAGATGTGGCCCCCTACTCCATAGAGAGCAGGGAGTGGATGATGATATCATGGTGTATATATTTATTATATGAACACTTTAGTAATTTTTATAGGTATGTATATGTAAAGCATCAAGCTAGACTAAGACTTACTTAAATCAGACCAAGAAATGAGTGAAAGATACAACATTACAATAAAGAATACGTACAACGCAATAGAAAAAATACAGAGTTGTAGTGGATTTGGTGTTATTCTATAAATATTAGTACTTTTAATTCTATCAGGTGTGAGGTCAGCTATGCAAGCCCCTGAGGTTTATTAAATTCAAATAAGTTTACAGGGTACCTGTCTGCTTCCACCACGACCTCACCCGATTATATATCTTCCCCTACTGAAGTGTATTGGTGTGTATATGTTGTCTAGCAAGTGTCTAGGGTATATGCAATGTGATGAAGTGTATGAACAGGACAACAACTACACCTATTACTAATAAACAATGATTAAACAAGTCACTGGGTAAGTTTTGAATTTAACTTATTTTTTTACAATTTATTATCCTGTATCTTTGTTATTCTTTTAGATACAGGAATAATCAACTCAAAATGATAATATAAATATTTACAGCAATAATTCACAAATATAATTGAGTCTGTGTTTCCCCACACTTTTTTATATGAGTCAAGCTACAAAAGTGTCAAGTATTCCTTGCTCCTAGAAAAGGGTACAGGTTATTCGAACGTTTAGATTCATCACCGTCTGACACAATATATTTTGGGAAATTGAGAGTTGTATTGGTTGTGATATCACATACCCCAGACACGATTGCTTATCTGGGATTTCTGGTAACACTGGCTAAGAAAAAAAATTTTTTTTTCTTTCTCTAACATTTCAATATTTTTCTGGTTAATTTTAATGCGCTGTTTTTAAATCTGCAAACCGTTTTTCTCTATCAGGTCGGGATCTCTAGAAATACGTAATTGAAGTTTTTTAACAACGCATACAGTATTACAACATCATTTGTACAAGAAGTATAACAGTTATGTAGGCTTGAATTTCTTTGCAGTCGACTTTCGTCGGTGAATGGCATGTGGTACATCGCGATGAAGCATCCAACAATAATCGGACGGCATGGTCACACTCCACCGTCCTTGATAACGTGACTTAACCCTTTGAAAATAAAGTTTGTTCGTTCGTTCGTTCGTTCGACTCCATTACGGCGATATTTTGATGGAATCGTTCTCCATGTTCATCGCTGACTTTGCCAAGGTTGTCATGGAAAAAGTCAAGATGCGAATCGAGCAAATGGATTTTGAGGGACATGTTACAGCCCATAATTCTGTATGCATCTATGCACTGCTTAACAATATGCACATAGTCGACAGATTTGTGATTTCCCAGAAAGTTATCGACGATCGATTTGAATGCCATTCATGCGCGAAGTTCACTACCATGTAACAAGTTCTCGAATTGTTTGTCTGCAATAACTTTCCTAATCTGAGGTCCTACAAAGATACCTTCCTTTATCTTTGCATCGCTAATTTGCGGAAACTTTTCTCGAAGATAAGTGAAAGCTTTGCTCGTTTTATCTAACGCTTTTACGAAATTCTTCATGAGCCCCAACTTTAGATTTAACGGTGGTAAAATGATGCTGTCTTTGTTAACTAATGGCTCGTGTATTACATTTTTATGCCCGAGTTGCATACGATTCCTGATAGGCCACACCTTTCTTGCAAAATGTTTCTGCCTGTATCGGCTGTCCCATTCACATAGGAAGCAACAAAATTTAGTATACCCAGTCTGCATGCCCGTGAGAATTGCAATGACCTTTAGGTCTCCACAAATCCGCCATTGGTAGTCATTGTACTTTATTTTTGCCAAAAGTATAGCCATATTGTCATAAGTTTCTTTCATATGAACAGAGTAGGCGACTGGAATTGATGAAAATAAATTTCCATTATGCAATAACACGGCTTTTAGACTAGTCTTGGAAGAGTGGATGAAAAGTCGCCATTCGTTGACTATGTGCTCATGACCGAGGTGCACCATTAGACCTTTTACATCTTTGCAATAGCAAATGTCATCATCCATCTCAAAGTATTGAACAAGTTCTCTGTGTCTATGACGAAATTTAGATATCGGAGTATTGGGCGCTAAAAGATTCCATTCTTTGAGTCGCGAACCGAGTAATTCCGCTTGTCCTTTGGTGAGAGCGAGATTACGTATTAGATCTGAAAGTTCTGAATGGTTAATTAAGTGAACACCATCATTCACCGGTATATAATCCGAGTCAGAATTAGTTTCTAAAGCAGGTAAACTATCACTTTCTGATGGTTCATTCACGTCCAACGGATATTGTTCTGGTGGAACTGGGATCGGACACGTGATTGGATCATGAGGCACTGGTTTCGAAACCGATTCAATATTTGGATAAACCACAGACTTTCTAGTTTTAAAAGTGAAACCATAGATATTTGTCAAGCAGAAGTAACAATCAGTAGCGTGATTTGTCGGTTCACGACATATTACTGGCACTCCAAAAGGCATCGACTTATGCTTCGGCGATTTTCGTAACCAACCTGCCAATGTATTTGCACAAGTCGAGCAAACTGCATTTGGCTTCCAAGATTTATTTGCATCATCAACTTTCGAATCGAAATAAAGTTCATATGCTTTCTTTAGCAATGGTGTAAATTTTTTCTGGTGAACACGATCGGTAAAATATCCGCACACGTAACAGAACAGATCAGCCGAATTTCTACAACTTCTAGAAGCCATATTTCACTCAGAATTATTTCAAAATACAGTAACTATTTGAAATATAACGTAACATATGTCATGCATCTTTTAGCAGTATAAAAAGTGGAATTTTTTTGCATTTTATTTATTTTTAAAAAGTTATATAGTAAAAATGAAACGGAGCAAATAACGGTTTCCCAAAAATATATTTATTCACAAATATCTTAAGAACCCGACGTGATAGAGATAAATGGATTTCAAATTTGAAATCAGCGCAAGAAACTGACCTAAGAACACTTATTCTTATATAAGAAAGAAAAATGTTGTTTGTCAGTGTAACAGGCTGACTGAAGTATACAATGTCAGCTTCCGCTGCCAAGACACGTTTCTGCTTCTTGTAATGTAGTTATGTGCAGGCACTCAGTAGATATGGCCTCACAGCAGAACTTATGTTCAGGTATTTGATCCCCTGGGCTCACTTTGAATCGTAGAAGAAACCCTGGAACAAAACAAATTTGTCCAACTCAGCATCTAATAGTCTCTCTCTTTCCCTACTCTAACATTGGCAATATCATCAGACCTCAGCATGGTAACTAAACAATTAGTTAACGTTCTCAATTTGGTTGGTACCCCCTTCCTGGATAAATAACTGTCAAACCACCGTTTGACACTTTCCTTGACAAAGGAAACATTTTACATTAATAATATCAAGTCATGTTCAATCACGGTGACTTGCTGAAGAAGACGGCCAGTGATCTTCCTGGTCTTATGTCATAATACAACATTTTTTTCATTAATATTTAATTTTCTTCTCTCCCAATATGGCAGAAAGCCTGTCTGGTTTTTCCACAACAGTGTAATACCTTTCCTAACAACGCTGTGAAACAACACAGAGTTTGATGTTGACTTCCCTCTAGATAGACGTTTCCCCACATAATTTTCATACAAATTCAATATTGCATACATAATAATGAGAATAACGATAAGATACATGTTTTCATTCTTACCGCATCAAAGAAATATAATCACTAAATAGTTGAATATTGCGATATATGGTAACAGTCCAGATCGCTGCTAGTGCAGAATAGCAAACAAGAATGTACTCCTTCTTGTCTTTAACACACTTTTTGTGATCAAAATCGTTATAACAAGTGGCATCTAATACTAACTACTAATTGGTTTTATGCAACCTTTAGTATATTACACCACAGCCAATCAGGGACTGTTTGGCCTCTAGCGTTCTTTTTCAAAATTGACCTTAAATATTCAAATCTAGGACTACTACCCCTCTACCCCCACTACGGGCAAACTGAGAAAGATTTTCAAGTCCGTTCGTCTATCTATCTTCTGTCCAACTTCTTTATTTCTTAATAGTTTTAAATTCTGATACATACTTATTGATCCTGTTGTTATCTATCGAACAGTCATTACATTACAGTAGAACTCCATTTATCCGAACCCCAATTATCCGAACATCCAATTATCCGAACACTTTTTCGGGAAAAAAAAATCAGGCGCCACCAGTCATGTTAGACTTTATTTTTGAATCTTTTGATGCTGCAAGCTTCAAATGTGTGCGAGCAATTTGTAGAGGATGGAATGGGCTAATGGTCGGTCGCTTACGTACAGGAAGTCAGTTAGATCATAAAGTCAGTTAATATCTGGTTTACCAATCTAGTGTACGTGTGCGTTCTAGGCAGAACACTGGCTAAACAGACAGTTCAACTTAAAATAATTGTGTCTGCTACTACAGCAGAATAATTTTGGTGTGCAAGTATTTCTCTGTGCGATATGGCATCTTCCAGAAGGCCTAAAGCATATAAAAGGAACCGCAATGTTTTGTCACTTGAAACGAAAACAGAAATTATCAAGAGACTAGGAAAAGGTGAAACTGTGTCTTCACTTGCGAGGATTTTCAATGTTGGGAAAGCTACCGTCTCTGACATCAAAAGTAACAAGGATAAAATTATGAGTTTTGCATCGAAATTGGATAGTGAAAATGGGTCGAAGAAACGTAAACCATGAGACATGCGAAAGATTTGAAATTGGAAGAGGCTTTGTATATATGGTTTGTGCAAAGAAGAAGCAAAGGGGAAACTATCTCTGGTTCTCTATTGTGTGAAAAGGCACTTCAGTTCAACAATCAACTTGACTGTCCTCCTGACTTTAAGGCTAGCCAGGGATGGTTAAGAAACTTTAAATCTCGTCATGGCATACGAGAATTGGAGATCCAAGGGGAATCCTTATCTAGCGATGCAACTGCCGCTGAAAATTTTAAAGAAACATTCTTGGCTTTTTTGGAAGAAGAAGGTTATTTACTCGATGTGTATAATGCCGATGAGACTGGCTTATGCTGGAAATCATTGCCTCAAAAATCACTTGCATCTCAGCACGAAGCAGCTTCCCCTGTGTTTAAAAAGTGCAAAGAGAGAGTAACAATTTTGGTAGCCGCGAATGCCAGTGGAAGTCATTGTTTACCGGTGCTAATGATCGGTAAAGCCAAAAAACAACGTTGTTTAAAGAATGTGACATGTCTCCCATTGTGCTACAAAGCACAGAAGAGTGCTTGGATGAATAGTGAAATATTTCTTGATTGGTATACAAATCAGTTCATCTCAAATGTGAAGAGGTTGAGAGAACAAGAAAAGAAAACTGGAAAAGTAATTCTTCTACTGGACAATGCACCATCTCATCCAGAGACGGATACATTGAATGCAGTTGATGCAAATTTTAAAGTAATTTTTCTGCCTCCTAATGTAACAGCACTGATTCAACCAATGGATCAGGGTGTTATAGCAAAGCTTAAAAAGATGTACAAGAAGGAAGTCCTGCGTTGTTTATTGTTGGCTGAAGATGAAGAAAGTGTGGTGGCGTTTTCCTAAAAGCTTAATCTCAAAGACTGCTGATATATGTTAGCTGATGCTTGGACCACCCTGTCACAAGATAATCTCAACAAGGCTTGGAATAGATTGCTTGGGAAAAAAGGAGGAAATGAAACTACTGTAGTGGACACAAATGATGATTGTATAAATGAAGTTGTGGAACTGTTTCAAGCAATGCCCGGATTTTCGGCCTGTGACAAAGATGATGCACACATGTGGCTAGAAGATGATAATGATTCTGGTTTTCAGTTTTTGAATGACGAAGAAATTTTGTCTTTTGTGCAAGAAGAAAACCAAATACATGTAGTGACCGATGATGAAGACACCTCAGAAGTACATGATGTACTTGTAGATTATGAAGAAAACCCAAAACGTCGACCAAGTCCTGAAGAGGCCTTTATAGCACTAGAAACGGCGATGGCTTGGTACGAGCAAGAAGATGACAGCTGTCCTACACAGCTTCTGCTGTTGAAGAGAATGCGGGACTTAGCAGCCAAAAGGAGACTATCCAGTTTGGTGCAAAAGAGGATTCCTCATTATTTTAAATAGTGGGCTACATCTGTGCAAGTACGTGTATACGTAAGTTGCGCCTGGTTTTGAATCGTTTGTAATGTTATTTTGAAAACATTTCTCTTTCATTAAAAAAAAATTAATACAAGTAGTACATGCACTGCAGTGTAATGAAAGATTTTGGTGATACAGTGATCTAATACAGTGTGGGTATTATTATTACAGTACAAGTAAATATGTTTTATAGTGTAATTTCCTTGTGATGGTTAATTATTTTTAGAAATATGTGTACATGTACTCGATACATTATGTAATCCAATTATCCGAACATTTGATTATGCGAACGATGCTCGGTCCCATGGGGTTCGGATAAATGGAGTTCTACTGTATTTTATTCTTGTATTTATTTCTAATGCCTAGTATCGTTTTATTTCTACAATG
Source organism: Oreohelix idahoensis (assembly GCA_024509875.1). Classification (NCBI taxonomy): domain Eukaryota; kingdom Metazoa; phylum Mollusca; class Gastropoda; order Stylommatophora; family Oreohelicidae; genus Oreohelix; species Oreohelix idahoensis. Next base: position 152,383 of record JAMPIV010015422.1, on the reverse strand, counting down.
CTTCAAAAAATATATTTCCTATCCTCCTATTCAAACATGTAAACACGATCTAAATGACGCCAGGCTATACTCCGTTTCTGCCCCATTCAGCACTGTGTATTCAAAAAAATCTCACGTTAATCGTAAATTGTTTTCCTTTTATTTTTAACTATCGCTCTCATGCAGTACGAGACAACGCTTGTAGTAATACGTCACAAAAAGCGTCAAAATGATGTCTGTCTACTACTTTAGAATTACTTTTACGTTAAAAATACGTTGTATATACGTGTTTTGGTTGTCTCGCATCTGATCATTGTGGTAACATGCTAAGAACGCGTTTCGATACAAAAGGGGGTTTTCTATCGTATTTTGAAACTAAGCTGCGATATCGCTTTGCACTTCTGCCAGCGGGCGACACAGAGCAGAACCAAAAGCGTGTCGAAGGGTAACATTTTCTCTCTCTCACTTTTATGCGTCCCTTATTCTTTTACACGTTTTTATTCGTACTCTCTTGCTTTGAAGGTTAGGCTTGAACTGTGACGTAGTTTCAAGCACGCGGTAATAAAATCTAGTGGCTTTGCTAGCGAAATAATTAACTAGCATTTCTACAGCACACATTGGATTCCCGACTGGCCTAGAAGAAGCTGTCAGTCACTAACACACGGGCTGTTTTATTTACTAGCATTTGGGAGTACAATTCTGTGGAAATTAGCGTTTGTTTCACAGATATTACTACAAGAGTATAGATGAACAGTTGGAAATGCTACAGAAATCAATACATCAAACATCAAAAGAAATCATACCAGAAGTAAAGAGGACTACAGAGAAGAGATGGATGACATATGAAATTTTAAAACTGGTGGATACAAGATGGAAGAAGAAGAAAAACAAAGAGGAATATGACAGAATTAAATAAGGAAATAGTAAACAAATGTAAAACAGCAAAAGAAGCATGGCTAAAACAGAAGTGCAGAGAATTTAAAATGCAGAAAAGAAAAGGCACAACATCTATGTACAAGAAAATAAAAGAGTTAACAGGCTAAAGGACGCACACTGTCACTGGCTGTTTGAAATAAAAAAAATTACCATTGTTAATGGGTCAAGAGAACATGATAGAAAGGTGGACAGAATAAATTAAGGAGCGGTATGTTGGCGCCATAACAAAGTGCTAAATGAGCTTGCTGCGACAATAGATCGGGCAAGGATGAAGGCGAATAGCAAACCCGGGCCGAGCACTGCAAATACATACTTTCTGAGGGCAGGAAAGTCAGCACACCCCAAACCGAGTAAACGTGGTAGCAGTTTACCATCTCTTCTTGACTGTGCAAACGACTGGGAGATGGCGGTAGACCTACCTGGACGAGGGGCATATTCAGAGAGTATCAGAAAATCGCGGAGACGGCCGGATATAGTGCTTCATTCTTCACCAACGCTTCAGGTCATACTGATTGAACTGAACGTGCCATTTGAATCCAGATTAGACGAGCAACATTCGTTTAAAGCGGTCAAGTATAGTGATCTGGCCGCGGATCTGAGACACGATGGGTTCACTGCAAGGGTCATGGCTGTTGAAGGGGGCGCAAGAGGGCTTGTGGCTGCATCAGTGTATGATCTATTGAAACTGTTGGGGCTGAAGGGACAGTCGAGAACAAGGGCACTGAAGAGGCTTAGTGAAACTTCCGAAAAGGCATCAGGCTGGCTGTGGAACAACCGCAATGGGCAATGGAAATCGTGACAATAAACGCTGCGGTACAGAAAACACCAGGAATTTTTCTAAGTCTACAATACGCTGAGTTTTTTGGTGTACTAGTGAACGGGCTGTGACTGTGGGGCAACAGGCGGTGTATATTATAGGGGTGTCTGTCAGGATTTCAGTGGCGAATGCGCAATGGCTAGACTCGTCGGCTTCGCGATGGTGTCTCAGTGTGTGCGACGGAACGAACGAATAATTTTAGGCGTACTAGTGAAAGGGCTGTGGCTGAGAGGCGACAGGCGATGTATACTATAAGGGGGTGTCAAGAAGAATTTCAGTGGCGAGCGTGCAGTGTCAAGTCTCGTCGGCTTCGCGCATGTGACTCAGTGTGTGTCCATAGTTGTGATGTGCTACGGAGCGAACGGAATAATTTGTCTTCTCTTTGTTACTTTCACAATTGCCTCAACGACTGGCGGAGTTGTGGATTAAAGTTGCTACCATAAGTGAAATGGGTTCATTTTCGATACAAGACAACAGGAGGCTGAGACGCTTGGGAGTCATGACCCAAGTGGGCCCGCCCCCCTTAGAGTGTAAAGGAGTATGTAGGGCCGAAACACTTGTTGGACGGGGGAACTCCTTCTGATGATCAGATTGCTTCCTGTTGTATCGCTCTGTAAAGAGTTTCCTATCATGATAAAAGACCAGATTTGAACGACCAGGACAGTTGTGAAGGACCTACAATACTTGTAGCAGAGGTAGAGATTGACTTGCGCCATATCAAGAAAGACAAAGCGCCTGGACCAGATAATGTAAACGTAGTGGAAACGGAAGCTTTAGACGAATTTGGAGTATAAGCGGTAACAAAAACTCTTAAATAACTTCTACAACAGCGGTAAAATACCTGATGATCTGCTAAAATTCATATACATAGCTCTGCCAAAGAAACCTGGGGCCATGGAATGTGAAGAACATCTTACAAGTCATAAGGCCAAAATATTATTACGAATTATCATGAGAAGAGTGAGAAATAAAATTAAATCAGAAATCAGTGATGAACAGTGTGGATCTGTAGAACATTTCAATTTGCTAAGGCTTTTGTATTTACTAAGCTCTGAGCACCAAATTTGAACACAACGTTTATCATTACATTTTAAAACTTTTTGTGTTATGGATTTTTGATAACTTTAATACGAAAAAAGTTGTAGGACTTTGAATATAGTGTCTAAAAATAGTAACAAATTTTGCTTAATTTTACATTACTTTTTGCAATAAATCAAAAGTTTGATCAGATATTCATAATCCATCTTACAAAAAGTTTTAAAAGATAATGGGCAACGTATGTGCCAATTCTTATGTCAATTAGTACATAAGTGTGGAAGTTTTAAGGAAATTAGGATGAGAAAAATAGATTTTAAGAAAATCACATTTTTCTCCATAAATAGACTACAACTAAATAAGTATGTAATATTGCCTCTAAAAAATTGCTTACTTATCACTTAGAACATAGTGGCAGCATAGCCAGCTTCGTTTGCAGCTTCCTATCTGGCTTTCTGTTGAGATTTGTGCCTAATTTTCTTCCTTGTCTTAGTGCAGTTTTCTGCCGTTTTAGAGCTGAGCAATATTGGATTCTTTGTTCTATTTTAATTTGCTAAGACTTTTTTATTTATTAAGCTATGAATACCAAACTTAAATACAACGTTTGTCATTACATTTTAAAACTTGTCGTAAGATGTATTTTTCATAACTTTAATTTTTTTTTAAAGTTGTAGGACTTTGAAAATAGTGTCTAAAAATAGTAACAAATTTTACATTACTTTTTGCAATAAATCAAAAGTTTGATCAGATACTTAAAATCCATCTTACAAAACGTTTCACACATTATGGGAAATTTATGTGCCAATTCTTATGTCAATTAATACATAAGTGTGGAAGTTACAAGAAAATTAGTTTCAGAATAATAGATTTCTTTAAAATCACATTTTTCGATATAATGAGAATATAATTAAATAAGTATGTAATACTGCAGCAAAATAAAATAACTTATTAGTCATGCAGAACATACCGGCAGCATATACAGCTTCCTCTGCAGCTTCTTGCCTGGCTTTCTGTTGAGATTTGTGCCAAATTTCCTTCATTTTCTTAGTGCAGTTTTCTGCCGTTTTAGAGCTGAGCACGAGACGTTTACACTTTCTTGCTCCTGCCAGTCGACAAGCCTCTTTTCCACTGTTCAGCCCCAAGACTTTCTTGAAAAAAAGCAGCCTCAGGTTGATACAAACGTAATTGATTATCGTCATTGTTGAATACTGTGTGCACTGTCACTCACCACACAGCTCACGTACGAGTCATGGATGTCAATAAAGGGTTGCAACGCCTGGAACAGTTCGATCCTGTTTATTACGTTATAACACACAACGAAGTCACGATGACATCAACAAAGACACAATTCATGATAACACAAATTCTCCACCTGTCTCAAACTCCTCAAAGACTGCACAACACGGCAGTTATAATAATTATGGCCTTACAAATCTCTACATGTCTCAAACTCCTCAAAGACTGCATAACACGGCAGTTATATTAATTATGGCCTTACAAATCTCTACATGTCTCAAACTCCTCAAAGACTGCACAACACGGCAGTTATATTAATTATGGCCTTACAAATCTCTACATGTCTCAAACTCATCAAAAACTGCACAACACGGCAGTTATATTAATTATGGCCTTACAAATCTCTACATGTCTCAATCTCCTCAAAGACTGCACAACACGGCAGTTATATTAATTATGGCCTTACACATCTCTACATGTCTCAAACTCCTCAAAGACTGCACAACACGGCAGTTATATTAATTATGGCCTTACAAATCTCTACATGTCTCAAACTCCTCAAAGACTGCACAACACGGCAGTTATATTAATTATGGCCTTACAAATCTCTACATGTCTCAAACTCCTCAAAGACTGCACAACACGGCAGTTATATTAATTATGGCCTTACAAATCTCTACATGTCTCAAACTCCTTAAAGACTGCACAACACGGCAGTTATATTAATTATGGCCTTACAAATCTCTACATGTCTCAAACTCCTCAAAGACTGCACAACACGGCAGTTATATTAATTATGGCCTTACACATCTCTACATAAATCCAATTGAACATACTGCGAAAGAACATCGCTAAACATCTACATAGTGCACTACGCGGCCACACACTCTCGATACTCCGGTCTGACTTTCACCAGTCAATCCCCAGGACACACTACTCTTACAGCACACTCACAGGGCACACCCTGTAAACTCCTGTCATGAGACTCAGCTGTATAGAACACAACTCACAATACATGCCGCTTAGCCACGAGAGCTAATCACCCATGGCTCAAAACACTACAGGATAAATATATCTCAACACTAGAGATAAACAGCGTTCTTCACGCTTTTCTTGTACTCTGTCTCATGACTCTAGGAGAAGATATTTTTAACAAATCCATTCCTAATCGGCAAGCAAGTACCATAACCCAAAAATTCAATCTGTCCCACAACATACTAAGATTTACCTCCCTTTGACCTTAACATTTACACCGCCCCTGGGGAAAAAAATTATTCTATAATTTTTTTTTAAAACAGTTACATCAACAAAAAATCAAGGGGGAGCAAAACTCTAATACATACCTACAAAAATTAACTTATGTTAAGGGAAAGGAATATACTTACTTAGTCTTTCCCCTTCTACCGTGAGGTGTAGAGGTTTGGAAGAGAGAGCGCCAGACCATTCTATCAGCTGTCTTCTTCCTGGCCTGGTTCCATTCTAGTCCTCGGTCCTTCAAAGATTGTCTAATGTTGTCCTCCCAGCGGACTCTGGGTCGTCATGGAGGTCTGGATCCCTGGCTCTTTGTTTCCCATGCTTGTCGTGGTAGCCGATCTTCTCCCATTCTGCAGACATGGCCAAACCATCTTAGTTGGGACTGTTCTATTTGGGTCTGCAGCGGATGGGATTTTAGGCCTTGACGGATCGTCTGGTTGCGGACCATGTCTCTTCTTGTTACTTCAACCACTTTCCTCAGATACCTCATTTCTGAGGTTTGGATCTGGCTTTTGTGGGTTGCAGTCATTGCCCACGACTCGCATCCATATGTCAAGACTGGTACATAGGTGGAGCGGTATACAGCCATCTTCGTTTTCTTACCAACCTCTTTCTTGCTGAGGAATCCACGATTTATGGCCTGAAAAAGTCTCCCAGCCGCTGCTTTCCGAGTGGCCAACTCTTCTTTGATGCCTCCCTTTCGGTCTATAATAGCTCCGAGATATTTAAAGTGGTCGACCTGCTCCAGGACCTGTTCTCCCAACTTAATCTGATGTTTTCTTTCTTCTCGTAATATCAACATGGATTTTGTTTTAGAGCTGATTATGACCATCCCTCTCTTCTCCAGCTCTTCCTTCCAGACTTGCAGGTTGGATTGGAGATGTGCCTCTGATTTAGCAATCAGGGCAACATCATCAGCAAATGCCAGCTCCGAAATATAGACCTGTCTCATCTTCCAGTACCCCACTGAATACTTTCTTGTTCTCTCCTTACATGCCTTGATGACATCGTCCATAAGGAGTATGAAGAGGTAAGGTGATAGGATATCACCTTGTCTTACACCAGTGGTGGTCCTGAACTCTTCTGACTTATGGTTTGCTGTCCTCACATAATTTCTGCAAGACTTGTAGAAGCTCTGTATAGCATGAATCAGAGGTGCTGGAATATTCTTCCTTGCCAAACAGTCCCAAAGTTTGCTCCAGGGGACCCTGTCACACGCCTTTTCCAGATCTATGAAACAAAGATGGATCTCACTCTTATACTCAAGGGCCTTTTCACTCAGCTGTCTGAGTGTGAAGATTAGGTCTTGAGTACTTCGGTTTGCTCGGAATCCGCACTGGACCTCATCCAACTGTGGCTCAGCTAGGCGTCGGAGTCTCTGCTTTAGGATTCTAGAGTAGATTTTACCAGGGACACTGAGAAGGGATATGCCTCTATGGTTTCCACATTGTCGATTGTCACCCTTTTTGAAAATTGGTGTTATGATGGCAATCTCCCAGTCCTTTGGTATGGTCTTGTTGCACCATGCTGCCTGTAGGACCTTTAAGAGTAATAGGTCGCCTGATGCTCCCATGTACTTAACCATTTCTGGTGTTATACCATCATGCCCTGCTGCTTTGCATATCTTGATTTTCTCTAGTGCTGCCCTCAGTTCTTCCATCTTTATGTCATCTTCACCATCATTGGTTCCCTCTTCTGTGTCAGTGGTTATCATTTCTGATGCTTCATCATGCTCACCATCCAGGAGTTCTGAGAAATATTCTTTCCATCTTTCCATTACTTCCTTCGGGGCAGTAAGCAATTTGCCTTGCTTGTCCTTTATAAATTTGAGAGGGCATTGTTTTTCTTTCCTCATGTTCTTTAGGGTCTTATAGAACAATTTCTGGTTTTCTTGTGCATCTTTTTCTAGCTTTTCTCCAAATTCTTCCCAGGACTTCTGTTTTGCTGCTAGCACTTTGTTCTTTGCTTCTGTTCTGAGTGTCACATATTCTCTATATTTTTCCATTTGTCCTGTTGTGTTTTTAGCTCCTAAGTATTGTTTCCATGCCATTTTCTTCTCTCTTATTTTCTCTTTGACTTCCTCTGTCCACCAAGGTGTCCTCTTTCTCTGGTTCCCAAGTCGGACTTCACCGCATGCTTCTGCAGCAGCTGTCTTTATGATATCCTTGAATTTATTCCAGAGGGTTTCCAAGTCATCAGGTCGTTCTTCTGTGTTGCTCACTGCTGTAGCAATAAGCCCCTGATATCTGGTCTTAATTTCTGGCTCTCTCAGCTTGTAGGTCCTAATGCTCATTTCTCCTGCTCGTTTACTTGGTTTCTTGCGTGATGTTGGGCAGTTCCTAGGGTGAGCAACTCTTTCAGTTGTTCGTTTGATTGTTAGCAGGTAGTGATCACTTCCAATCTCTGGCCCCCTCCAGACTCTTGCATCTCGGACATATCTGAATGAGCTTCTCCGAACAATGGCATAGTCGATCACTGACTTCTCATTCTTGGTTGGTTCACATCTAGTGTATGCATGTATGCGCTTATGGGGGAACTTTGTGTTTGTAATGATCAGATTCTGCTCACTGCAGAATCTAAGGAGTCGCTTTCCATTGTCATTGAGAGTATCTTCTCCATATCTTCCGATAACTCCACCCCATCTAGCATGGTCATTTCCAACGCTGGCATTAAAATCTCCGAGCATAATAACTTCATCTAGGCAGTCATCCACTGTCCTTTGAAGCAGCTCGAAGAATTCCTCCTTGACCTCTGCTCTCTCATCCTCATTTGGCCCATACACTATGACCAGGTTGACTATGGTTGCTCCTTCTTTTAGTTTTACAACCATAATGCGCTCCGAGACAAAGTTCCATCCCTTGATACTATCTTTTTGATTTTGGGCCACAATGCAACCCACGCCCCCTTTAGCTCTTTCAGATATGGGTACACCACTGTAGAGCAACGTGTTGCCATCGAGATCCATGACTCCTTGTCCTTTTTTCTTCGTTTCCGTTATAGCCAGGATTTCTAGTTTTGCTTTCCTCATCTCTTCCACCAGCTCCTCTTCCTTCCCATTTATACTTCTTGTGTTCCAAGTTCCATAAGTCGTAGTCCGTAGTCCGTTCCAGTTCGTCGCCTTTAGAATCAGTCCGGTTTTCTCTCTTGTAGTTCGCGTAATCATGATTTAAAGCAAACAGGTGATTGGCCTGTTGTGCCTTTGCATGGTGGAGGGGCTGCCTCCTTACGGCCTCCATGCAGGCCGCCCTCCTCCTTTTTCATCCGGGCTTGGGACCGGCATTGGCGGAGTTATGTATTGAGTTACGAGAAGTTATTCTGTAAACTCAGGAAAACGTGATGATTTTTAATTGACTGTCTACTAGTAGCTAGTTCATGTAACTCCCTGGTGGTTGAAATGAAGCAGTGTGGGCCGCCTTCTTTGATGTCATTCCAGTAAGTAGCCAACGTCGTAAGGATTAGGGTTAGGTTTAAGATGCTTAAACCTGGTTGAAATGAGTCACAGTGGGCCGTCTTCTTAGATGTCATCCCAGTAAGTCGCCAACATCGTTAGGGTTAGGTTTAGGATACCTATACGTACCCATTAGCCCTTTTAACTGCGTTTCTGAATTCTAATTTAAGGCCCTATCGAACAGACGGTCCTGTCTGCTTCATTTCAACCACTAAGCCTAACCATTACTCCTGTTAACTGCGTCTCTAAATTCTTGTCAAAGGCAACATTGAACAAACGGTCCGCTGGGCTTTATTTCAAACCTCCTTGCCTGAGTTCTAATGTCCCAGTTTTTAACCATTACATCGTCACAATAAGTACGTTCTACCTGCAGTGTAGGATAAGTCTTGCTTCCATCTCTAGCTTTGGCCTTTTCCATTTGGAGGTAACGAGAGCATCTCGTTTTTTTAGGCATTGTCACATCTATAACAAAACAGAACTGAGATTCCAACCAAAATGTAAACACGCGGCCATATTGTTGTTGCTGGTCACGTGAACGCGCACAGCCAATTAAAAATTTAGAATCAAGGGGAAACCCTAAATGTTGACATGGAAATTATAAATTTACGATCTGGCATTTGGATTCCCGAAATAAGTGACCTGCTTATATTATTGTGTAGATTTGGACGAATCCAACGATGTATAATATGTAGGGGTGTAAGCTTGGTTGTAATGAAAGAAACTAGGTCTAATTATACATATTTTCTCGAGTTTGAGAAAATCTCACCGTACCATACCTTTTTCAAAGTCAAAATACATATTGTTAGAATGGTTTTTGAAATTAAATTCTGTTATATTCAGATTCAGGAGATGCTAAAGTATCAGAAAATGGACTAATCCCAAAATACATCTGTTGCGTCCTTTTTGGGTCCTTAACAGTAGTAAAGTAGACATGAGTCTGACTTCTGTTAGGAGGGTACGCATCAAATAATGTGGTAAAAATATATTCGTAATTTAATTCATCGCGCACTGAAGCGCACATATTTGTGCATGGGTATTTTGGCGTTTCGTTGCTAAACACTAGATGACGTAGTGACCTCAGAGAGAGATGAAGGCTGAGACTGGAAATCAGACTTGGGTCTGTTTTGTTCGAACCCCTTCTATGGGTAAACTACTGTTAGATCTTTGTTATACGGCCTTCCATGTGGAAGCCATTGCCGTAAGGATCGCACAGTAAGTTTTTTTTCATTGAAACTAATAAAAATATATATGTTATGCGGTTTCGCCATATGGAATCTAGTCAGCACATTCAATGGGGAATTATTGACCCTCCATTAGGATGTACTGAAATGGATCAAAGATATAGATAAGTTTGTGGATCCAGCCTATTATTGTCAAGTACGTGCTATTTGGGAAGAAGTGTATCACAAGATATGAATACAAGTTTAAAATATATTTACGCCGTCCTTTTGGATTACGGCAGATGATGAGAGGTCAATTAAGTTCAGGACATTAGGATTCTATATATCTGTATTATTTACGTTGATGCCTCAACTAGGATGTTCAGACATGCCAGTTATATTGTGTATGAGGCCAGTTAAAGATGGAACAGTCGTTGATGTATATTATACCCTTTGTCATAATGGGAATGTCTGCCTTTGAGAGGTCGACCGTTATAATTATGATCTAGTTACTTGATCATACATGAACATTGATGTTTTACTTACGATGTACTGTCGTCTGTTCTTTAATATGAATATCATGAGTCTATACGATCTGAACATTGAGAATATATTAACATTTTCGCCATGTTTATTATTATGCAAATCGTCCATATCAGAGAACGTATATTCTGACCGTCGTATCGTACGTCAAACGTGATTGTCCAATAAACTGTGTCTAAAGTTCATTCAAGAGTTCCAGTGTGTTTCATTTGGCACTGGCATTTGTTGACGTGCCCTGTTGAGATTCCTGTTGCTTGACCATCACCTAACCAAATAACATTCGCGTTATTGGCACTAGTAGTCAATTAGCCATTACTACCAAAAATGACTACTACACCATAATTTTTGTATTTTGACGTAAATTTAATGCCCGTTCCTCCCCTTAATAGAAAGAGCCAAAGAGGTGAAGACAAATCTGTACTTGTGCTTTATGGATTACACAAAGGCATTTGACAAAGGGAAAAATGAAAAAAATTATCAAAATATTAGAAAGCATCAACATTGATGGTAAAGTCTTGAGGATAATAAAGAACATATTCTGGCAACAAACAGCAGCTGTAATAATTAGCAGCCAAATACGAACGTTTCAGCAAGTAAAAATAGGTGTCAGGCAGGGATGTGTGCTGTTCCCGGATCTGTTCAATGTGTACAGTGAAAATATAATGAGATGTCTAGAGGACATGCCAGAAATATCATTTGGCGGACAGAATATAAACAATTTTAGATACCCTGATGAAACAGTCTTAATAGCAAAAAGTGAAAAGGAGATGCAGGAAATGGTTGATACAATACTGATAGAAAGTGAAAATAAAGGCCTTAGTCTAAATAGCAAAAAGACAGAAGTAATGGTCGTCTCAAAGAAAAGAGCTTCTCCAGAATGTACTATCAAAGTAAATGAAACAGTTTTAAAACAGGTCAATAAATTCAAATACCTGGGCATATTAATACCAACAGATGAAAGATTCATCTCAGAAGTGAACAGCAGAACCGCTCGGCAAAAGCGTGTTTTAAGAAACAATTCTTTGTCATTGGAAGTAAGAAAGAGAGTTCTTCAGTGTTTTACATAGAATCAATCTTGACATATGGGAGTGAGTAATGGACAATTAGTAAAGAAGTAGAGAAGGCATTAGAGGCCACAGAGATGTGGTTTTACAGAAGAATGTTAAAAATATCAAGGACAGCCAAAAAGGGTAATGAAGATGCCCTGAAAGAGGCCAATGAGCAAAGGAAAATTATTTCACAAGTTAGAAAGAAGAAATCCATTTATTTTAGGCAAGTTATGAGAAGAGGACAGTTGGAATATATCGTAACAACAGGTAAGATTGAAGGACAAAGAGAAAGGCAAAGACAAAGAGAGCAAATACTGGACAGTTTGACATTGTGGCATGGAAAGAAGTCAACAGCAGAATTGATAAATTGTACTGGAGACAGGAAGTTGTGGAGAGACATAGTCGCCTACGTCACGAGGCATGGTACTAGAAGAGGAAGATATAAAAACATGTTATACACGTAATAACATACACATTTATATGTATTATTTAAGTCATTACAAAACATAGTCCAACAGAAAAGAAACAACTAATTTTACCATTATCATTTTATAAACGGTATTGAAATGTTTTCTGATATTAAAGTTTATAAACTATTTTAACATTTATATTACATTATATAATTCTCTAACAATGTCATGTCATGTCCCTGTCCTATCCAGTCCTGTCCCATAATATTTTTTTCTTGCACTTGGAAATTATTTAAAAAATTTTGCGCTTTTAGCCTGAGCACGAACTACACGATGCTTAATATAGCGAGCGTATTTTCCCCACCAAATTTGCAGTTGTTTTTTAAATAATAAATATAAAGTACATAGTAAAGTATCAAAATTCTACAATATATTTTATTGTTATTATTCTAATTTGTCGCTTAATTGTTTTCCTTTGATAAAAAAATAAATTACGTCCCTGATAAAAGCCATTGTACTAAATTGCTCGACACTTGAAATAGCGCGTTTTTCTTGCTAATATTCTTCTGTACCGGTATGCACAATCAACGTAAATTAAACAGGTCAATAGACTAAAATACCTGGTCATGTTAATAACATTGCGCAGAAGATGCAACTTATTAGTAACGCGTCAGTGGAAGTACGAAAGAGAGTTCTTCAGTCCTGACACATGAAAGTGGTTCATGGGCAATTAGTAAACAAGTAGAAAAAGCATCACGTTAGATCCAAGCGATACAACCTTTCATTTTATCTTGAGACTTTGTCAGTTGCATGTGATATTGGCTTTTGCCATGACAATCGACAAAGCGCAGGGACAATCGTTTGACCATGTAGGTGTATACCTACCACTACCAGTCTTTGCTCATGGCCACATTTATATAGCGCTCAGGAGAGGAATGAGCCCAATCAATCTTAAAGTATATATCCAGGACACCGTTGTACTGTCGTTTTTGACGGAGTTATAATAGGTAAATCTATTTAATACTTTTGTTGGTCAAAGTTGGATAATTGGGTTTTGACTTCCATGACAGGTTGTTTGAGGGTTATCTGCTTTTCCTTTCAATCGTTGTCAATATGTCGAACAATTGATGGAATTTTTTCAGGTGAACCAGTAAGTACTCTTATGACAATAGAGGAACATGACAGGACTAACTATGATGTTGTCAGAGCAGCATTCCTTAAAAGATATCAACTAAAAGAAGAAGATTATCGTCTTCGTCTTAAGACAAGGTTGCCAGAAAATGGAGTAGACTTCTCTGACTTTATTATAAAGATACGCCGTACATTCACACGTTGGATTGAGTTGTCTCAAACTGAAAAAACATATGAAGGCCTAAGGGACTTATTACGTCGAGACAAAGTTATGTCATCGGTCAACGAATCTTTCCTTGCTTTTCTTCATGAGCGTAAATCTAAAAACATAAAATACATGGAGGAATATTGTTGCCAGTACGTAACTGCGCATCCCGATGATACAGTTAGCAATTCTAAAGTGAAAGAAGTGTTGCCAGTTGCTTCGGCAGCACAATATGGCTCTAATTACAATCGTAAATTTCAAGGTGCTAAACAAAGCTTTAATAAGAAGAGTAATCGGAATTACACTCAATATCAAAGCGATCCATCACACAATGGGTTTTCTTCAAAGAATTGGAGACGAGCTGATAGTCCTCGTAATGTTGGGTCTAATAACACTGACAAACAACATATTTCTTTCTTGTATAAGAATAAGTGTTCTTAGGTCAGTTTCTTGCGCTGATTTCAAATCTGAAATCCGTTTATCTCTATCACATCGGGTTCTTAATTAAGATATTTGTGAATAAATATATTTTTGGGAAACCGTTATTTGCTCCGTTTCATTTTTACTATATAACTTATTAAAAATTAATAAAATGCAAAATAATTCTACTTTTTATACTGCTAAAAGATGCATGACATATGTTACGCTATTTTTCAAATAGTTACTGTATTTTGAAATAATTCTGAGCGAAATATGGCTTCTAGAAGTTGTAGAAATTTGGCTGATCTGTTCTGTTACATGTGCCGATATTTTATCGATCGTGTTCACCAGAAAAACGTTACACCATTACTAAAGAAAGCATATGAACTTTATTTCGATTCGAAAGTTGATGATGCAAATAAATCTTAGAAGTCAAATGCAGTTTGTTCGACTTGTTCAAATACATTTGCAGGTTGGTTACGAAAATCGCCAAAGCATAAGTCGATGCCTTTTGGAGTGCCAGTAATATGGCGTGAACCGACAAATCACGCTACTGATTGTTACTTCTGTTTGACAAATATCCATGGTTTCACTTTTAAAACTAGAAAGTCTGTGGTTTATCCAAATATTGAATCGGTTTCGAAACCAGTTCCTTATGATCCAATCACGTATCCGATCCCAGTTCCACCAGAACAATATCCGTTGGACGTGAATAAACCATCAGAAAGTGATAATTTACCTGCTTTAGAAACTAATTCTGACTCGGATTATATACCGGTGAATGATGGTGTTCACTTAATTAACCATTCAGAACTTTCAGATCTAATACGTGATCTCGCTCTTACCAAAATTACAAGCGGAATTACTCGGTTCGCGACTCAAAGAATGGAATCTTTTAGCGCCCAATACTCCGATATCTAAATTTCGTCATAGACACAGAGAACTTGTTCAATACTTTGAGATGGATGATGACATTTGCTATTGCAAAGATGTAAACGGTCTAATGGTGCACCTCGGTCATGAGCACATGGTCTAAAAGCCGTGTTATTGCATAACGGCAATTTATTTTCATCAATTCCAGTCGCCTACTCTGTTCATATAAAAGAAACTTATGACAATATGGCTATACTTTTGGCAAAGATAAAGTACAATGACTACCAATGGCGGATTTGTGGAGACCTAAAGGTCATTGCAATTCTCACGGACATGCAGACTGGGTATACTAAATTGTGTTGCTTCCTATATGAATGGGACAGCCGCAACAGACAGGAACATCATGCAAGAAAGGTGTGGCCTATCAGGGATTGTATGCAGCTCTGGCATAAAAATGTAAAACACGAGCCATTAGTGTGACGTACAAATTATATGCAGTTATTTATGTTCTTATATCTAGCTTTTAAATAGCTTCGTCCACAAGGTTTTATTACGACTTGTCGCATTGCGGCGGATACGACGTCACGAATTAGTGTGAAAGAGAGGTCAAAAGGAGACGAGATGATAGCCTAGGGTTCACGGGGCATTGAGCGGTGTGTCGTGGAAGAGGGAGTATGCATGTGTGAATTGCTCCGAGATATTTCAGATGTCGGTGTGTTTGATAGATATGTTCTGAAGTAAGTCGGTTCATCCTGGAATGACAGAGTGCCTGATTCATTCACAGGATAGGTAGAGGAGTGAATAGAAATGATATAGTGATGTTTAAAGACTGAAGATGGGCGATGTTCACGGTTCTTATATATTCGTATGTTCATAGAGATACAGCTGATTACAGGACTGGATCTCGACATTTACTGACAGACTGTTATATGCCAGAATCTGTGTTTACCCTATGGCATAGGAGTTATGTGTAGTGGAAGAGGTCTTACAAGTAATACTTCACTGGAGCATACGTTTTATCCATAATAAACATGTTCGTGATGTGCATAAGCTGGACGTTTCTTCAATTCTTGTGCGGATGTTTATGTAGCAAGTTTAAGAACTCTTGTATGATCACTTGGCTACTGCAAATATGTTTTACTCTTCCATGAATTAAATCATTAAACCTAAGACCAAGTTGGAGAACGTCACAGCTTTTTGGGGGCCAAGTATCGTGAATTTTGAACTTGTAAAGTATTTATTTTTAAAACCAAGTCTACAAGCAAATGTTTACCGGCTTCGTCCCACTTACGGACAAGGTGAAGGTCACATCTGCTCAGAGCGGGGTGTGAACGGAGGAGAGGAAATTTGTGAAGTAACTTTCGTAGTATTATGCATTAACTGGTCATTATTATCAAGATGTCGGCAGTGGAAAAGTTAAGAGTGCCAGCGTTATTCAAGAACTTTATTCATTAGAGGAAAATATCAATTTACCAGCAGTCACTATTTTAAGTGATCGACTTCTGCGAGTCTACAATAAAATTCAAAATGGAGTCCTGTCAGACCGGAGTTTAGGGAAGGACTAGTGACGAATCGTTTTACGTTGTTGTGGAGTGCTTCAGAGCGGCACATCCATTTTTGTAGCACCATATCTCAGGCCAGGAAGGAGACTGTTTTATTTTCATACAAGATAAGTGCGATTTTTTACATCTTTCGGTCTGTGTTCATGAATATTTTGGTTGGATCTCCATCAGCTCTGATGTTTGTTTTCCTTTTTTAATGTATTAATATATGGAATTCTTGTATAAGCGGGCAAGGTTGGCTCGGCTGTCTTGTTGTGTGATACATCTCGCCGTAAAGCGGGCACACACAAATTGTCTATAGGTACTGTGTGGTGATCATAATCTGTTAGATCATTACAATTATTATTAATTTTTTTTCTTCTTTATTATTTTCGGACTTGTTTTAATGTTTGTCTTTGTCATATTCTGTTGATTATTGTAATTTTTCGTCTTTAGTGGTCGTGCTCTGTTTATCGAATCTGACCATCAATTCAGTTTATTCATGTATTAAATGGTGGATCTTCTACTGATCACGTTTTTTTTTTCATTAACTGTTAAAACTTTTATACCTTATCTTTCTTTATACCTTAGTATTGCCCTTGTTATGCTTGATCTGTTGTCTATATATATATATATATATATATATATATATATATATATATATATATATATATATATATATATATATATATATATATATATATATATATATATATAAATATATATATATATAAATATATATATATATATATATATATATATATATATATATATATATATATATATGTATATATATATATATATATATATATATATATATATATATATATATATATATATATTTTAAATTGTATTGTCTTGGTTGCTCCTTTGGAAATATATTACTGTATCCTTTGGAAATAGTGCAAAATTGTTCAGTTCTGATATTGAGTATAAGGCAATTTGTTGAAAAGTCATATAATTTTATTTAAGAGTTGTTATTTGTGTACCTGATTGATTATACCAGGGTATCTCAACATGTCTCGCCTAGAACATTTTGTCACCGTGGGTGAAAGACTTGGGATTCAAGCGAAGGCCTTGAAAGAGTTTGCGTTAGAGCAGGTGGCTAAGGAAGAGAAAAAATTAGAACAAGAATTAGCTGAGATGAGAAGGCGAGAAGACAGAGAAGCAGCTGAGAAAAAATTAGAGCAAGAATTAGTGGAGAAGAGGAGGCAAGATGAAAAAGAACAAAAGCTAGCACAGTTTGAGCATGAGCAAAAAATGGCTGAAATTCAGCTTCAAAAGCTTAAACTTGAGAATGAGAACAAACCGGTGGACAGCACTAATCAGGGCACAACAAAAAGGGATCATGGGTGTCCTTTTAAGGTTCATTTACCTAAATTTCATCCATCCGATGACATATCGTGTTACTTGAATAGGTTTCAGACAATTTGTCAGGAACATAAACTGGACAAATCTGAATGGCCTAGTAAATTAATGTCCTTATTTTCAGGTGAAGCCCTTACAGCTATCTGCACTTTGGATGATGCCTCTAGAAGTGACTATGATTCTATAAAGGCATTATTATTGAAAAAATTCCAGCTGGATACTCACGGTTATAGATTAAAATTCAAAACTCTATTGCCTGACTCGGCAAAGGACTTCGCAGAATACATTGCATCTATCAAGCTTACTTTTCAGAGATGGATTGAACTGTCACGAATCGATCATACTTTTGAGTCGCCCATAGATCTCATGCTAAGAGATAAGGTTCTCTCTTCAGTCAGTCCAGAATTTTTGACCTATCTCCAAGAGAGGGATCCGCAAACCATTGCTGAAATGGAACTTTTGGAGCGACGTTTCATGACCGCACATTCTGGGAGGAATATAAGCAACTCAAACATCAAGGAGGCATTACCAGTTGCCTCAGCAAAGGCTATATATACAAGAAATCAAAAACAGGGACCACCTGATAATTCTTCAGGCTGGGGACGAAATTTTAGCCAGAATGCCGGAACATTCAGGGGTCGGTATAACTTTGCATACAGACCATTTCGACCATATAGCCAGGAAAATATGCCTCAACAACAATTTAATGGACCAAACAGAGGCTGGACCAGAACTCAGAATTCCTATTCTAATAGAGGAAGATCAAATTATAATAATGATCATAATTACCAGAACAACAGGAATAATCAGCACTACAGAGACTCTCGACTCCCACATAAGTCTAATGCTGCTGTTGAACAAAACAACCATTCAGTTGCTGGGAATCAAGGGTTTGAGACCATGTCTCATGCCAATGCATGCAGTGTTGATCTTTCTAATAAAGCAAATTGCTCTGCTTGCAACACTCTTTTTCAGACAGATGAAGTACCCATATTAATTTGTGGTCACCCTCTACCAGTACTTGCTTCTCATGATGGAAACGGTTCACTTAAATTTTGCAGACGATTTGTTAATCAAAGACTTGTTTCCGTCCTCAGGGATACGAGCTGCACTACCGTAGGGGTGCGACAATCTCTGGTTGATAACTCATGTTACACAGGTAAACAGGTGAAATGTGTTACCTTCGGGGGCACAGTTGAATATTATCAAACTGCATTTGTTTACATAAACACACCTTACTTCACAGGGAATGTTCTTGCTTGTATGTTGGAAAATCCAGTCAGCGAGTTGATTCTGGGGAACCTCCCGGGGCTGAAGGAGTGCTCAGATGATGATAATAAAAGTTGGGAAAACCAGCATTTAGTGACTGCTAATGCAGTTACTACACGGGCACAGGCTCAGGCAGAGGCCAATGATAGTACGGCATCAGGGAATGAGGATGATGACAATTTACAAGTTTCACTTGTCAGTAAAGAGTCATTCATTACTATGCAACATAATGATGACTCATTGAAAAAAATTTTCAAGGTTGCTAGAAAAGATGATGTTGTGTACAACGAGAGGGCGATTCACTGGTACACCATCAAAAATGGTATTCTAATTAGAAATTTTAATGATACTAATTCTGAGAAAAAAAAGATCATGGTGCCAACTAATTTTAGACCTTTTATTTTGCAACATGCCCATGATGTCAACTGTGCAGGCCATTTGGGGATAGCTCGTACTAAACACAAGTGCTGTCCAATTTTTTCTGGCCTGGGGTCACCAAAGATGTGAAAACTTGTTGTAGAACTTGCAAGACATGCCAAAGCGTGGCTGCGAAAGGTGCATATCACAAAGCACCTATACAGGCCTTTGATATCTCTAACAGACCATTCGCTAAGATGGCAATTGACATCATAGGACCATTACCAGTAGTATCAGCAAGAGGCCACAGATTCATTCTTACGTGCATTGACATGTGCACACGGTGGCCTGAAGCGATACCACTTAAGAACATCACAACTAGAGATGTTGATGATGCACTCATGATCATTTTCAGTAGATTGGGGTTTCCGGAGGAAATACTATCAGACAGAGGTAGACAATTTACATCAGAAGTTATGGCACAGGTTATGAAGGATTTTCAAATTGAGAGGTCTCTAAGCAGTGCCTATCACCCAGAAGGTAACGGCACAGTAGAACGATTCAATAAGACACTCAAACAGATGTTGGGTAAGGTTACCTCACAATGTCCACAGGACTGGGACAGAATTTTACCAGCTGTTTTGTTCGCCTATCGGGAAATCCCAAACGAACAAACTGGGTTTTCGGCATTTGAATTAATTTTTGGGGCAAAGCCTAGAGGTCCCATGTCGATCTTAAAACAGCTTCTCGTGGGCTCCGAGTTGTCAGAGGAGGTTCAATCCTCTTATGAATATGTTGTAAATCTACGAAAAAAGATTGTGGAAGCATGCCTGATAGCAGTGGATGCTTCTGAGAGGGCAAAAGAAAAAACCAGACTATTCACTAATAAGAAGAGAAAATTACGCTTATTGTGGCATGGTGATGAAGCATATGTGCTTCTCCCCACAAAAGAGAATAAACTATTAATTGCATGGAGAGGACCGTATAAAGTGGTTTCACAGTTAACTGATGTTGTTTATATTGTGGATATAAAGGGTCAACATAGAACATTTCACATCAATATGCTCAAAAAATTCAATTCTCGACCTGGTAATCTTCAACCAATTTTCGAGGCCATTGATGCGTCTGACTCAAACTATTTCTCACTTGCTGTAATTCATGATGAGGAGTCTTCATTCGAAGATGTCTCTCTGCCATTATCTTTTGTTCCGCTTCAAGCATCAGAGTCTTGGAGGGACGTTTCTATATCTCCATATCTATCAATCGACCAACACACTTAAATTTATACTCTGTTACAATCCTATCAGGATGTGTTGACTGAGATCCCAGGTAGTACTGATGTCATTGCTCATGACATTCTACTTCAAGATCAAACACCTATCCGGATAAAGCCATATCCCATACCAATTCATTTTCAGGCTCAGGTGGATAAGGAAATTGATAACATGCTTAAAATGGGTATTATAGAACCATCTCAATCACCTTACTCATTTCCTCTAGTGATTGTTAGGAAAAAAGATAAGTCCATTAGAATCTGTATAGACTTCCGTCGTCTTAACGGTATAACTTCTACTGATGCAGAACCTATGCCTGTTCTTGATTCCTTACTGGAAAAGATGTCAGATGCCACATATTTCAGTAAACTTGATCTTTCAAAAGGCTACTGGCAGATTCCCTTAACAGATAGATCTAAGCCTTACACTGCTTTTGCCACTCCTAATGGATTATATCAGTGGACTCATATGTGTTTTGGGCTAGTGAACGCACCGGCAACGTTTGTCCGGATGATGAGATTACTATTTGCTGGTCGGCCTGATATCATAACATATATCGACGATATCTGTCTCTTTCACAATTCTTGGCAGGACCATATCTTAGGTCTTCAATCCTTATTGGACATTCTACGCAGTCACCACCTCACAGCTAGACCTTCAAAAGTCCAGATCGGCTATAAAGAATTTTCTTTTCTGGGACATAGAATCTCTCAAGGATTCTTGAAAACAGATGATGACACTGTCTCAAAAATTCTTAATCTTGAGGTTCCTAAAACAAAAAAAACAAGTCATGAGTTTGTTAGGTCTAATCAACTTTTACAGGAAATTCATTCCTCGTTTCTCGGAAATAACTTCCATTTTGTCATCTTTGCTGAAAAAGGGATGTCCTAACAAAATAGTCTGGACCCAGCCATGCCAAGATGTATTAAACCGTATTAAATTTTCATTTTCAAAGGCACCAATATTGAAACTGCCTAACCCATTTATCTCCTTTACTCTCAGGTGTGATGCTTCTCAATATGCGATAGGAGCGTCTTTGTTGCAACTCCACAACAATGTTTTGCATCCAGTATTGTATGTGAGCCGCAAGTTATCTTCAACAGAATCGAAATACCCCATTCTGGAAAGAGAGCTCCTAGCAATATCATGGAGTGTTTCCAAACTACAAAAATACTTGATTGGGGCACCATTTGTCATCGAAACAGACCAGAGGGCGCTAGCTTATCAACAAAAAGCTAATTTTTCAAACCAACGAACATCTAGATATGCCCTAAGTCTACAGCCATACTCTTACACCATCCGGGCGATCAAGGGCTCTGAGAACAATCTTGCAGACGTCCTGTCACGCTGTACAACCATCTAGTCTAGTACTGGTTTGATACATCACGGAATTACCCCAGATGGAGAAAATCTGAGAATCTGTCATATTCAAGTTAGTTGTCTTTGACAACCTATAGGTACACTTATATCTGCCACATTTGACTATCTTTATGTTCTTTCCATGAGACTGTTATTCGCATAGTTCAAGAACTTTGTTTACAGCAACTAGTATGCATGGATACTTGCATTATGTGTTGGTATGAAACTTTATCGGTGATGGATATTCAGGGGAAACTACCTAGTGTATAACTTTTTCTACATGGGACATCAATCATACTCAGGATTCAGGTACATCTCAGTACACATTGTGAATTAAAGAAACTATTCAGGGATAATTTATTACCTTTTATTTGATAACCCATGGACATGAATCGTGAACTTGAATTATCTTCATAGATTTATGAACACTCACAATTTTTGTGCTCAACAAACTTAATAGTTATAATTACCTAATATATTCTTCTTTTTTGGACACATTAATTTTTATTACTACTGTGGTAGGGTGGGCGAGATAATGATGATGATTATGTTGTGATGTGTGATATCCCTCTCTTGTCACACTCGCACCGACCCGAACAACAATAAAACTCTTGATTCTAGAGGCAGGGGCTATATTTATTCTTACAGCCCATTCAGTGACAAAGCAAACATTAAACAAATAAACTAGCGAACATAACACCAAACCAAACAAACACCCAACAGTGCCCGATGCTAATGTGCTCAATGCATTTACAGTTTGGCTGTGTCGTCTGTTCTCTCTGGCGGCTGATACTAGGAAAAGGTCCGCTGGTAGCTCGCTATCTCTTTTTATAGGCACTAGGCTAATCACTCACTTTACTGCGCTAGGCGTATTAATCTTGACTACTTAAATATCACACGCGATTATCGCTTAGGAATAGCGAAAACACAAATAAAACCTACAGCTATTTAATATAACACAATTCTACACCACAACTTAATTTAAATGCATTATTATGGCATTTTCATCAATCTTCTACTTCAGATTTTTCACAACCCAGGCTCGCGCCGTCACGTGATCTGACAGTCACGTGGGCCGACCGAAAATATATGGGCGACAAACATGCCTTGAACTGAAGTGGGGGTGGGGCCTCAGGGGTGTCTTCCCGGCCCATCACATATCTCCCTCCTGATTTTGTTGTCGTCCCGACAACATCACTCCCTCTGGCGCTTCAGTTGTAACCTCTCAGATCGTCTCGGGGCAGGACCCTCTATTGGCTGCAGGGCATACCAGCCTGGTTCGGGCATTAGACCATGCACGTCCTCCCCAGGATCTGTCTCATCTGGCGAAGCTGGTGCCTCAGGTAGGCCTAGTGTAGCATCTACCAGATTCGGAGAATCATCTTTGTCCTCACTTCGTCTTAGTTCGTGCGCCGCAACCCTCATCTTCAGATCTTCGTTGCTCGCTGGCCTTATCACATAAGGACCACCGCTTGCTTCTGGAATTGACGATACAATGAATTCGTCGTTGGACCACACGTCTTGTATTTTGGCCCTGTCAGTGTAGTGCACTCTTTTCCGCACTCTTTCACCCACTCTCAATGGTGTGGGGCCTGGAAGCTGATTACTTCTCTCCCTCCTATCAGCGGCCATTTTCTGCATTCTCTCTGCAGCTTTTTGGTGGGCTATGTGCAACCTCTCTAGGTGACCTTGCAGCCACTCGTCAGTTGTCTCCGGCTCTTCATCTGGGTGCGTGCCTATCATGAAGTCTAGAGGAAGCCTCGGTTCTCTGCCGAAGAGGAGGTAGTATGGTGAGTACCCTGTCGAAGAGTGGGGGGTAGAGTTGTAGACCATAACCACCTCCGCTAGATGCTCAGACCACCTTCGCTTCTGGTCGGCTGTCATGGGTCTCAGCAGATCATGCAACGTCTTGTTGAAGCGCTCGCACTGCCCGTTGCCTTTAGGATTGTAAGCTGTAGTGCGGCTCTTGTGGACTCCATATACCTTGCACAGCTCTGCGACTATCGCTGACTCGAAGTTCCGGCCTTGATCAGAGTGTATCCTCTGAGGAGCTCCGAGATACTGGAACCACTTTTCCACCAGGGCCTTGGTGACTGTTGTTGCTTTTTGGTCTCTTGTTGGTATAGCAATGGTGTACTTGCTGAACACATCTGTCAGCACTAATACATTCTCGAACCCTTTGGAATCCCGCTCTAGCAGGGTGAAATCCATTGCTACCACCTCAAGTGGTCTGGAGGCAATCAAGTTTCCCGATGGCCCATGAAACTTCAGTTGAGGTGCCTTGGCAACGTTACATCGGTTGCATCTGCGACAAAAGACGTCAACATCAGCTGTGATGCCTACCCAGAAGCACCTACTTCTCAGCAACTGCAGCATGCGCTCTCTTCCCAGATGGCCCACCCTGTGAGCAGAGTCTAGTATCCGTGGTTTCATGGACTCAGGTATTACCAGTTGTTTTATGCTGGATCCATCTGATCCCTTCACTGTCCGGTATAACAACCCATCTGTCACTTCGAGCCGGTTACTCTGATTAAGTAGTTTCCTAGCAGCCAAGGGGATCTTTCGAGCATCTTTTCCTGCAGGTCTGGTGCCATCCTTTACCATCTTCCTAACCATCGCTACCACATCATCCGCTCCCTGGAGATTTATCAATTCCTCACGCGAATAGGTGGGAATGCTTGAGTGGTTGCTGGTGCTGTGGTTGATTCGGCCGGTACCCTTTCACTGATATCTTTCTGGCTTGTTGCTGTCATCAACCCTATCTCATATGGTATCTGGGTAAACTCTCCGATAACCTCAGCTGTTATGCCACTTATTGCAACATCTGCGTCATCCTCCAGTTCCTCGCCTGCGGTTTCAATAGGAAAACGGGACAAATAATCTGCATTTCCATTGGCTCTTGCTGCCCGATGTCGGATTGTGTAGTTAAACATCGCCATCTGGGCCATCCATCTCTGCTCTATAGCTCCCAGTTTAGCTTTCTCCCAGAAGGCCAGACCCCTATTGTCTGTAAATACCTCTACTTGTGATCCTAGCAGGTAACCTCTGAACTTCTCAGTCATGGCCCACTTAAGACCTAGCAGTTCCAGTCTCATACTGCTTTTTGAGTTTCTTTCAGAGGGTCGAAGTGTGCGACTTGCATATGCCAAGACTTTCTTTGTTCCATCTTGTACTTGCGAGAGAATTGCTCCCAATCCTTCAAATGATGCATCTACCTCCAGGATAAATGGTAGCGAGAAGTTAGGGAACCCTAGTAGCGGTGTGGAGGTTAGTGCCTTTTTCAGTGTCTCAAAGGCTACAGCACACTCTTCTGTCCACAACTCTCCTATGGGTGACTTACTTCGTCTTTTAGTCTGCATGCCTTGATTGAGCGCAGCTACTAAATCATGTAGCGGTTTGGCTATCTTTGCAAAGCCCGGCACAAATCTGCGGTAGTAACTGGCCAATCCCAGGAATGACCGTAACTCAGTCTGGGAACGTGGTACAGGGGCCTCTTGAACAGCCTTCACCTTGTCTTCCATAGCTCCTATTCCGTCTGCCGATATAGTATGCCCCAAGAATTCAATCGTCGTCCTAAACAGCTTACACTTTCCTCCATTCAACTTCAGCCCTAGCTGGCGTAGCTTAGAGAATACTTTCTCCAGTCGGCTCAAATGATTAGTGAAGTCAGCAGAGTACACCAAAATGTCATCAAGGTATACTAGTATCAGCTGGAACACTAAATCATGCATACTGCTCTGCATTAATCGTTGAAAGGTGCTGGCCGAGTTGGCTAAACCCATAGGCATCCTGGTGTATTCATAAAGTCCAAAAGGGGTAGTGAAGGCGGTTTTCTCTTGGTCTTTCTCATCCATTGCTACTTGATAGTAACCACTTGCTAGATCAAGCGATGAGAATATCTTTGCTCCTCCTAACGCATCCAGGTACTCATCTACTCGGGGTAGAGGGTATGCATCCCTCTTCGTCTTGCTGTTGAGTGCCCTGAAGTCTACGCAGAGTCTAAGCCGACCATCTTTTTTCCGGACCAAAAAACTATTGGGGAGGCCCAAGGACTGCAACTCTCCTTGATTATTTGTTTGTCAAGCAATCCTTGTAGGTGATCCTGTACCTCTTTATAGAAAGCAGGAGGTATTCTCCTGTAAGGCTGCTTAACTGGGGTGTCATCTGTTAATGGGATGGTGTGCTTTACCCTGTCCGTGTACCCTACATCTGTCTCATCTGTGGCAAAAAAGATCGGCATAGCGTCTCAACAATGCTCTTACTTCCTGCTCTTCAGTCTCACTGCCCTCAAACCCGGTCAGGTCAATTGGGCACATCTCTTGCTCTGGATTCGTGTATGGTGGACTTGCTGACATTTCTACCTCTTGAGCTCCTACAACTCTGAAATATGTGCTATAGTCCACCCCAGCTTCTGTCAGTATTCCTACTTGTGTCCCGGGAGTTAAAAACAAGTCCTCATCTCCCAAATTTATGGCCTGAATATCACAAGACCCACTTCTAAGAACAGTCAATGTATGACTCATAATCAGCCCTCTGTGTTCTAAGTCTCTGTTTGGCTCAAAGAGAAAAGTACTTTCTGACTGGCCTCTTCCCCTGCATTTGACTGTTATGGCCCTGATCGATCGAGCAGGTATGTGGGTTTGCTTTCTCCCAGCTACCCATACTTTTATAGAGTCTGATTTCTGCGTCATCTCCTGATCCCTTGGAGGGTTCCATTTTAGTATGTTCTGTATGTTTGGGATTTCCACAAGGACATTAGTACCTATAATCCCTGATGTTTTCTTCTGGTTTCTAGGTCCTTGTACTTCCTTGACAACATAAACCCCACAGTTTTTCACTACTGTGCACCCAACTTGTATGTCCACCACTAAGTGACCAATATATGGAATGGTGGCACCATTTGCTGCTGTCAGGCGCACCCATCTACCCTCATCCAAGGGGAGCCCTCCAAACATCTCCCTGAAACATTGCTCTGTGATGGTAGACACCTGTGAACCTGTGTCAAACACACAATTTACCTCTTTTCCTTCCATCAGCACTACTCCTTCAGGCCGACCTCCTACCATCTTGATCCGGTTTTCATGGTGCTCTCCCTTCACGTTTCTTTCTTCAAGCTCCTGGGGATTTGGTCCGCTGCTGGTCGACATTTCCTGCGATGGTTGAATCTCTAACCTTCCTTCTGAGTGGCGGTCCTTCTGCCTGCGCTCCACTTTGTGTGATGCCCTAGCCACAGAGTTACCAAACGGACAGCTCGCCACTAAATGTTGTGCTGACTTGCATTGGAAACATCTTCTAGGTAGAGGACCACATGGACACCTGGCAGCTATATGATTCCCAAAATCAGCGCAGTTATAGCACCTGATTCTCTGGCTGCCATTCCACAAATGACGTTTCTTTCTACTTCTGTACCTGCGGCTGTTCCCGTGGCGTCTAGAGATGGTCCTCCTGTTAATGACCCCCACTTGTCGCACCAACATCTCAGTCTCCCTATTATTTGGAGAAACAGGCCCTTCCCTTTCATTTACATTCTTCCTCATGCCAACCTGTGATTGTCTGCCCCCTCTACCTGTACTCTTTCTATTCGAGTCACAAAGCTCCCCTTCCACAGCCTGACTCCCAGCCACAGAGGGGTCTAGTTTAGTGCCTGTTGTGGGCATTCCCTCTGGACGTGCCCTAAATTTTTGCACCGAAAGCATCGGATGGCCCTCGCCGGCCTTCTCTGCCTGTCTTGCATTTCAGCCATCTGGCGCTTCAGCTGTGCGACCTCTGACAACGCCACTCTGAGTTGCTCCACTAGGGCGTTTCCTTCATGTGACCAGGGTGCCATTTCTTCGTCGGATGCTGTGACTGTGGCTATCCCATCTCTTGCTGTTTGACCACTCCCAGTCCATCTCAGAGCATCATCTCTTATGGACACAAATGATACTGCAGGGTCGTGCCGGACCCTGTCCTCCATCATTCTCCGCGTCAAGTCGTCCCTTAGACTGGCAACAAACTGGTCCCTTAGCACTGTTTCGTCAAGCTTGACACCACTGGCTTTCTCCTGCGCCCCTGCTGCCTGCTCAAATATCTCATGCAGCCTATAGGCAAACTCACTCACCGATTCCCGTGGCCCTTGGTACGCTGAATAGAATAGTGCCATTAGTTCTTGGGTGCTCCTCGATTCTCCATACACCCTGAGTATGGCCTGAAGCATTGCCTCCGGGTCATTGTCTCTTACTTGTATCCGCAGCTCCCTGCGGACAACTGGGGTCACACTGTCGAGTATCACATCGGTTTGATCCTCCTTACTCATGTAGCCGGACCTCCACGCAGCTCTAACCTCCCTTGCATAGTCCTCCGCGTTTGGCCCTGTGCGTTCTCCAAAAGTCCTCACTTTCTTGTGGGTTGACACCAACATGTACTGCCCGTGTCCTGCCTGGGGCAGTGGACCTGCTACTGTTCCTTCAGTTGGCACCACTGATGCCCCAACCACTTGTGTTGGATCTGCATCCTCATGCTCCCCTTTGCTCGTAGCACGTGTGCTTCTCGCGGCCATCTTGCTGCCGGACCGCACTGCTGGGTGTTTACAATATTTGTTCGTTTGCTGTTTGCTCAGTGTCACTGTCTGCCTTATCCTGTCGACGACGCCAATTGTGGTAGGGTGGGCGAGATAATGATGATGATTATGTTGTGATGTGTGATATCCCTCTCTTGTCACACTCGCACCGACCCGAACAACAATAAAACTCTTGATTCTAGAGGCAGGGGCTATATTTATTCTTACAGCCCATTCAGTGACAAAGCAAACATTAAACAAATAAACTAGCGAACATAACACCAAACCAAACAAACACCCAACAGTGCCCGATGCTAATGTGCTCAATGCATTTACAGTTTGGCTGTGTCGTCTGTTCTCTCTGGCGGCTGATACTAGGAAAAGGTCCGCTGGTAGCTCGCTATCTCTTTTTATAGGCACTAGGCTAATCACTCACTTTACTGCGCTAGGCGTATTAATCTTGACTACTTAAATATCACACGCGATTATCGCTTAGGAATAGCGAAAACACAAATAAAACCTACAGCTATTTAATATAACACAATTCTACACCACAACTTAATTTAAATGCATTATTATGGCATTTTCATCAATCTTCTACTTCAGATTTTTCACAACCCAGGCTCGCGCCGTCACGTGATCTGACAGTCACGTGGGCCGACCGAAAATATATGGGCGACAAACATGCCTTGAACTGAAGTGGGGGTGGGGCCTCAGGGGTGTCTTCCCGGCCCATCACACTACCTTTGTGCTTAGACTTTGATTAATGGACACACAGGGTTTAAGAAGGAGTATCTCTATGCATTGTCCCTGTATTCTGCTTTACTAATCTTCTTGCATCTACTGAAGTCTTGTACCAACTGAGCATCTGTCTTGTCTGCACTGACATTAGCTACTTTTACCAAACAACACAGGGTCGGGAGAGCTTATTGTGCTTGTCTTAATCATCATGGTATATCATCCATTGAGATTCTGAATAAAGACTCATGTGAGAGAAGAAAAAAAAAACATAATATGAATGAAAAAAAAATATTAGAAAAACAGAAAACATTTTTCTCTTATCATGAAGGTATTACATCATGTACTTCATTGCATGTGTCTTACAACTTTCATATATATTATAATTACTTAATGGTCATCTATAGCATAATTACTTTGCTATTGTATTAAGTGACAATATTCACTAAGTCTATAACCTGACAGGACTTAGACCAAAAGTATGTGACATTAGAGTGAAAATGATTGACAGGTATGGTTGAGTTCATATAACACATAGGTGCATTATGTTTAGGTCTTTTAGTAGCCACACCTTGGCAAACTGTGCATGTGCGACAAAACGTTTTGACATCTTTTGTCACACCAGGCCAAACAAAATGCGACAAAAAACTCTCTGTTTTGTTCTTGCAATTCCCAAATGGCATGCATATTTGATATTGTGGGCATGTCGCAAAACGAATGGTCGAAAACAAGGTGGTACCATGATTTGATTTTTACAGATGTACAATCCTGAATATTTCTTATTAAAGTACCATTATTTAAAGTGTACCAATGTTTAGCATTATCATCAAAGATCACCTCATCAGATTTTGCAACCTGAAAAAATTTATTTAAGGAATCATCATCATTTTGTCTCTGAATGATTGACTCTTTGTCAATCAATTCCACCTGTACTTTATCATCATTCTCCTCCTGATCATCATTATTTCCCTTATCCTTATCATTATCCTTATCATTACTATGATCTTCATCATTCACCAACTCCGTAGTTTCATCCTCATCATTTATCACCTCATCTTGCTCATTATGAATTTGATTCATACTATGCATCTCAGCACGTGCCTGAGCTCTGGTTGTAACAGCATTAGCACTTATCAGGTGCTGTTGTTCCCATTTGTCAATATCTTCCTTAGTGCATTCACGAAGACTAGGTATATTTCCTAAGGTTATTCCTGCAATAGGATTATTCAATAAGCACACGAGAGTTCTCCCTGCAGTGAATACTTTTGTCTTGAAAACATTCAACTTTTGCAGTGAATTGAAGACTTAGCACTGCAAATACTGTACATATAACCTCACAGAGGTTAGCAGACGATATGCACCGCCATCTTTGAAATTTTAGAATCTTGCACGAAACAAATTCCAACGACTTAAAATATATTTCTTGCTTTGTTCAATATATTAAATTCCGGAGATCCCGGCTTGAGACTCCCATTTTTGTGCTGTTGCGGGTCTTTTGTAGAACAATAACAGTTGGAGTAAATTTAGTATTACTCTGGCCAAAGTCACATAGGGGACCCCGCACACAGTCAAACGACTCCACATCTTCATATTAATGTTAAGGCAGCATGGACAGGTTCAACAATATTTATTCAAATAGACGAAGCTATATAGATCCATTCTTGAAATGCATATACAGTTGTTTATGGCCTCAACTCTAGTCTTTAGTATCGATCTGTAATGTCTGCTAGTAGAACAATCTCGAAGACCTTTTCATTCATTTTATTAAAAGTCAAACACTCACGTTCTGCATATAAAGAATCATTTCTTTCACAAAGAAACTAGAATCGCATCACGGAGTTATATGGACGAGCTAGTGTTGGCACATAGTAGGAATATATCTTGACACATTATAATATTCAGGAGCTCATAAAATACACGTCCATCTGCCACGAAAGACACACACCGAAGAGCTAGAAAGACCGCTCACTTGTGCTGATAGCAACCATAGACGTTTGCTACTCTGCCCAAAAGGGAATGACGTACTTCCTGTAACCCATGGTCACCGGTCATCAACAAATTATGACAACTAGTCGAGCCGTATTAGAATCGACAGATATGTTATGAATTTTACTCATAACATAATGATATATAAATAAACCACCCGTTACAGTTGATAGTGAGAAGATTTGCAGTGTGATCGCTTCTCGGCCTTTTGGCTAAGATCGTTCACTGCGGCTTATGCAAGTTAAGAAAAATGCGCCTCATGCGAGTTAAAAAAAATGCGCGTCGTGCGAGCATTTGAAAAAATGCGACTCATGCGAGCCACGTTTACCATAGTGGCCTTTTTTAAAGCCAGATTTCAGAAATCTGGCTTTTAAAAAATTGGATTGGCGTTAGAAAATTCATTTGGCCTTTTGGCTTTTCCCTGGCTTTTTTAAATGCTAAAATTATCTGCACGAAAATTACAAACCATCCTTTTTCGAAATCATTTTTCTTTAAGAGAAATGTTTTTTGGTCAGTTACATTTGGCAATATTTCTGCCGCCAAGAATCTGGGCAAGAAGGCGCCAACCGGGGATCTGATATAACCAAATAAATGCGCTCAGATATAACCAAATAGGATGAAAGGAACGCGCCTCGCCAGGAGAAGACAAAAAATAAATAAAGCAGCCAACCGGGGACCGTCGCTCCAGTTTGTCTGGTGTCTCGGACCCCTGAAAGGTTTGGATGTGATTTATAATCATATTAATCTGCCGTGAAGTGTGCTTTCTATATGTAATAACGTTTTGTGGTGACATTGTGACACATTCGGCTGTTTTTATAAATCATTTATTATCAACAGTTGTGGCCATTGTAGTGGGAGGTTTTATTAAGTTATGTTATTATGTAAGTATAGTGATGGCAGATGGATATCCAGGCGTATCATATGATACCAGGATAGTATGCCAGTAAAGAGTTCTGGTCTTACAAGTAATACCCCAGTCTTAGAAATAAGCATTGTTGTATGGATATCATAGAAATAGTCAGACTGTGAAAATCCTGGCCAAAATGGTAAGAAGTAGTACCAGGATTTAAGGTGTCTCCTCCCTGTGACTATCTTATGATTAATTATGTTCTAGGGGATAAAGAAAATGAACATTTACTTTAAACACAAGTGTAAAAAGTGAATAAGTCCTCAGGTACAATTATAATCTTTTAATATTTACATTAATCTTCTTTTTCTGCTATTTGGAAATGCGCATTAAAATATACACAAAATATTCACACAATTAATATTATTTCTTAACTAATGTGTTGGTAGGAATTTCTGTCCTTGTAGAAAATTTATTAACTTGAAACAGTCATTCAGCAATGTTAATAAGTAGTATTGTCTTTTAGACTTCATGATCTTGAACAATATTGATAAAGTTGTTATTTTAGTTAATGATATCCACCAAAAAATAGACATAAGTGGATGGAAGCAGACATCATCATCATCAGTTGATAAGATCTCTATGGTGTTGTTTGCTCCACTGTAGTGTATGGAATGTCAACTTGACCTACGCAGTGGTGTGTAGACATGGATTGAGTGTATAATGTGCGAATGTTAATAAGGGTTCGTGGTGTTGACAAATGTTCTTTTCTCACACTCATGTATGGCTGGAAGTCATCGACACCAACGACTGTGTACCTTTACTAAAGTTTAATTGGACGTACACACTCGACAGCACAGATAGTGACAAATCACAGGTTGGCATAATACATCATGGTACAGTGGATAAATGGTCTTGCAATGTTACATGGGCACTCATGTAGAATAATAGTATAAAGGACTGTCAGTAGCCAAGCCCTCAGTATCGCCCATACATATATATCATCTGACTTCACTGACTGAGCACGTCAGCTTATAAACAATATTTCAGATGGCTTCTAAACCTAATCTCGTTTAGCGACGATTCTGCAACATAATGTTCAGCACATATTTTTCCATATAATAATATTGAACTGCTAATAACGGGTTCTCATGTGTAGCAGTGATCTCTGGACTAAACAAGCGATAATACGGGCATCCCTTTTCTCTTCTTGAAAGTCACTACATGTTTGGTTCCAAGATGGCTTCACTCGTGAGCTGTCACTCACGTTTGGATACAGATAATGAATCTGTCCTAAAGTTAGTCATTCATAAAACATTTCATTGCTCTGTAGATTTGATCATGAACAATTGACTGCATTCTACAGGATATAGTGCTGCTAGGAATCGAAGTCGTTTTCATCCAGTCAAATATATTCTCTTAGACATTCAAATCGTACCTATCGAAAATGGTGGCTTCGTACGAGAGTTCATAAGAGTGTCTATTATTACCTTGGTATCAGAAATATGATTCTGCCATTCCTTGGCAATACGAATAAACACTGGGGTAAAGCATACACGATAGGTCTAGACGACTATCACTTTCCCCACCAATACTGAGATCACTTTTTCCCGGCGACAAGCCGACATAGAAAACACAGTCCCTATCGGGACGAAGCCAAATCACACCACACTCTAGCGACACATCCGCCGAATAGCCTTTGACCTCTCTAGAGACAACAGAACATATAGTTCGACTTAGATATGTAAAGATATACAGATATAAGACAGACTCGTCCTACTCAGACAAACAATACACATAAATTCAGGCCATAGATATTCTGAAGCAAGAACAATCTATTATTACCCAAACAACGAATAAATCGCAGTAAAATGGATTCATCCGCGGAGTTCGATCGAAGAGACGGCACAACTTTCAAGGGAAGTAACTCAATAATGACTTTCCCTTAAGCACTATTTTGTTTACAAAATATTTGCGAACATAACAAGTATACCAATGTATAATATTGTAAGATATCAAAGACTGCACGTAACAGTCTTACCACACCTCCCGGGAAAAAAAAAAAATGGAACATTTTTTTTTTTTTTTTTGAAATACATCTAGGAGCAACGTACAATAGGCTCACAACGCATGAATAATGCGCAGATGAAAATATCAGGAATACCTATAACGCCTAATATGAGGCTAAGTCGACTTATGGAGCGACTGGTGAGAATGTGTCTCATAAACTGAGAGAAATTATTTCTCTACAAGTATATTTTTCCAGGAAGGTGTCATCAAAGTATAATACAATTCTGGCAATTACACAATGCCTAAAAAATTCATATCATCATTTCGTATTAGATATCTTAAATTTATGATTTATGAAGAAAAAATCATCAAAGCACAGCGGTGAATAAACATCAATGAACCGCTATGTAGTGATACAATCATTATATTATTAAATTACAAATGTGTATCTATCATGATATAGAAAAGGAACTACTATAGAACTAGACATATCAAGAAGTCTAAGCCCTAATAGTTTTGTGGAATCATGTGGGCATCTTGACAGAATGTCTGCCATCACATTATCTGATCCACGAATAGCTCGCACAGAGAAATGAAAAGGTTGAAGAGCAATTGCATATCGAGTAGACCTCGAGCTCTTCAAATTCTTACTCTGTATAGCAGTAAGAGCTTTTTGGTCGGTTTCTACTATGAAATGTGCGCTTAGAAGGAATCTCTGTAGTTTGAGGATCGACCAAACCATAGCTAATAGCTCACGGTCTAAAACCGAATAATTCCTTTCTGCCGCATTAAGTTTTCTGGAAATATACATTACAGGATGCAGAGTTCCAGAGTACTCTTGCATTAGTGCCGCTCCAATCCCAGTGGATGAAGCGTCACTACGAAGAACGAATGTTTTATCTTTAGTGGGTAGCACTAAAATAGGTGGTGTTGAAAACAATGTTTTAATCTTATCCAGAGAGCATTGGCATTCCTGAGACCAGTGGACCACATTAGGCGAACCTTTCTTTAGAAGTGTTGAGAGAGGTGCCATGATAGAGGATAGATTCTGAATGAATCTGCCATAAAATTGAATAAGACCTAACAGACTTCTCACCTGTTTTTTAGTCTTAGGGATTGAGATGTTAAGTATCTTACTAGTATTATGGTCCTCTGTCTTTAGGAAACCATGACCAACTCGGTGGCCTAGGAAAGAAATTTCGCTAAAACCAATATAGGCTTTAGAGGGTTTCGCTGTCAGGTTGTGCTCACGCAAAGTAGACAGCAATTCATCTAACCCTGAATAGTGATCTTCCCAAGTATCGCTGAAAAGACAGATGTCGTCTAGATATGCAATGACATCTGACCGATAAGATAGGATTCGGCGCATCATGCGTACGAATGTAGCTGGTGCGTTCATAAGACCGAAAGGCATAAAATTCCATTGGAACAAACCTCTAGGTGTTGAAAAAGCCGTGAGAGGTTTGGCGCGTTCAGATAAAGGAACTTGCCAATATCCTTTAGACAAATCAAGTTTAGTGAAAAAATGAGATTTGGAGAGTCGAGTAAGTAGCTCTTCCAGTAAAGGCATAGGTTCGGCATCGAACTTCGTTACTTGATTCAATTTTCGATAGTCAACGCAAAGACGTATGTTATTGTCTTTTTTTTTTCGAACAATAACCATCGGCGAAGAATATGCAGAGGTGGATGGTTCGATTATTTTCAAATCTATCATCTCATCCAACTCTTTCTCGACCTGTGCTTGAAAATGTATAGGTATAGGATAAGGTCTAATCCTAATAGGAGTATGGTCAGTTAGAACAATGTCATGTTCAATGACATGCGTTTGTCCAGGGATGTCAGTGAGTACATCCTGAAATGTTTGCAACATAGTTGAAACTTGTCGCTGTTCTCCTAGAGACAAATCAGGAGAGACAGTAACGTTCTTCCATGATTCACTAGAATGAAGTGGGATCATTGGAAGAGGAAGATTTACATCTGAAAAACTTGTTTCCTCATCCTGTATCACGGACAGTGATGAGTAATGACCATGTTGTACTGGAGAATTGTCCGTTGCTTGGAAAATGGGTTGCAAATAATCCGGACGTTCATGGAATTCAGTAAGCATATTGATGTGGAAGGTTTTATGCTTCCCATCAATATCGACAATATAGTCGACATCGGAAATTTTCGATATTATATCGTACGGACCTTTCCAAGAAATAAGTAATCTGTTTTCCCTACAAGGTAGTAATACAAATGCTTTGTCACCAGGACAAAGTTGTCGTAAGCATCTCTTCTTATTGGCAAATTGCCTTGCCTTCTGTTTCGCAAATTCAGAAGAAGAAGTTGCTAATTTGCATGCTTCGATAATTTTTTGTCTCAACGCGATGACATATTCGTAGGATGACTTTGTGTCATCGTCAATATTGTCAGATGTAATGAGATCGTGAAGCAACGACATAGGGCCACGCGGACGCGCGCCAAAGACGAGTTCAAAGGGAGAAAATCCCGTATGTTCATTGGGTACCTCTCTGTAAGCGAAGAGGGCCGCAGGTAAAACTCTGTCCCAGTCTTGAGGATGATCCTCAGTTATCTTCCCCAGTAAGTTTTTAAGTGTTCTATTAAGGCGTTCGACCATACCATTAGACATTGGATGGTAGATACTACTTAAAGATCTATCTATCTGCAGAGTAGACATTACTTGAGACATGGTATCTGATATTAGTTGGGTGCCATGGTCTGACAATATCTCTCCGGGGAACCCCAGACGAGAAAATATAAGCCAAAGAGCATCTGCAATATCAGCAGTAGTAATGCTCTTCAGAGGAATAGCCTCTGGCCAACGTGTGCACATATCAACACACGTCAAGATAAACTGATGTCCTCTGGCAGACTTGATCTTAAATGGACCAATAATGTCTATGGCCATTTTTTGGAACGGCCGAATAGGAATGTCCGCCGCCTGAATGGGTGCAGCATGCCGTGGACCTTTGGATTTAACTTCCTGACATACTTTACAAGATCGACAATAAATCCGTATGTCCTTGTTTACCAATGGCCAAAAGAAAGCCGCAAGGACTCTTGACTTAGTACGGGAAAAACCCATGTGTCCAGCACACTGAGAGTCGTGAGCGTGCTGCAAAATTTTAACTCTCAAATTCTTGGGAACCAGGATTTGAGAATGACTTGACGTAATGGAGTCTTGAACCATACGTACAAGTACGCCATTCTTCTTTGTAATCCACGATTTACGACTTGTGTCTTTATTCGGATCACCTTTAGTTGCAAGAATGAAGAATTTCTTCAGAGTGGGATCATCTTCTTGCTGTTTTATAAACGAGTCACGAGAAATTACCAAGGGATTATCTTGGTTATGCACTTCATTATCTTCAGTAGATGAAGTTTGAGGCATATTAAGAGCCTGAGCTCTAGTGACTACAGCGTTAGCAATCTGCATGTTTTGCCTTTCCCACGTGGAAATTTGTTGCGGAGTGCATTCTTTGACTCCATGAATGCGACCGATGATGAGGTCAGCGATCGGATTCGGAAGAAGACATGCGTGTACATCTCCTGTAAAGAAAGGAGTAGCAATCCTAATGATAGCAGTAGAGTATTTCTCTAATGTGCCGCCAAATGTTACACATTTGACTACTTGTCCAGTGGCACGGGAAGGATCTACGAGTGACTGCCTAACACCAATTGTGGTGCATCCAGAATCAAATAGCACAGAGACTGGATTGTTATTCACTAAACCCTTATGTAAGACAAGAGAACCTCTTCCATCATGCGCGACTGATGCCGGAAGAGCAGGAAGAGGATGGCCACAGCTTAAAGTAGACACTGTGGTTGGCTCAAATAACGTTTTGCATTGGGGGCACTGAGATGCTCTCCCAAAATCAAAAGCGGCACATGCCATATTACTAGCATCATTATTATCTTTACTCTGTTTATAGGCTTCATGGGACTCTTGTTGTGCAGAGTTTGCCTGAAAATGTGGTTTATGTCTTTTGTTTTGAGATCTACCTCGGTTATTATCACCTCTGTAGTTATTGTTACCTCTATTGTAACCCCTATTTGGGTTTGAGTCATAGTTCCCTTGGTTACCATTATCATATTCATTATAATGAGTATCTCTGTAATTATGATCTTGTTGACTCCAAGACGGATAACCCTGATAGTTTCTATAATTACTTCCTCTACGGAAATTCCTATAATTATGACCACCCCTGTGTCGAGAGCTATCAGCTCGTCTCCAGTTCTTTGAAGAAGAACCCTGAAATGATTGGTTACCTTGGTTTTGATAACTATTATGGTTACCTTTTTTATCAAATCTGTTTTGAGGTCCCTGAAATCTGTGTGAATAATTGGGATTGTATGGTGTTGCTGAAGCAACTGGCATGCTCTCCTTAATCTTAGTGTTGCCAAAAGTCACGTCGGGGTGTGCAGTGACATATTGGGAACAATATTCTTCCATTTCTTTTAGAGATTTAGGTTTACGCTCATGTATAAATTCAAGGAAAGGTTTGTTCACACATGACATAATCTTATCTCTGAGCAACAAATCCATAAGTCCTTCATACGTTTTTTCTGTTTTGGAAAGCTCAATCCAACGATCAGCTGTGAGACGTGCCTTTGCAGTGAATTCTGAGAATTCTACACCCGTCTCAGGCACCATCGTTTTAAATAAAAGGCGATAGCCTTCCTCACTTAGCTGATATTTTTTTATCAAAGCCGCCCTAATGACATCATAATTATCCTTATCTGCTTCTCCTACAAGGCATAATCTAGTCAAAGATTCACCTTTCAAGTTTTCTGCTAATTGATTAGCGTATTGTGATTTATCCACATTATGTGTACGACAAGAACGTTCAAATCTATCCAGCCAGAATGTAATATCGTCACTGGACTGATTGAACGGTGGAACCTTAACCTTGTAAGTAGAAGGTTTACCATTACCACTAGATGCCTGATTAACATTACTCATACTTGTCAATCTCAATTTCTCTAACTCAAATTCATGTTCTCTTATTGCTTTTTTCTCTTCAGCATCTAATCTTTTTTGTTCAGCATCCCTGTCTAATCTTTTTTGTTCAGCTTCCCTGTCTAATCTTTTTTGTTCAGCTTCCCTGTCTAATCTTTTTTGTTCAGCTTCACTGTCTAATCTTTTTTGTTCCGCAGCAGCTTCTCTTTCTAATTTTTTTTTGTTCAGCTTCAAATCTCCTTTCCTCCACCTGCATCTGTAATTTCTTTTGTTCAGCAGCAGCCTCAGCTTCTCTTTCTAATCTTTTCTCTTCTGCCATAGCTCTTCTCTCTTCTGCAGCTAATGCTTTGTCATATTGAGCAACAGCCCATTGTTATAATTGTTGACCAGTCTTATCAAGGGCTTTCCCTTGTGTAATGAAGTATTTCAATGTAGACATGATGTCTAACAATAATACTAATCACCTGAAATAATAATAATACCACAAGTTCTTAATGACTTGATTAATCAGTATACTATCTCAATATCTGTGGGTCACAAGCCTTAATAAGGTCTTGTATAACAGTAATAATAATCAGGTACTGGTTTATACCATAATCCAAGTGCAGTGCACAGGCAATTGTGTCTTATGAAATATACCTATATAAAACATATGTCAACCAACAGAATACATAAAGTACAAATAGGACTGACAATACAAGAACGTTTGCAGAAATCAAAATAAATCAAATAGGGAAATCAATGAAAATAATCACTGAATCTGCAAAGAATAACAACACCAATGACGTCACAGTATATGAATATAAATTGTGAATAGAACTGAAAGATAGAAAAGGTTAGACCAACAAATTACAAACAAATCAAAACAAAACTAAAGAACAAAGAAATATTACAAAAATAACAATAATTACAGACTTCACAGCTAACACAAAAGCAACAGTTGTCGCAGCAAATTTTCAATCAAGAAAATTGCACCTATAGAAAACGCCCACAACGGACCCTCTATGACGTGGGATATTCTGTTGTGAGGACGCCGCCCAACCTTAAACACAACCCGCTGACATAGAAACTAACATACTATACAAACAAATAACATGTAAACATAAATATATATAAATTATGTGTATGATAGTATGTGTTGCAAAATAGGCTCAGTTTTACAGTAATGGCAAAGTTATTTTTATGAAAATAAACAAACTGCCACTTTATTCAATTAAACATTCTGGCCTTAAATATTAAAGTTCATATATGGAAAACAAGAAGATCCATCGATGAAAATAGGACTTCTTAGTTCACAAATACTGTCTTCCTGTTAATATTGACAAGAATTGATCCAACTGTTCTGTGAAACTCTGTAATGTCTAATGTAAAAAAGTCAACAACGCTGACCTACATACTGCATTCACTTGACAGGTCACGTGACGAAGTGTTGACAAAGAGCAAACCAATACTGCAAGTGTGTCGTATCAGCCACAGGAAACGGTCTGGTATCGGTAATCTGTTGACTTCTGAACTTCTGCGAGGTCAAACCCAGAAAGCTGGTCCACCAGTTGATAAAGTTGTTATTTTATTCCCGTTAATGATATCCACCAAAAAATAGACATAAGTGGATGGAAGCAGACATCATCATCATCAGTTGATAAGATCTCTATGGTGTTGTTTGCTCCACTGTAGTGTATGGAATGTCAACTTGACCTACGCAGTGGTGTGTAGACATGGATTGAGTGTATAATGTGCGAATGATAATAAGGGTTCGTGGTGTTGACAAATGTTCTTTTCTCACACTCATGTATGGCTGGAAGTCATCGACACCAACGACTGTGTACCTTTACTAAAGTTTAATTGGACGTACACACTCGACAGCACAGATAGTGACAAATCACAGGTTGGCATAATACATCATGGTACAGTGGATAAATGGTCTTGCAATGTTACATGGGCACTCATGTAGAATAATAGTATAAAGGACTGTCAGTAGCCAAGCCCTCAGTATCGCCCATACATATATATCATCTGACTTCACTGACTGAGCACGTCAGCTTATAAACAATATTTCAGATGGCTTCTAAACCTAATCTCGTTTAGCGACGATTCTCCAACATAATGTTCAGCACATATTTTTCCATATAATAATATTGAACCGCTAATAACGGGTTCTCATGTGTAGCAGTGATCTCTGGACTAAACAAGCGATAATACGGCATCCCTTTTCTCTTCTTGAAAGTCACTACATGTTTGGTTCCAAGATGGCTTCACTCGTGAGCTGTCACTCACGTTTGGATACAGATAATGAATCTGTCCTAAAGTTAGTCATTCATAAAACATTTCATTGCTCTGTAGATTTGATCATGAACAATTGACTGCATTCTACAGGATATAGTGCTGCTAGGAATCGAAGTCGTTTTCATCGAGTCAAATATATTCTCTTAGACATTCAAATCGTACCTATCGAAAATGGTGGCTTCGTACGAGAGTTCATAAGAGTGTCTATTATTACCTTGGTATCAGAAATATGATTCTGCCATTCCTTGGCAATACGAATAAACACTGGGGTAAAGCATACACGATAGGTCTAGACGACTATCACTTTCCCCACAATACTGAGATCACTTTTTCCCCGGCGACAAGCCGACATAGAAAACACAGTCCCTATCGGGACGAAGCCAAATCACACCACACTCTAGCGACACATCCGCCGAATAGCCTTTGACCTCTCTAGAGACAACAGAACATATAGTTCGACTTAGATATGTAAAGATATACAGATATAAGACAGACTCGTCCTACTCAGACAAACAATACACATAAATTCAGGCCATAGATATTCTGAAGCAAGAACAATCTATTATTACCCAAACAACGAATAAATCGCAGTAAAATGGATTCATCCGCCGAGTTCGATCGAAGAGACGGCACAACTTTCAAGGGAAGTAACTCAATAATGACTTTCCCTTAAGCACTATTTTGTTTACAAAATATTTGCGAACATAACAAGTATACCAATGTATAATATTGTAAGATATCAAAGACTGCACGTAACAAATATCCTCTTGTATAATAAAGTTAATGAATACTGGAATCACTATTACTATATCACTGTTCTCTTAGTCCTTTGACTTTACACATTATTGTAATCATTTGACTGGATTCTACAAAACGTTGAATACTGTTGTAGAAGTTTGTTTCATATCACAAATATTGGCTGTTGGTTCATATATGGATTGTCAATTTCTTAATTGACACTTATCTGTGAATCTTGATACTGCTGACACTGAACTGTCACTTGTATTATCAGCATTGGCAGACCCAGCTATAGGGGTACCAATGACCAGCTGTAGTTCACTCTTTTGGGTCCTGCACTTTTGTGGGATTGCCTCTGATGAACAACACAGGCTTCTGATACTTGACAGTCTGGTTTGAGTTATTACATGGAACCCTCAGTCTTCAGAAACCAGACACTGGACTTAAAATTCTTGCAGATCTGCTCACAATTCAGATGGTAAAGAGGTAGTAGCAAAGTCTGCATCCAGTCTCTCTCAAACTTTCTTTCAGTGTGTCCTTTCAATTTAGCGCTCCGCTTTTTATTGGCTCTGGCGAACGACAGAGGGGTACTGACGTCACAGTCTAATACTAGATCTGAAATTTTCTTCCCGAAGCAGCGATTCCATAAGATATGTGCGTTACTTGAAAATTTCCCTTTCTCATTCTCGGCTTGTATACTATCAATCCTGTTCCACCATATCTTGTTTTATACAGCCGATTTATCTCTATCTTCCTATCCATGTCTTTCCACAAACTGTTACTTCTTGAATTTTCTATTATTAGCAGATATGGGTTTACGTGCTTTTCAATTCAACTGTAGACAGCAGTAATCAGCATTTATCTCAGTACATGATAAACTCCTACCGTTGTTCCTTATATAAATTTATTCACAAACCTCTCCTGGAATAAAAGGTGAAATCCTTTTTACAATAATTCCATTCTGATCCTATTTATGATTCCCGATTGCTGACTTATCTTCGACAAATCTATGTTTGTCTACACCTCCATTTTCGTATGTTTACCAAAGCCTCTGCTGGCCCCTTGATGCGCGAGAAATGATTGGTCGGTATAACTGCGCGAGCCGCTTTGAGTTTGCAACACCTCTTGTGCAGGGATTTGAAAGACTGAACAGCCTTTTTCAGCAAACCAAAGCTGATCCTCATGAATTGAACCAACAGACTGTATGATGCCAAAAGACAGAAAAAAAATATTCATCAAGTTGATTTTGGTATAAAATTCTTAACAGCATGTAATAAGTTCCTACAGTAGAACAACAGTGCTGAGGCTGATCTAGAAATAAAAAATGTCAAAGAAAGATGTATGTCTATGCTAGGAGAAGCCCTCAGTCAAGTTACATGTAGACGTCCGTCGGCGAGAGATACATTTGAAAGTTTATCACAATTGAGCACTGTGATAAATTTAACTAAAATTTCAAGGCCTATGTTTTCCGAGTTACCCTTTATACACCATGCGTCAGCAAAATTGACGAACAATACAGACAAATGCCTTTTGTCGATTGGAAAGAAGAAGCTCCATTTAAGAAAGATGGACTCCCTGTAGACACTGAACAGTTTTGGATTGGTGTACTTTATCATCAGGCATTTAAAGAGCTCGTCACCTTTGCCCTTACTTGCCTAATAACCCCTGTCAGCAATGTTGTAGTTGAGAGGATATTTTCTCTTGTATCCTACGTTAAAACGAAGGCAAGAAACAGAACGCAGCTGAATCTTCTTGACGCAATTGTGAGAATCGGGGCATAACTATTGCTTTCAAGCAAATGTTGCAAAGACTTCATTGCATCTACAGAAATGCTAAAAAACTACACATCGGACAAGGTTTATGCCGTGTGTTCCACTAATTTCAGTGGGGAGGATAGTTTTGAACTGGATCTGGAGCTTTTCATGTGATGTAAGTATGAAAAATATATTAAAATGTATTTGGCTTTTTTTTTTTTACTTTTTTCTAGTATTGTTTGGCTTTACATTAAAATCTCGATCTGGCAACCCCGATGCGAGCATTTAATAAAAAAAAGAAGATTAGCAGATTATTATATAACTCAACACCCTTCATTCATAGAGAAAGAAATAAAAATACAGTTTTATCCAAACGTAAACTCGTATGGATGCGAGTCAAAGGCAATGACTACAACCCACAGAAGCCAGATCCAAGCCTCAGAAATGAGGTATCTGAGGAAGGTGACTGAAGTAACTAGAAGAGTCATGGTATACAACCAGACGATACGTAATGGCCTACAAACGCACTCCTGTAGATCTACATAGAACAGTCCCAACTAAGATAGTTTGGCCATCTCTCCAGAATGAGATAAGATCGGCGACCACGACAAGTATGAGAAACTAAGAGCCAGGGATCCATACCTCCAGAAGTCCGCTGGGAGGACTACATTAGACAATCTCTGAAGGACCGAGCACTAGAATGGAACCAGGCCAGGAGGAAGACAACCAATAGGATAGTATGGCACTCTCTCTTCTAAAGCTCGACACCTCACAGTAG
Source organism: Oreohelix idahoensis (assembly GCA_024509875.1). NCBI lineage: Eukaryota > Metazoa > Mollusca > Gastropoda > Stylommatophora > Oreohelicidae > Oreohelix > Oreohelix idahoensis. Next base: position 108,084 of record JAMPIV010015422.1, on the reverse strand, counting down.
AAGAGGAACGACTAAGTTTGTAGTAAGTAAGTAAACTTTGAAGACTAAACGCCAAAGAGACAGAGGAACGCGTGGTCTGTAATTGTAATACAGTGACACAAACTTTGAAACAAACATTACAAAAAACACAACAACAGAAGTAGTTATGTATAAAGCAGTTATGCTCAACTTATTTCACAAAATTAGTGTGACAATATGGCCCACCCTAGCATTAGCAGTACCGGTACCATTAGTTGATATAAAAGGAGTTAGAACGAGAAAAGCAAATACAGCGTTATTCTCACATAGCACTGTATATGCAGGTTACAAATAGAATCGAAAGTGAAACTAACTATCGATGACGTAGTGGGCCACCCAGAGCTTACCTATGGCGGGAGTTGCTTAGCAACGATTGACGTCACCTGATTTACATAAGCTTAGTTAAATGTTATGATAAGTAGGTAACGATATTATCAAAACCACGCATTGATGTCAATGGAGGCAGCTAATGAAATAAATCCCTACGATTTTAGGTAACCAAACGAAAAAGGCGAGTCCCCGCACCATTTTCGAGCTCAGCCAAAATCTAAGATTTTAGAATCAGTTCCTGATAGAGAGCCACTTGCACTGTCACGATTTTATCCCAGTTTTGCCCCGACCATGAGGTAGTACGCACCTTGAGATATCGTGACTTGGTACTTCTCTAAGTTCATCTTGCGATATTCAAGACAAGAACTGCAGAGTTTTTAATAGAGTAAAGATCTCACTACATCTAATAGCCCCTTCAGTCATAACTGACTATGGGAATGCGCCCCTGAGGTGACAGCCCTCAGCTGCTTATTTTCCTGGTGCTCCTTTCGACGTTTTCTCCTCACCTCTGCTTTTTGTGTGAGCCTCTCTTCGCCCAATCTGAGGTGGCGCCGTAAATAGCATCGCCACTTAGTGAGATCGGCAGCTTCATCCTCCCATGTTGCTGGATCCATGTCCAGTGCCCTCATATCTCTCTTGCACACATCTTTGAACCTCAGCTGTGGTCGCCCAACTGTTCTCTTGCCATCTGCTAACTGTCCGTAGAAGATATCTTTTGGGATGCGACCATCATCCATGCGGCGAACATGGCCAAGCCAGCGAAGTCTGCGCTGTCTAAGAAGCGTATACATACTTTGAAGGCCAGCACGTGACAACACCTCGACATTTGTCACTTTATCTTTGCACGAGATGCCGAGGATGCGGCGTAGACACCGCAAATGGAAGGTATTGAGCCTTCTTTCTTGCTTAGCATAGGTCGTCCAGGTCTCGCTGCCATATAGGAGTGTGCTGGTGACGCAGGCATTATATACCACAGCTTTGGTCTTTATTGTAAGTTTAGAGTTTCCCCAAACACGCGATGTGAGGCGGGCAAAGGTAGCTGCAGCTTTGCCAATGCGGCTGTCGATTTCTGTATCCAGTGAGAGTTTGTCATTGATGGTAGACCCTAGGTATGTGAAGTGGTGCACCACTGCCAATTCATAGTTATCGATAGTGATAACTGGTGCAGCACCCACATCCTGACTCAGCACATTCGTTTTCTTTAGACTTATTGTACTACATCGGAGTAATGTGATACACATATTCCTATTTTATTACATACCAGGTAAGTAGCAGTTTGAACTTACTGCACTCTCGTTTAGGACTTCTTTACATCTTTTATTTTCAACTAGAGATGCTTAGGATATGAACTCTGACATCGGTCAAGTTAACGAGATATCCAAATTGCTAGAAAATACATATATTGTAGGAGAGGCCCAACGGAATATTAAAGTACTGATAAGTATTAAGAAATCAACAGAAAAGAAAGAATTAATCATTGAAACTGAGTACGTTTACACCCTAGAATATATTGAGGTAATCAATGGAAAACTTTGCTGTATGAAACCCACGATCCTGTAAATATTGCCATGGAAATGTTTTGCTGTTGAAATAAAAAGTTCTGATGTACTGCAGGAAGTTAATTACTTTCTTCAAGTTGACTTGTTGCTGTTATATAGTTTGAATGCTTAGGAACTTTATATCAGACACGTTTTAAGATAACCTTTACCATCAACAAAAGAACGAACGAACCTGGGTCAACCTTCATTCAAGTATCAACATCTCTGGTAGTCAACCAGTACTCCCAACTTGAAAGAATAAGAACCGTACTAGTGTTAGCAGACAGCCACACGAGTAAATCATAACAACTTTCTTTAACGCCCCGCCATATTACTCCAAGTATTACAGTTCAGTTACACTTTTGGCTGAATTATAGACATCTAGTATGGATTTACAGAAATAAAGCCGTCTATGAACAAAGGATTTTTAACTCAAAATTGTTTCTACATATAGTCAAACAAAACACTTGAATCATTCCCCGTAGTTTTTTAAAGATAAAACAAGCACCATTAACTTGTGTAGGTATTGCGACATTAGATTTATTAATAGTAAAAACTAATTATTAGTAGCGTTTGCGTTATTGTTTATACTTATGTAAGTGTATGTATGTGTGCTTGGGTTTGTACCAACGCATGTTTCTTTGTCCTTGTATTTGCAGTTACATTTCTTTATAATGTTATGACTGAATTGTAATATCCAATATGTGACATAGTTGTTGATGTGTATTGTAAACAAATTCACTTTTGAGAATTAAAAACAAAGAAAGAATTTTAAAAAAATGAGAAGGGTTGCTTGTGTCCGGAGTGAACCAGCTTACCCATTATTGTACTCAAAGCCATATTCCAGATAAGTAGCATCTCCCTTTAATCTTACTTTATCTGTAGTTTACTTTTAGTACTAGTTAATTGTTTTTAATATGAATTATTGTCTAGGAGGATTATATAACAATTAGCTATAAACATTAGTTAAATACATTAAATTAATCGGTAGTGTCCCGTGTATGCTATCCACCATTTCCTGTCGGTCAGAGCCAGTTGTATAAATGAGTACGTCATCTACTAAAGCCAATGTTTGTCCCAGCCAAGTTGGGCTGAATGGAGGATTTTTGTAATGTTAAACAGCATCGGTGATAGTGGACGACCTAGGGGTGGTCCCGCGCAAATGCGCATTTGTTCTAACATCCATATTTCTAAGCGTAAAACAAATGGTCTCTCCGATAAGGCAGCTGCTATCCATCTCGTTAGCCAAGGGTTAACACTGCAAGTCATTACATAGTTCATTAACGTTTCAATTTTCACACTTTTATAAGTAAGGATAGGATTTTAATTACCCAAAATGTGCTAGAAAATGACAAATAAAAAATGCATTTATGACTAAAAAAAAAATAAATTACAAAATGTCCTATAAAATAAAAAGATGACCTAAAACAAAAACTTTCTATTTTAGTTTCCGAGCTAAACTAAAATTATTTTGTATTATTAAAAGAAGAAAGTAAACGACATAAAACAAAACAAAACCGAACCTTTTAACGTATAATCAAATGTTTATTTCCTGTTACTGTGTCAACCTGAAACCTTCATGTTACTGTGTCACTTGAACAACCCTCCACATCTGATCATCAAACAAATGAACAAGGGTCAATGTTGCTCTGTTGAATTCCGTAACAGTCAACATTACGAAATTTTCAAACACCCTTGCCTAGAATACTACAAAAGCTGTTCCATTGAAACCCGGAGCGATCAACTAAACGCTATTGTTGAGGATAAAATAAGCACGGACCTCCTCACAATACATCTGTATCACACAAAAAATAAGATTTTAGCACAAGGAACGACAGAGTGCGTACAGACATGGTTGGACGTCGAATTTTCTCACCTCCAAAGATCGGCTCTAGATAAAACCATGATTGTAACTGATCCTACTTCTTCTCCAACAATGATAGGAGACGAGTCTACCAACGCAAAATCTCAGCTAACCATTGAAGCCAGTCCTCCTACCCCTGATCTACCACCACCAACCTGTGATCCAACACCACCCACTTTTGATCCAACACCACCCATATTTGATCCATCAGGACCCACCTTTACCCCTGATCTAACACCACCAACCTGTGATCCAACACCACCCACTTTTGATCCAACACCACCCATATTTGATCCAACAGGACCCACCTTTACCCCTGATCTAATACCACCAACCTGTGATCCAACACCACCCATATTTGATCCAACAGGACCCACCTTTACCCCTGATCTAACACCACCAACGTGTGATCCAACAACACCCACTTTCGATCCAACACCACCCATATTTGATCCAACAGGACCCACCTCTAATGGACCGACAGCTCAAAAGCCCACAATAAATTATCTAGAAATTCACATCAACCAACCCACTGAAGTCAGCGTAAACCACACTTTGAAAAATGCATTCATCACTTCTTCAGATAACCCATCCAATATGAACGAGACCAACCCATCCTGCCTCTTAGATACAGCTACTTTCCAAGTCAGTGTAAACCACACTTTGAGGGATGTATTCCCCAATTCTTCAGATAACCCACCCAATATGAACGAGACCAGCCCATCATGCCTCCCAGATACAGCTACTTTCCAAACAAAAGTGCCTGTCAATAGCGCAGATGTCTACTCATGCTCCACAAAATATCTATTAGCAAATGAGTGTGTTATGGAACAACTAAGACAACGAACAGAGAAACACTTCTGTCAGGAGCTGGAAACTATAATTGAAAGTTCTCTGAAAAACGTCATTGAAAAATTCAAGCAGGATATAGAAAGCTCACTGAAAACAGAGCTTGAAACACTGAGACATGAAGTTATGACTCTCCGCAGAGAAAACACAAGGTTGGTTCATCACCTAAACCACCAACCTATTTCAAGTAATAAGAAACAAGAAAATGGGGAGGTGATTGACAGCCCACGAGAAGCAATTCATCATGAATCTCCAGTTACACCACTTAACTTACCCACCCCTTCTCCAACACTCATTCCTCAAAACAAAGCATACCCAGGACAGCATCATAATGTTAAAAGCCAAAAGGACATTAGCAGCAGTGTAGGAAGAAGATTAGGACCAAATAAAACATTCCCAATTGAAGTAAAAATTAGCAATCGATTTAGAAATCCATCAATCCTATCTACACAAGCAGATTCCGAAACAGCAACCTCAGAAGAAGATGACAGGGCACGTAAACTTCAATGTCACTTGACACAAGATTCTGCTGACCACCTACTGCAAGACAACGAGCAATGGCACCAACAACGCCGTCGTACTCGACCACAGCCACATCCTAATCGTCACATTCCTCACAACACAACCAACATTATTATAGGAGACTCATTGCTAAATGGCATTCACAGCGATCGAATGTCAACAACACCAGGGGAACTAGTCACTGTTATACCATTACCTGGAGCCGGAATAGTAGAAGTTATCAATGAAATAAGCCGTCTCAACACAAACACCAACATAAAGAAAACAACAATACACGTAGGGATAAACGACAGCACAAATGGACACACCCTTAACCTATCAGACATCTCCAGAATGATTGACACCATAAAACAAAAATTTCCCAACACATCCACATATATTTCGTCAATTATTCCACCCAGCTATGGTAAAGCACGCCAAACTGTGGATATCAACAACAAGGTGCTTTACACTTTTGTTCAAAGCATAACACGTCTTTCATAAACAACACACCCTTTTTTCACATCTAAGTCAGGTGCGCCCAAAAAACTGCTATACAGAGATCAGGTACACACTTCTAAACTAGGGACCAGCTACCTAGCCAAAAATTTAAAGTTTCCTCAGAGGACACACCAGAAACACACACATTCATTCACCAGGGACACAAATTATACACTTAACTTAGTAAACCCAGGCACAACAGCTCATAACCATCAATCACCGTCCTCAGCTGACAAGCAAGTATCTAGAAAAGCTACATTTAAGCCCACCTCCCACGCTAACCTTTATGACAAAATGTATCCGCCACTACCCACACAACAGTCCAGCCAGCTGCTAACTGCACAACAGACACCACTGGACAGATGGACAGATTGGACTACAAGTAACACCCATTCACTTAATCGCAACGCAGGAACTACAGCAAGAAAATGGGAGTTTTCTCACCCCGTCTCCACCCGCACAGAACGGAATTCTCACAATTCATCCGTTTTACGGCAACTGACTCAAAATAGTCCAGAAATATTCATGCAGGCTCTTCAGATGTCTATAAACGGCTCTACAGAACAAGATTAAAACCAAGCAACTTAAAACTGTTTTTTTTAAAACAAGTGTGCAGTGTAACATTCGACCTGACGCGTTCTCTTCGGAAGCACTTTAGTGACCTTTGTCCTGAGATAAAAGAAATAGCTGAGTATCAGCGTAGATCTTGTAACTGTCACTTTTGGATGTTAATAATTTTTTAATTTTTTTTTATTACATTGTCTGTTTAAACATTTCTTTCTGTTCGTCAGAGCAGGGCGTATCTAAATTTGTTTCCGATTTAGTAATAAGTCTATCGTATTAATACTATTGTTTTCTTATTATTATTATCTCTGTGCTTATTCCTCTCATTCCTACGCTCACCATTCTCTTTTACATCTTTTATACATCTGCACCTTCGTTTTTTCATATTGAGGAAAATTAGGAAATCCTCACAAAACTAAGTCACAGCGTGGACCTTTAACTGTCCCGGAAGGATTAATTCTCTACATTGACTGTGGTTGAAGTAAAAATATTCCTTTTTGTTCGGAACAGACTGTATTTTAAGATAAAAACCACACTTTTTGCAGAGATTAAGATACTGTAAACAGTGTCCACGGACTCTAGCAGTGCATATTTTATTACTTGTCTACAATTTTGTATAAACCATTGTGTACCAATTTTATTGCTTCTTACTCATTCCTACTCCCCTCATTATTTCTTTCCTATTGACTATTATCATGTCCGAGTGCAAAAACTCTAATCAAAATATAGGCAATACCACTAATTCATGGCTTAAACTATCATGGCTTAAAATTGGTCATTTAAACATTTACCACCTGCTAGGTAAGCTTTCTGAAGTCTCCACCTCCCCCCAACAAAACTTCCACATATTTGGTTTTTCTGAAACCCGTCTCAGTGACAAAAGTACAGATGACGAAATTAGGATTAATGGATTCACCACCATTCGCAGGGATCCTAACAGACAACATGAAACAGGGCTAGTCATATACATCTCAACATCTCTTCAGTACAGACGCCGTGATGATCTAGAACATACTGGCATTGAATGTTTATGGCTGGAAATAAAACTCCCCAACCTGACCCCCGTTCTAATTGGTTACCTGTACCGAAACCCTAGCTCTTCTGCTGTATGGTTTGACACATTCTCACGAATGATGGACAAAGTTTGGGCTTCTTCGAAGGAAATTATTCTACTGGGGGATTTCAATATTGACCTTCACAAACCGAACAACACGTGGAATGATATAACCATCTCATACAATCTCATACAGTTAATCAATCAACCCACGAGAGTAACAGACTCATCATCTACACTAATTGATCATATCTATACGACCTGCCCAGAAAACATTATAGAATGCACAGTCCCACAAACATCATTAAGTGACCACTATCCTATTTGCTGTACCTGGACGAGAAAGGGGTTTAAAGCACCTAAAACGGAACACATCACAGTCCATTACAGGAATTTCAAAAACTTTAACATGCAATTATTCCTACAAGACCTACAAATATCCCCTCTCTCATACGTGTACCAACTTCCGCATCCAGAAGAAGCCATAACATACTGGACACAAACTTTCAACAACGTATTCGACAAACATGTTCCTATAAAGCAGGTTCGGGTCAAAAACATCAGAAAGACCCCAATGGATAACCAACGAAATACTATCAACAATGAGAGAGCGGGACGAAGCACATAAGCTCAAAGATTTCAGCAGGTATCGGATGCTTAGAAACAAAGTACAATATCTCATTCGTCAGGAAAAGAAACTACATTTCAGAAAGATGATTCAAGACAAAGCAAACAGCAAAGAAGTCTGGGCAGCCATTAGAACACTAACACACAAATCAAAGTCACTAAACTCTTTACCAAAAAGCTGCTCCCTCACGGCAACTCATTTTAGCAACCACTTCAAATTAGAAATTAGCCTTCTCAAGTCGACACTAAAGCCAATGGACTGCGATATTAGTAAATTGACAGCCTTCTGCAACACTGAACACACCACAACAGATCTAAGACATATTTCTTTTCTAACAGTACATGAAGTTCTCAAATATATCTTGGCATTAAAAAACAACAATTCATCTGGGCTTGATGGTATCAGCAATAAGATTCTACGTTACGCTGCGCCCATCATTTGCGACTCCTTAACCTATGTGTACAACCAATGTATTGCACACAACTACTTCCCCACAGCATTTAAATCTGCCAAAGTGTACCCCCTCTATAAATCTGGCTCACATAGCGATCCCAACAGCTACAGACCAATATCCCTTCTATCATCTCTTTCAAAATCACTAGAGAAACACATTTACAACACCACATTTCAACACTTAACAACAAACAAACTGCTCATTGATAGCCAGTCAGGTTTCAGACCCAAACATTCCTGTTACACAGCGCTCACCAAAATGGCAGACAACTGGCTGTCGAACATAAATGATGGAAAATTATGTGGTGCTGTTTTTGTCGACTTCAAGAAAGCATTTGACATGATTGACCACACTATCTTGGTTCAAAAGTTGGAAACCCTCAGAATAGGCTCTAATCCACTAAACATCATCAAATCATTCCTGGCAGATCGACAACAGTTAGTGCTTCACAACAACTCGGCATCAGATTTCTCGAAGGTAGTTACAGGAGTACTGCAGGGCTCTATTCTTGGGCCCCTACTCTTCGCAATGTTCATCAACGACCTGCCACTACATCTAAAATATTCAACTTGTGACCTCTTTGCAGATAATTGTACTATCTACACTAGTGACAATGACTGCGTGGCACTTGAAATGACTCTTCAAAGCGATGTAGACAATCTAACAAAATGGGGTAATATGAATCGTATGCCAGTAAACACAACAAAAACGAAATCTATGTTGATTACCACCAGACAGAAACTCCTAAGCTGCACCAAAAGATCGCTACAGCTACACGCGGAATCAATACAAATTGAACATGTAACAGAACACAAAGTTCTGGGGATCACGATTGACCAGCACTTAACGTGGAACTCCCATGTACGGAATTTAACCAAACACATAGCACAACAGACGTACCAGCTAGCCAAAATAAAACACTTCTTAGACGCAGACACTAGACTATTGTTCTACACCTCACATATACAGACACATCTAGATTGCTGCTCTACACTATGGGATTGTTGCCCTGCTTCCACCTCGAAGAGACTGCACTCCCTGCAAAAGAGAGCAGTGCGTCTGATCACCGATAATCGCACGACACCACACACAAGGACAGGAAAAGAACCCAAAATACTGTCGCTAAAAAAACGTCTTCTCTACAACAAAGCCAAGCTGACTCACACAATTCTATCTAACAATGCCCTGTCGTACCTAAGATCATTGTTTCAAACCAGTAGAAGGGAGGGACAACGATTACATCAGTTACGTCTGCCCAAACCTAGGATCGACCTGTTCAAAAAGAGTCTAGCCTTCTCTGGTGCCTACTTATGGAACAGCCTTCCACACCACCTAAAAAGCCTACCTACACAATATTCTTTTAACAAAGCACTTTTCAAACACTTCCTCAACACTGATTATCTACCCCCATAGAAACAGTATTTGCCTGTCAACATCTCATCCATAGGTCAACATTTCTTTTCCTCTTCCGCTCATTTTTGTGTGTGAATAATTTGTTTTATATCCATGTAATATCATTATTATATTCACTTTAAAATATTATTATATAATGTAATGTATGTGTGAATGTACCCACATAATACTGTACTTTAGAAATGTGAGTCGTGAGAATGTACCAGCATACCAAAAATACATATTAATTGTAGACGGATTGACCGCATGAGTGAGTGTCGGTATACAGAATTTATTTATTTTTATTTATTGTTTTATTTATTTTATTTTATTATTACTTTTTTCCCCCATTTACTAGCTTGTTTGTTTCAAAAAAAAAAAAAAACAACCCCTGCTCATTTTTTTTTATTATGCTTGCATACTGTAAATGAATGCTGTTATGGCAACTTTATAATGTTGCATGCCTTTAAATTAATGCTTAAAGCATCATGTGGGAATGAAAGGATATAGTATGCAAGATTAATGAGAGTGGAAGGGCAGAATGTTAGACGGGCCTGCGCGCCCAATTCTTTACCCTTCGAAAATAAAGTTCGTTCGTTCGTTCGTTCGTTCACACTGAAACCTTCATGTTACTGTGTCAACCTGAAACCTTCATGTTACTGTGTCAACCTGAAACCTTCATGTTACTGTGTCAAACTGAAACTTTCATATTACTGTCTCAACCTGAAACCTTCAAGTTACTGTGTCAAACTGAAACCTTCATGTTACTGTGTCAAACTGAAACCTTCATGTTACTGTGTCAAACTAAAGCCTTCATGTTACTGTGTCAATCTGAAACCTTCATGTTACTGTGTCAAACTGAAGCCTTCATGTTACTGTGTCAACCTGAAACCTTCATGTTACTGTGTCAAACTGAAACCTTCATGTTACTGTGTCAAACTGAAACCTTCATGTTACTATGTCAAACTGAAACCTTCGTGTTACCAAAAAAAAAAAACAATAAAACGGAACAGTGAAATATAGAAAAATACTTCATTTTTTTTACAGTTTCTGTGCCAAACTGAAAGTAAATTTTATTAGCAAACAACATGCAGTCTAAGACACGCACAAAGGCACCTTAAAAATGCAATTTAAATGTTCACAGTGTTTGTGACAAACTGAAAATTTTGTTTTTATTAATAAAATAATTCCTTATTAAAAAAACAAAAACAAACTCACACACAAAAGACGTAGAATTATAACTGAATATTTTTACTATTTCTATGACAAACTGAACGTTTATATTTCATGAATTATAATACACAATAAAAATCATGTGCAGAGTTTCAAATAAAATAACCATTATGAAATAAAATTGTGCCTAGTTTTAACGAGATGCTCACCGTTCAACATAAATAATTAGGTTGTTGGTTATATTAGGGCACATGTCCAAATATAATAGACCATGTGATCTGGTTTAAGATTTTAAAAAGAGAATGCCTGTCTTTTGTCTGCCAATAAATCAGTTGACACTGAAAAGTTAATTTCTACTATTACTAACACCACAGGAGCAAACTTGAAACAACAGCAAGGTCGGGTGGTTCTAAGTCTCCTAAAAATTCACCAGAGAAACGTTTTTCCCTATAGTACGTCTGACATTAAGCACTGCTTTTTATATCCCACATTTATTTTAAAAACATTTCTTTTGCACAGCTTTTCCTACGTCTCCATTCACGCTGTCTAAGTCGTTCGTCATCATCTTTATCAAATCTTTCTGATCCACTAAAGGAACTGTTGACTTCTCCAAGGAAGTAACGGCATCAGGCAGAAATCCAAAATTTGACTTTATGTAGGAAAATTTACCAGCAACATTTATTGTCAGGTGCTTAAGGAAAATTATTACACAACATGGGGAAAACAGTGAAGTACAGAAATGAGTGGAAGAAAATCAATAAGTAAGAACATTTTAACACTAAAAATGCCCACTTTTATTGAAAATACCAAAATATGCCAAATAATGAATAAAAAATAATAAATAACGCCTTAAAATTACAGAACAATTACAAAAAGTACCCTAACATTCCAACAATGGCAAAAAATGCAATAGAATGCTCGTAAATCAGCTTAGTGTTTTATGAAACATATTTATATTCAACTGAGCAATGTTTCGGTAATCCCCCCCCCCCCCCTCCCCCCCAACACCCCCCCCCCCCCCCCAAACACACACAAAAAACGATCTTATAAGAATCCACTAGGTCAAGCGCTACAACAACCGTTTCTTGTTTACCCTGGAATCCCTCGTACACATCGTACACAAATGTTCCAGCATTACCCCTTGTTGTTTTTATGGGTCTATAACTATCCAGGGTATTAGGAAGAATGTGCGCATTTTCGCGGTGGTTCATTACTTGCGTAGACATTATCTTTTCAATTAATTTACCATATACACTCTGCAGTGTGATACTTCGATAGCTGCTGAGCAGTATGAGATCTTCATCAGGTTTAGGAAGTAGCCGTAGGTAACTGTGTAGCCAATCTTACGGTAACTCAGCGTTCTGTATGCTGGTATTTAAATTCTTCACCACATTCATTATTCCAGTGTCGTCCAGCTATTTTATGTGTTGATAATTTACACAATCAGGGCTTGGGGATGTGTTTCTACAGGTTACTAAAGTGGGCAAAACGTTATATTCAGAAATGAGGTCGAAATATAAATCACATTTCATGTCATTCAATAATAATGGTCCTCAATTTGTATGACAGTCAACGTGAAAAGTAACACCGACTGAAATTGAGAAACAGACTAGGATGTCAATGCCATGATAAATAATACCAGATTTACTTTCAACTCTATGAGAGAAGTTATGGAACTTGGCAGCTCATTCTGAAGAAAACAAAATGATGTAGTTCAACACAAACATAAAATCTGTCTTAGTCTATGACTCGGAAACGTGGCATGTCACCAAAAATATCAGGTTAGAACCAAAGACATTCACTAACAGATGTCTCCGTCACAATCTCCGTATCAAATAGCAAGATGTAATAACAAATAACGATCTGTAGAATAGGGGAAACAATAACCAAATACAGCTGATGTTAGACAGGAAACATGGAGGTGGATTGGGCGAACTTTCAGGAAAGAAACAATCATTATAACTTGTCAGACTTGAGCCAATCCTCTCAGAGAAGATATATCTCTTAATTTAATAGACAAATAACACACACAGAAAAGTATCTTTACTCAAAAGTCTTCAAGAACAGACCACCATATTACTTAGTGCATAAACATTTCAACCAAGATTTTAATTAGAGAATTATTTTATGCTAAATTTCTGACGAATGAAAGACTTGACGAATATTATAAATAGCAGAAGACTGAATGGGGAAGAATAGGAACACCAAACATTCAGTGTAAAAGTGTAATAGATCACGACCATTATAATATACTGATTTATTTATACATCTACAATTATATCAGCTGTTTAGTCTTCTTGTTATTATCACGATCTCACAACTGTTAATATTATGTATCCTAGAGTTGCAACATCGGTGATATTTCCTTGACAATTATATCCTGGATGTTTTGGTTGGTGATTGGATAGGAAATGTGGCAGGTTTCGGGCATTATATACTTTCTAATGCAGAACCTATGTTACTGTATTGAACCAAATCATGGAAAACAAAAATAGTGAAAATGTCAATTAAAATGAAAACCCTCTCCCACCGGCATTTAAAATCCCTCTGCGATGAAAGGCACATTTTCTGGCAAACTTTACACCACAAGGTTGAAAGAGAACGACTAAGTAAGTAAGTAAGCGACTGGTAATGTTTAGATCGGAAACTAAAAAAAGAAAGTTTGTCTTTTAGGTCATCCTTGCATTTTATACAGTTTTGGGGTTTTTTTTCGGTCATAAATACATTTTTATTGCTCATTTTCTAGCAAATGTTAGGTCATTAAAATCCTAGCCCTGCGTATAATAATTGTCGCGAGTATGGAAATAGAGAATGTCTTGAGTTTAGACAGAATATGAATGGGAAATGTTAAAATAGAGAAAGTTAGTCATTAATGGAAATATGGAGAGAGGTAAGACTTCTGAAGAGAAGAGAGATATAATCAAATATCTTAGGTCTGCTTCCCAGCCATACTCGGACTCTGTTTGAGATGTCATACCCTCGTCCGTCCTTCAATGCTAAATAGAATAATCTACTACAATGACTACAATAGCAAACAGTAAGTGTCAGTAATAATAGTGGGAATTATGACCGCTTAGTACATTTACATTTATTTATTAAAGAAACAACTACATTGAACCAAACAAAAAACCTCACCAATGTCTTCACTAGCTCTAACGGGCTAGTGAATGTATCAATATCACAACCACAGAAAAATTACAAAAAACTTCACTCAATCTCTCAGGCACAACGTCCCACTCCAAACCACCAGCATCCGTACACTTTCTCACTCCCAAGAAAATCTTACTAAAGGGGTTAAGCCCCTAGTTTTGCGAGGAACTGCCACTCCTTATGGTAATAATCCTTGTAAGTAAGTTACTTTCTCTGCTAGAAGAAAAGATACTACACTGTTTCACCTAGGTTGAAATATCTAGGCTATGGAGATAAGCTCTCTATGTAACAGTGTCATAATATATCTTATGCATTCACAATTTCCTGTGGCTGGAGATCACACTAGCAGGTAGAGGAAATTAAAACAAGTGCAGAAATACATGCACCACTGATCCAAATCTATCCAAACGACGAGGACTTTTGCTGGTGAGCGAGTATCCATTTGGCTCGCTAGGGCACCTCTTATACTGGATAATGAAGACTTGAACTTTAAAACAGGGGACGAGTGCTGGCAACTGGCTACTCCACTCGGTCGTTATGTCAGTAAACTCATAGATAACCGACTATAATGGGTAAGACATTGTTGCCGAAACTGACTGGATGGCAAAGGCGACAGCCCGTATGTGTTAAGGCGATGGTTAACTGCAACTGGCGGCAATATGTGCTGTAGGTATATAATCTAGGACTCAAAGGTACTGCTTACGTGTACGTAAAAGAAATCGAGGTATAGTGGTATACTCCAAATAGCACGAGTAATGTGTGCTTCACAAGTACTAGCTATCGACGAATCCGTTCTGTCGGCCGGCTCGTATACTCTGAGTTAACTTTCTGTTAATGGATCGGACAGTGTTTTCAAAAATGACTGGATGGCAAAGGCGACAGCCCGTATCTGCTGGAGCGATAAATTCATTCAACAATCGGCTGTGGTTAAGTAATCCGCACAGCGGCTGTAACTGAAACCTGGCAGTATGACGTAGACTGCGTGGTGAAATTTATTAATAGAGATTGTAATCGTCTAACAGTAGCAAATCACACAAGGAAGCACACAAAAAATGCTGACCAAGGCTTTGAAAATATACAGAAATTTAAAAATCTCGTTAACCGCTGTAACAGCCATCCTTCCGTTGCTTACACAACAACTTCCATCTCTCATTCACTCTCTCTCTCTCTCTCTCTCTCTCTCTCTCTCTCTCTTTCTCTATCTCTCTCTCTCCCTAAATCACAACAAGCCCTTCCCTCACTTGCTCTCTGTTGTGGGTTTAGATGTTACAGATGTTAAATAGTAAGTGTCTACAGAGTGAGGTCAAGCTATGTAAGTCCCTGAGTCTAATAGTTGAAAATGTTGATGAGTTCTCAGGGTGCCTAACTGCTACCACCCTATGATCTCACTCTGTGTATTATTTTTGGTTCTATTTTATTTTATTATAAGGCTAGGTGTCTAGGGTAATGCAAGTGTGATGTATGATGATACTTTAAACAAAACACAACTGTAACTCAATGTAATAACTCAAATAAAACAGTGGTTAAAGTTTTAAAGTTAATGTACAATTTAATTTCCTGAACCTTAAATTCTTTTGGCACAGGAACGTTCAACTCAAAAGAAATGTGGATATATATATATATATATATATATATATATATATATATATATATATATATATATATATATATATATATATATATATATATATATATATATATATATATATATACAACTTTTAAAAACATAAGAGGGACATCTTGTTCTTTAAATATTAACTAAAATGTTCCTATACTGGTCTTCCCTGCTGACGAAATAGTGTCTTACACACTGTAACTAATGGGAGAGACGGGTCTTTTCATCATTTCACACGAACAGTTAATTTTCCTAATGGTGGAGAATATATTTAATGAAATCCCAGGTGCCCGAACTATAGGGCTTAACTTTGTTCCCAGTTGAAAGTAGTTGACTGGTGTAAAACTTCACACTCGGTCACAACAGGGTAGTCTGGAAGCAGCAACCACAGCTTTGGTTTTTGAAATGTAAACACCAGGCTGGTTGCCTCGGGTACTGCAGCTCCAGGTATTTGACTCAGTTTGAAATTGGTGATTTAACCCTGCAACAATATGAATAAGCCTCCCTAAATACACCATATATTTTCTCCACAACCAACAACTCACATCATTATTAACCATTCATGGTGATCAGCAACATAGGCTAATCAATAGCTACCGTCTCTAAGTTATGTGACTGCTTCCTGCTCAGTGGGTGCCTTCTCCTTCCCACATGCTTCAACGCCTCTGTCACCTAAATCTTTGGTGTTTTTCTATTTCATCAGCTGGGGTACACTCTTTTCTGTTTCTTTTTTAATAATATGTTACTTCTGGCAGTATGACATCTTATTTTTTTTCAATGGTTATAGAACATTGTGGCCTGTAGAAAACTGCCAGTGGCTTTCTAGTCTTATAGTCAAAATATTTGGTTATGCATGGCAATATTCAAACACAATTTACTTTTTTTGTTTTCTTTTTCAAAAGTCTGCTTAGGCATGCATATGCTCCCTTAGGATGTCATAAGCTTCCACAACAGCAATGTCTCCCAACCCGAAATTGGTGGGCGCCCTATCTGGGTTAGCCTCTACTCATTAATAAGAATATTAATAAATCATTTCTCTTACTGCAATCAATGAAATATGTTACACAATACACAAGATGACTAGCAGAATAATGGCACAAGTTAAACTGCCGCTGTCCAGAAGGTAAAACATTCAGGCAAGCTCCCCTTCTGATCTCATCTTAGCACTGCGAATATAAATTTTCAAATGGCGTTCTAGCCTTGTATTCTTTTCCCATTATCAATCTTGCCAGCCAATGGAACAACGCGTCCAGAAATTGACTCTTTTTTGAAAACCCTAAACATTTTGGTGTTTATCAATGCGTTGGCCAGTTTGATTTTAATATTACTGTGTATGGATATGTTTCGTGTTAGCGGGCAAATCTTCTGTGACATCTCCCCTTTCCTAACTAGCTTTACCCAATCAAATCAAGTCAAACGGATTTGACTTTTGAGCGAAGATTTTCAAAAATGAGCAAGGTTATCAGTGAGTCTGTCGGTCTGTCTCAATTTTTATTTCTACCATATCTCTGTTATTACTTGGGCGATTTTAAATATTTAAAGTGATTATTGATCAGACTACTATCATCTATCCCTCTAGGTGTTACTTTCTTCTTTATCTTCGTTTTCGTCTTTGTACTTTTCCTTTTATTTATGGGACTCTTTTCACTAAGATACCATATTAAGGAAATACTTGCTCTACATCCAGATAAGTTACAATACGATGTTATTTTAAACAATATTGCTTTACTGTCAAAGCATCTCTTTTATTTACTCTCTTTCGTTTCATGAAGAAATAAATATTCTAAGTTTTCCTTTCCTACCCCTTTCTCTCCCTGCACAAATTTGGTCTTTTAGTTTCAGTATCGCTAGGTTAGATTTTCTCTTTCAAATCCCCTGTCCCGTTCTCAAGGCAAGGTAAAATTTTTGGTTCGTCGCCAACTGTCTAACATTAGTTTTAAATATTAGGACGGGTAACAAAACGCGTGTGGTTTTCTTGGGGTGGGTATCATTCGCATGGTGTCAATACTTTCAAATCTAGCTCGAATCGCTGGCGATAAATGATGGCTTTGGCAAATTTCAAATATTGTGTCCAATTCTTTGTTGCAGTTTGACCTTTGTTCTGGAAAATGTTGAAGTAGTGGGGGCTTTAGGGTGAAAATTTTATGTTTAATTCTTAGCTGCAGTTTGACCTTTGTCCTTAACATTTTCAAATATAATAGTGGGGTTACAAGTTGTAAAATTACGTTACTAGATTTTGAATCGTAGAATTTGAGCGGGAGGGGTTTACACGGAGGGATTTTATCACACTCTTTTTGATATAGTTAGGCTAACAATTCACACAGATAAATACAGCCACAGGTTCGCTTGGCCAGCTTGTCTGCTCGCACAAGGCTGAATACGACCCACAGCGAACATATCTGCACACATACACACGCACACACACCTGGTCTCAACACTCTAGTAAAAAGTTCCCACGCTGTTAAGTTACGACGCTCACTGGGTTATCCAAATAGTGTTGAGCATATACTCAATATGTATCAAATAGCAAAAAAAAACTTTCTACAGCAATATTCTACACACAGTGTACAACAAGCGTAAAAAAAAACTTGGTAAAAATTAACTTTACACCAGCTCCCTCTTCCTAACTGTTTTAGTGGTCATGTATATGGGCTCAATTCATAAAATTCAGAGCATACCGGTAACGAAAAAATTTACCTTAAGGAAAAAAAGAATGTATATATATTTAACATGAATTAAAGTAACACGGGATCTCTATTCTATTAGATTAAGTTAAAACCTGAAGGAATTAAACAAGTAAATGAGCTTACAGAATAAAGAATGAATTCCTGCACTAACAACTGTTATTAGCCCTGCGCTGAACTTTGTTCAGTGGTAGAATCCCACTTGAGACACTGGTACTGAGTGATAGAGACCTCTTGTTTAAATAGCAAACTAGAGTCTGCAGGTGACAATTTCACGTGCCGTAGATGAAAAAAATTCAGACGTAAGACCTAGGGGAGATATTCCCCGGGCGACTCAAGATATAAAAAGGACGTTATTTGCCGTAACGCTTGCGGTTCTACGAGCGACCGGTGTTCGCTGGACGAGACCAGGGCGGCACACATAACAGGGTACAGGTTTTCCCCGTGTCCACGGATTCTCTGTAACTCAAAGAAACAGGGAAATAGCCGTTCTCAACAAGAAAGGTACAATAATAAAACCCATAGCTAGATGCCGCTGTGCACATGTAAAAGGGGGGGGGGGGTAATTATGTTGTCCAACATAAGAGTGAAATGACCAATGTCAGAACTAGCGCTATTAGGAGCTATAAGACACAAAAGCCGGCGTGGACAAAAATTATGAACAAGACAGGGTAGACCACTCGGTGACAAACATTTCAATCAAACCATTACAATAGTGAGAAATATATGAAACGTTAATGAAGTGTGTAATGACGTGCAGAGTTAACCCATGGCTAACACGATGGATAGCAGCTGCCATATCTGAGAGACCATTTGTATTACGCTTGAGAACATAGACATAAGAACCTAAGCGCATTTGTCCCGGACCACCCCAAGGTTCTCCACTATCACCGATGCTGTTAAACATCTACACAGCAAAAGTAGCCTCCATTCCGCCAACTTCGATGGGACAAACATTGCCTTTAGCAGATGACATACTCATTTATAGAACTGGATCTGACCGACAGGAAATGGTCAATGGGATACACAGGACACTACCGATTAAATTCAATTTATTTAACAAATATTTATAGCTAATAGTTAACTAATCCTATTAACCACTAATTAATATTAAAAACAATTAACTAGTACTAAAAGTAAACTGCAGATAAAGTAAGCTTAAATGGAGATGCTACTTATCTGGATTATGACTTGTGAGTACGATAATAGGTAAGCTGTTCACTCCGGACAAAAGCAAACCTTCTCATTAAAAAAAAAAAAAAAAATGTTTCTGTTTTTAATTCTCAAAAGTGAATCTGTTTACATTACACATTAAAAAATTCAGTCATAACAATTATAAATAAATATAGCTGCAAATACAAGGACAAAGAAACATGCGTTGGTACAAGCCCAAGCACACATGCATACACATACATAAGTATAAACGTACATACATACGTTACTAATACTTTTTTATACTATTAATAAATCTAATGTCGCAATATCTACACAAGTTAATTTTGCAAGTTTTATCTAAAAAAAACTAAGTGGAATGATTTAAGTGTTTTGTTTTATGTGTGAATCCATGTAGAAAAAGTTCTGAGTTAAATATCCTTTGTTCATAGACGGCTTTATTTCTGCAAATCTATACTAGATGTCTATATTCTGCCAAACGTGTAAATAACTTAACTTTAATGCATGGAGTAATTTTATGAAAGATGTTGAGCATAACTGCTTTATACAAAACTACTTCTGTTGTTGTATTTTTTGTAATGTCTGTTTCAAAGAGTTCAAAGTTTGTGTTACTGTATTACAATTACAGACCATGTGATCTACCTCTTTGTCGTTCAGTCTTCAAAGTTTACTTACTTACTGCTTACTTAGTCGTTCCTCTTCTACTGTGAGGTGTAGAGGTTTAGAAGAGAGAGTGCCATACTATCCTATTGGCTGTCTTCCTCCTTGCCTGGTTCCATTCTAGTTATCAGTCCTTCAGAGATTGTCCAATGTTGTCCTCCCAGCGGACTTTTAGAGGTCTGGATCCCTGGCTCTTAGTTTCCCATACTTGTCAGGGTAGCCGATCTCCTCCCAATCTGGCGACATTGCCATACTGTCTTAATTGGGACTGTTCTACTTGGGTCTGCAGGGGTTGGATTTTTAGGCCATTATTTATCGTCTGGTTGTGGACTATGTCTCGTCTTGTTACCTCAGCCACCTTCCTCAGATACCTCATATCTGAGGCTTGGATCTGGCTTTTGTGGGTTGTAGTCGTTGCCTGTGACTCGTATCCAAACTAGTTTACATTTGGATTAATCTGTATGTTTATTTCTTTCTCTATGACTAAAGTGTGTTGAGTTATATACCTTTACATACCTAGGACGCATAGTAACACCAGACGGCGGAGCAAGCAAAGACATAGACAACAGAATGAACAAAGCAAGAACAGCCTGTTTTAGTCTAAACAACATCTGGAAGTCCTCTCAGTACAGCACAAGGACAGAATTAAGATTATATCAGAGCTGTGTGCTTTCTGTGCTTCTCTATTGTGCGGAATGCTGGAGAGTTACAGAGAAGGAAATGTCGAAATTGTCCTTTTTTCACACTACATGCCTAAGAAAAATTCACCGAATCTTTTGGCCGAATACCATCACCAACCAAGATCTGCTTACTCGGAGCAAGCAAGAGGACATACACACCATCATAGCTGGCAGACGCTGGAGCTGGGTTGGCCATGTCCTCAGAAGTGACCCCGATGCCATCACAAGAACAGCTATGTTATGGACTCCTGAAGGAAAACGAAAGAGAATCCGACCGAAAAACAACTTGGCGGAGGACTGTGGAGGCTGAGATGCAAAGAATGAACCAGAGTTGGGGCACTGTACGAAGGATGGCCACCGACAGATCAAAGTGGAATCAATTTGTTGTTGCTCTGCAAGACACCACCGGGCGTGATGGCCTCTGACTGCTTTGACGGGCGGCGGCTAAGGATCAAAAATGAGAAAGACCCTCTTCTTTTACAGAAGATATTGCAGTCTGTTTCAGTTAACTGCGATGTTTTATTGTACGACGAAAATGCGTGATCAATCATCATCACTATTAATTATATATTAAAAGTTACACACGCAAATATAAAAAAATCATTGAATACTCAGCCTGCTCTTGTAAAATGTACTCTTTACAAAATTAGATGCCAAAAAGATTACAATACCTACAATATGAAATACGTCTCACGGTCTGCATACGGATATGCAGCAGTAAAAAAGAAAAAGCTAATTTTAATTATTAATAGATTAAAATACGTTAATAGCTACTTTCAAATTTATATTTTATGTTTTATGTAATTATTTCCCTTAAACAGATAAACTTACCTTAGTAAACTCCCCTGAAAAATAGAAACGAGCACTGATCTATCTATCTATCTATCTATCTATCTATCTATCTATCTATCTATCTATCTATCTATCTATCTATCTATCTATCTATCTATCTATCTATTAATCTATCTATCTATCTATCTATCTATCTATCTATCTATCTATCTATCTATCTATCTATCTATCTGCAATTCATCCGTTTTACGGCAACTGACTCAATATAGTCCAGAAATATTAATGCAGGCTCTTCAGATGTCTATAAACGGCTCTACAGAACAAGATTAAAACCAAGCAACTTAAAACTGTTTTTTTTTAAAACAAGTTTGCAGTGTAACATTCGACCTGACGCGTTCTCTTCGGAAGCACTTTAGTGACCTTTGTCCTGAGATAAAAGACATAGCTGAGTATCAGCGTAGAACTTTTAACTGTCACTTTTGGATGTTAATAATTTTTTTTTTTTTTATTACATTGTCTGTTTAAACATTTCTTTCTGTTCGTCAGAGCAGGGCGTATCTAAATTTGTTTCCGATTTAGTAATAACTCTATCGTATTAATACTATTGTTTTCTAATTATTATTATCTCAGTGCTTATTCCTCTCATTCCTACGCTCACCATTCTCTTTTACATCTCTTTTACATCTTTTATACATCTGCACCTTCGTTTTTTCATTTTGAGAAAAATTAGGAAATCCTCACAAAACTAACTAACTAAGTCAGTGCGTGGACCTTTAACTGTCCCGGAAGGATTAATTCTCTACATTGACTGTGGTTGAAGTAAAAATATTCCTGTTTGTTCGGAACAGACTGTATTTTAAGATAAATACCACACTTTTTGCTGAGATTAAGATACTGTAAACAGTGTCCACGAACTCTAGCAGTGCATATTTTATTACTTGTCTACAATTTTTTATAAACCATTGTGTACCAATTTTATTGCTTCTTACTCATTCCTACTCCCCTCATTATTTCTTTCCTATTGACTATTATCATGTCCGAGTGCAAAAACTCTAATCAAAATATAGGCAATACCACTAATTCATGGCTTAAACTATCAGGGCTTAAAATTGGTCATTTAAACATTTACCACCTGCTAGGTAAGCTTTCTGAAGTCTCCACCTCCCTCCAACAAAACTTCCACATATTTGGTTTTTCTGAAACCCGTCTCAATGACAAAATTACAGATGACGAAATTAGGATTAATGGATTCACCACCATTCGCAGGGATCCTAACAGACAACATGAAACAGGGCTAGTCATATACATCTCAACATCTCTTCAGTACAGACGCCGTGATGATCTGGAACATACTGGCATTGAATGTTTATGGCTGGAAATAAAACTCCCCAACCTGACCCCTGTTCTAATTGGTTACCTGTACCGAAAACCTAGCTCTTCTGCTGTATGGTTTGACACATTCTCACGAATGATGGACAAAGTTTGGGCTTCTTCGAAGGAAATTATTCTACTGGGGGATTTCAATATTGACCTTCACAAACCGAATAACACGTGGAATGATATCACCATCTCATACAACCTCATACAGTTAATCAATCAATTCACGAGAGTAACAGACTCATCATCTACACTAATTGATCATATCTATACGACCTGCCCAGAAAACATTATAGAATGCACAGCCCCACAGATATCATTAAGTGACAACTATCCTATTTGCTGTACCTGGACGAGAAAGGGGTTTAAAGCACCTAAAACGGAACACATCACAGTCCATTACAGGAATTTCAAAAACTTTAACATTCAATTATTCCTACAAGACCTACAAATATCCCCTCTCTCATACGTGTACCAACTTCCGCATCCAGAAGAAGCCATAACATACTGGACACAAACTTTCAACAACGTATTCGACAAACATGTTCCTATAAAGCAGGTTCGGGTCAAAAACATCAGAAAGACCCCATGGATAACCAACGAAATACTATCAACAATGAGAGAGCGGGACGAAGCACATAAGCTCAAAGATTTCAGCAGGTATCGGATGCTTAGAAACAAAGTACAATATCTCATTCGTCAGGAAAAGAAACTACATTTCAGAAAGATGATTCAAGACAAAGTAAACAGCAAAGAAGTCTGGGCAGCCATTAGAACACTAACACACAAATCAAAGTCACTAAACTCTTTACCAAATAGCTGCTCCCTCACGGCAACTCATTTTAGCAACCACTTCAAAACAGAAATTAGCCTTCTCAAGTCGACACTAAAGCCAATGGACTGCGATATTAGTAAATTGACAGTCTTCTGCAACACTGAACACACCACAACAGATCTAAGACATATTCCTTTTCTAACAGTACATGAAGTTCTCAAATATATCTAGGCATTAAAAAACAACAATTCATCTGGGCTTGATGGTATCAGCAATAAGATTATACGTTACGCTGCGCCCATCATTTGCGACTCCTTAACCTATGTATACAACCAATGTATTGCACACAACTACTTCCCCACAGCATTTAAATCTGCCAAAGTGTACCCCCTCTATAAATCTGGCTCACATAGCGATCCCAACAGCTACAGACCAATATCCCTTCTATCATCTCTTTCAAAACCACTAGAGAAACACATTTACAACACCACATTTCAACACTTAACAACAAACAAACTGCTCATTGATAGCCAGTCAGGTTTCAGACCCAAACATTCCTGTCACACAGCGCTCACCAAAATGGCAGACAACTGGCTGTCGAACATAAATGATGGAAAATTATGTGGTGCTGTTTTGGTCGACTTCAAGAAAGCATTTGACATGATTGACCACACTATCTTGGTTCAAAAGTTGGAAACCCTCAGAATAGGCTCTAATGCACTAAACATCATCAAATCATTCCTGGCAGATCGACAACAGTTAGTGCTTCACAGCAACTCGGCATCAGATTTCTCGAAGGTAGTTACAGGAGTACCGCAGGGCTCTATTCTTGGGCCCCTGCTCTTCGCAATGTTCATCAACGACCTGCCACTACATCTAAAATATTCAACTTGTGACCTCTTTGCAGATGATTGTACTATCTACACTAGTGACAATGACTGCGTGGCACTTGAAATGACTCTTCAAAGCAATGTAGACAATCTAACAAAATGGAGTAATATGAATCGTATGCCAGTAAACACAACAAAAACGAAATCTATGTTGATTACCACCAGACAGAAACTCCTAAGCTGCACCAAAAGATCGCTACAGCTACACGCGGAATCAATACAAATTGAACATGTAACAGAACACAAAGTTCTGGGGATCACGATTGACCAGCACTTAACGTGGAACTCCCATGTACGGAATTTAACCAAACAAACACATAGCACAAAAGACGTACCAGCTAGCCAAAATAAAACACTTCTTAGACGCAGACACTAGACTATTGTTCTACACCTCACATATACAGACACATCTAGATTACTGCTCTACACTATGGGATTGTTGCCCTACTTCCACCTCGAAGAGACTGCACTCCCTGGAAAAGAGAGCAGTGCGTCTGATCACCGATAATCGCACGACACCACACACAAGGACAGGAAAAGAACCCAAAATACTGTCGCTAAAAAAACGTCTTCTCTACAACAAAGCCAAGCTGACTCACACAATTCTATCTAACAATGCCCCGTCGTACCTAAGATCATTGTTTCAAACCAGTAGAAGGGAGGGACAACGATTACATCAGTTACGTCTGCCCAAACCTAGGATCGACCTGTTCAAAAAGAGTCTAGCCTACTCTGGTGCCTACTTATGGAACAGCCTTCCACACCACCTAAAAAGCCTTCCTACACAATATTCTTTTAACAAAGCACTTTTCAAACACTTCCTCAACACTGATTATCTACCCCCATAGAAACAGTATTTGCCTGTCAACATCTCATCCATAGGTCAACATTTCTTTTCCTCTTCCGCTCATTTTTGTGTGTGAATAATTTGTTTTATATCCATGTAATATCATTATTATATTCACTTTAAAATATTATTATATAATGTAATGTATGTGTGAATGTACCCACATAATACTGTACTTTAGAAATGTGAGTCGTGAGAATGTACCCGCATACCAAAAATACAGATTAATTGTAGACGGATTGACCGCATGAGTGAGTGTCGGTATACAGAATTTATTTATTTTTATTTATTGTTTTATTTATTGTAATTTATTATTACTTTTTTCCCCCATTTACTAGCTTGTTTGTTTCAAAAAAAAAAAAAAAAAAAACCCCTACTCATTTTTTTTATTATGCTTGCATACTGTAAATGAATGCTGTTATGGTAACTTTATAATGTTGCAAGCCTTTAAATTAATGCTTAAAGCATCATGTGGGAATGAAAGGATATAGTATGCAAGATTAATGAGAGTGGAAGGGCAGAATGTTAGACGGGCCTGCGCGCCCAATTCTTTACCCTTCGAAAATAAAGTTCGTTCGTTCGTTCGTTCGTTCGTTCTATTTATCTATCTATGTATAGATATATATGTCTATCCATCTATCCGCCTATCTCTAAATTAAGGATCATGTTTGGTGAATGACATAAAATGTGATTTATATGTCGACAACATTATTTTAAAAGTGGGATTATGCACACTTTGGAAACCAGTAGAAACTCCTTCCCAAGCCCTGATGGTCTACATCAGCGTTTTTCAACCTGTGCGCCGCGGCGCCTTGGGGCGCCATGACTGACGGTTGGGCGTGGACTTGTTTCGTATTTAGCTGTAAAGAAAACACAGAGCTGTGAACAATTTCAGTTTTGACGTTTGTCAACCTGCGTGACCCCGGAGAAATTTGATGTTAGCCAGCTTTTGAAGTCCCGCTCCCCCGACCCGCCTATTAACTTTCCGCGCATTCTCCTCGCGCGACCATAGTAGGTAACGCAGTGATTTTCTGTTTTCAAACGTTTTTAATTGTGTTGTGAGTTTGATATAAATCATGGAAAGATATTTTAATTTTGCAAGTGTTAGTAAAAAGCGAGAACTTGTTGAGGATGACAAAGAAAGTGGTAATGAGGAAAGGAAACGTAAGTTTAGAAAATACGACGAAGGTTACTTAGATTTTGGTTTCCCGTGCACTCTTGTGAACGATGAAGAGCGTCTACATGGTGTTTTATGTGTCAAAATACACTCGGTCGAATGTATGCTGCCTAGCAAATTGAAGCGCCATTTAGAAAGTGTTCATAAGAATGACTTAACAAACCAAGAGAATATTTCTCTAGAAAACTGAGCCAAATGAAAGAAGAAAAAGCAGCATTTTCTAGCAGACGACAATCTCAAGTAACGCTCTTCAAGCGTCCTACAAGGTAGCTGATAAAGGGTCTCTTCTTTATCGTGCTGTTCTTGTTATTGGTCAATGATTATGTTGTCTTAGCTCGGTTAGCATACTTGATTGACCATTGTTCTGGGTTCCTTATTGGTTTCATTTATAAGTAATGATAATAGTATTTTCCATACAAAAGAGTGCATCGTGCTTGAATGAGTAATCAATAAAAGGCGTAGCAACGAAACCAACTTTAACTTGATTGATTTTCTTGGTAAGTCCTGATTTGTTTTGAGTCCAACATGGATACATTTTTATTAACGAAAATATCTACGAAGACATCCATAATAATCAGTTCATAAATAATACATAGCATTGCATGCCAATTCAGTATGTTACCGTCAGAGTCCAGTTATTTAAATGTCGTCAGAACCTCATGGGACTATATACGCGCACTGTCGCTAAACCAACAGTCGGAAATGAGAACCATTTAGTCTGCGAATACATATCATAAGATGATCAATAATCCTTCCTTCCATGGTTATCCAATAACCATAAAACAATTCCGTACCTTCATTATAATAGTAAGGAATGACCCTCTGTCCTCCTTTTCAGTATAAATTGTTGGCATTATAATAAGCCTAGCGCTGGAAGGAAAAAAACCACGTCTTCACGGATTGACGGTCAGAATAATAAGGGTCAAGTACATAAGTCACCATGCGTGACCATATCAACGCTACCGCGTCACAATCGAACCATGCGATTTGCGTTCACAAAAAAAACCATGAAACATAAACTGCATTCTCTATTAAAAACCTATCAACATCAAAATGCGCACTGCCAACTATAGCAGACGACATCGTTAAACATGTCGTAACAATTCCCTGCCCAACGGGGGAAAAAATCTATGCGATAGATTTTTTATTGAATTATCGTGAGTAATAATTAATAATTTAATAAAAATCAACATACGGCCCACGATGTTCTGTGTAGAACAGTGTCGTACGTCGTGTCGTGATAATATCAGTCATATAATAAATGAAACTTGTATTAAGTAACTAAAGATGATCTCAACTGTCAGTAAAGGATTAACTAAAAGTGTGTCTTCACCAATTAAGAAGGTGTTATGTACTAACATTATCCTAACTAATTAAATTTTAACTAATTAATCAGTATAATAGTTGTAGGAAATAATTATAATTAAGATTTCATTACCTAAACTAAAATATTGTGTCGTTGTGGAGAAAATAAAGAAAAGTAAAGTACAGTAAGGAAAAAAAGTAAAAGATAAATTTAACTAGTGAGAAGTTAATGACTTAATAAAACATATGTGTAGATTAACTAATAACTAATTACCTAACTATTAACTAAGAAAATAATACATATAATATTACGCACACCTATTTGCTAAATTCATATAGTAATTTTTTCATTTATATATATATATATATATATATATATATATATATATATATATATATATATATATATTTATATATATATATATATATATATATATATATATATACAAATATATATATATATATATATATATATTTACTTACATTATTCAATAGTGTGAGATTATTTTATTTTCTCTTTTCTTTCTTTTATATATTTCATCTTTTTCTCATATTTTATTCTTTTATTTTATTAATTAAATCAATAAGTAGTGAAACTAATAATGTCAGTTCTGAGGATCCAAACGTAGGTATTCCTTGGTGTGGATCTGCGAGTTTGTTCCGTATGAGGAATGAATTTCCTTCGAAAATCTTGATATTCATTGATCAAACTGAAGACTGAATTAAGAATTTCCATCTGTCTTTTGTGTAAGGCTGGATCAAGAATTTCATATAGTTCATTTAGTCCATTTGATTCCGATTTGAAGACGAAAACTCCAAAAACTACACGAATATTCCATTTTGAGTGTAAATAATAAGTGAAAGTTGCGTGGACACAACCAAAGTCCAAACGTTGAGAATTACTAATTTGTTTCGTAGAATAACGTAACATTTTCTTGAAAGAATGTAAAAATGAGTTATTTTATCTCCCGTGTCGTGGACATGTTATTCGTATATATCGAGTTCATCAAACATCAGTAGTGCAACGTTTATAAGTATGTACGAATAGTCTTATTCCATTCTTGAAATCTTGAATTATAATTTTCGTTTAAATGACTTCAACAGGATTTCTGGATAGTTCATCCGCCATTACATTCTCACTTCCTGGTATAGATTCAATGACGAAGTCGAAGGGCTGCAGCAGAATTGATAATCTGGCAAACTTAGGGCTTTTATGATTTGAGCGGCGTAATAAAGCAACCGCCTTCTGATCCGTCTGGATCACAAAGGGTGCGCCCAACAAAAACTTTTCCAGTTTCTGAATCGCCCAAACCACTGCCAACAGTTCTTTGTCCACAGTAGAATATTTGATTTCTGCTACTTTGAGTTTTCTTGAGATATAGAGGGTTGGGTGCAGTATTCCCTCATGATATTGAAGTAAGCTTGCCCCTAGTCCGTAATTGCTGGCATCTGTACGGAGTATAAACTTTTTAGAAGCATCTGGCAACCGTAAAATAGGTGGCCTTGAAAAATTTGTCAAAATACTACGAAAGGTTTGGTCGCAGTCGTCAGTCCATGTCACGTTCTGAGGCATGTCCGTTTTTAGTAGTGAGGACAGGACAGCCGTAATGGACGACAAATTACGTACAAATCTACTATAATATTGAACGAGACCTAACATACTCCTAACTTGCTTCTTCGTTTGAGGAACCGATAAATTTAAAATTTTAGATACATTATTGGGAACTATTTGAATACGCCCAGCACCAATAATGTGTCCAAGAAACGTTATCTTTTGAAACGCTACTTGTATTTTCGTAGGTTTAGCGGTTAACTTGTTATCTCTTAAAATTTCCAAAACAGAACGAAGTCCGGAAAAAATGTTTCTCAAATGACGAACCGAATAGACATATGTCGTCAATGTATGTGATAACGTCTTGTCTTTGTGATAAAATGTTTTGCATCATGCGAATAAAGGTAGCCGGAGCGTTCATAAGCCCAAAAAGGCATCACATTCCACTGTTAAAGACCTTGTGGAGTTGAAAACGCAGTGTAATATTTGGCTTTTTCGGTTAATGGAATCTGCCAATAACCTTTTGTTAAGTCTATTTTTGTAAAAAAAATGTTGCAGTAGATAGACGAGGAAATAAGTCATCAAGAATAGGATGTGGTTCGCTGTCAGCTACAGGCTGAGCATTTAACTTCCTATAGTCAACACATAAAGAATGTGGTTGTCCTTCTTCCTAACAATAACTAAGGGTGAAGAAAATGAAGAGGTACTACTCTCTATAATACCCAAAGCCAACATCTGTTCAAGTTCCTGAGTTGTCTTACTGAGTAAATGTAATGGAACAGAATAAGGATGAACACGAATCGGTGTATCATCATTACGAATAATATCGTGACTAATCACTGATGTGCGACCAGGTACGTCGGTTAACACATCCGGAAATGATTGTAATAGATCAGCAATCTGTTGATGCTGTTGCGGTGTAACCGAAGAAGAGATGGTTACATCCCGCCAAGATTCTGTAGGTTGTAGTATAGGTACAGGTAACGATATATGTACCTCGGGAAAAGAAGATTCTTCTTCCTGTATTACCGATAGATTAGAATAGTGACATGTCTCCACTAATTTGTCATCCAATTCGTGAAAAATAGATTGTAAGTGTTCGGGACGAGTGTGAAATTGTTTAAGCATGTTTATGTGATATATTTTTCTATGTCCCTTAATGTCTAAAATGTAGTCAACATCAGAAATTTTGTCAATAACTTTGTAAGGGCCGTTCCATGCAATGAGTAGTCTATTGTCATTACGTGGAAGAAGTACATAAGCCTCATTGCCTGAGAATTTGAAGCAATTGTCTATTCCTATTTTGTAATGTTCGAGCTTTAGCTTTGGCAGCCTAAGGAAAAGCTGTTGCCAACTGGCAAGACTCGATAATCTTCTTACGAAGATTGATGACATATTCATATGATGACTGGGTATCCTGAGTCATCTTATCACCGAGAAGTAAATCTTTTATTAGTCCCATTGGACCTCTTGGTGGTGCGCCAAAGACTATTTCAAACGGGGAAAAGCCCGCCTGTTCATGAGGTACCTCTCGATACGCAAACAGGACAGCTGGAAGTACTCTGTCCCAGTCCTGAGGGGTTTATCCGTAACCTTATGCAATAATTGCTTAAGGGTGCGGTTGAGCCGTTCTACAGCACCGTTACTCATTGGATGATATATGCTGCTAAGGTTTCTATCGATGTACCAAGTCTTCATTACCTCCGTCATAGTATCAGATATAAATTGAGACCCATGGTCTGACAATTGCTTTCTAGTGAAATCTACTCTAGAAAAAATAAGTTGTAATGCCTCAGCTACATCTGCTGTAGTAGTGGTCTTCAATGGGATAGCTTTTGGCCATCGTGTGCATAAATCAATGCAAGTGAGGACAAACCTATACCCTCTGGCTGAAGGTAAGAGTGGACCAATGATATCTATGGCCATTTTATCAAAGGGCCGCACTGAAATATCACAGGCCTGTATTGGAGCAGCGTGAAAAGCTCCTCGTGCTTTAACTTCTTGACAAATAGTAAAAGAGCGTACATATTGTGATACATCGCGTGAAACTCCTGGCCAAAAAAATGAAGATAACACTCGGGATCGTGTGCGAGTGTATCCCATGTGATCTGCATATTGGGAGTCCTGTGCATGTCGTAGAATATAGCGCCTAAATGATGAAGGTACCATCACTTGTTGTTTAACCTGAGACTTGTCCATGAAACATCTGATTAACATATCATTTCTAATTGTAAACCAGTGTTTGTTTCTGTTGCTTGAGGTAACATTATCAAAATTATTAACCAAAGCAAAGCATTTTTTTTTGAGAATTGTCTTCTCTCTGTTTGGTTGCAAAAGACGCTCTATCAATAGGTGAATGAAGATCTGTATCGTCCTGGATATTTGGATCCACATTCTGAGTGTCAATTTTTTCTAAGACTTGAGCCTGGGCTCTAGTTGTCACTGCATTTCCTGTACATAAATTATGTCTTTCCCACTCAATAATTTCTTCAGGTGTGCAGTCCTTACTGCCGTGAATACGACCAACCATCAGATCCATTATTGGATTTTTCAACATACAGACTTTAACAATCCCTGTAAAGAAAGGTGTGTTAACATAAATTATTGTTGTGGGGTAATACTCAATAGTACCCCCGAAAGTCATATACCTAACATATTCATTTGTAGCACAACTTGGGTGAATCAGAGACTGCCTGACTCCGATAGTAATTGATCCAGAATCTCTCAACACTGAGACTACTGAACCATTGACTATCCCTCTGTTAAATATCAAAGAGCCTGTTCCATCATCAGCCGCAAGACTCACTTCTGTTGAAATGTGCCCACAATTCAGTACTGTTTCTTTCGCCTTCTGAAAAATAGGATTACAATCTGGGCAACTATTTGCCACGTTATAATTAATAGCATAGCATGTAGAAGACGACCGTATCTGATTATTATCCTGTGGAGCACTTGGGGTCGTACCAGTAGTGAGTGCCGACCCTGCATTGTGAATATAATGTGATGGTCTGCGTGACTGAGACCGAGAACGAGAATAATTATTAAAGTTATTTCGTTGCCCCCCGTGGTGACTGTTGTGTCTAGGTCTAGAGCCTTGATTATTGTAATTCCATCTGTTACCATTATTATTAGTATTAGAATTATATGATCTATTATGATTTGAATTCTGTTGACCATCGTTATACCGGAATTGAGGTGACTGATTCCTATATTTTTGACAACCTCTGTTAAACTTACTATTATTGTTATAATTATTTCGCCCCTTATGAAAATTATTATTATAACTTCCCCTGAAATGATTTCTATCTAAGCTGTGTGTTCTTGACTTGTCATAACCATGATATGACATATTGGAGGCCACAGGTAAAGGTTCTTTTTTTTGTGAGTTAGATATGCTCGCATTAGGATGTGCGGTACAATAATTTATCGCCATTTCTTCTAAAGCAGCACTGGTAGATGGTTTTCGTTCTTGTAAGAAGGAAAAGAACGGTGGACTGACAGAGGATAGAATCTTAATAATAAAGCCTTTATTGCATCATAGTCACCAGCAATTGTTGGATCAACATTCTCTGTTGCATTTAAGGGCTCACCATCTAATAATTCGTTAAGTTTTAGTGCCCATGCTGATTTTTCCAAGTTATTTGTACCATGGCTAGCAGTAGCATTTTGTGCCTGTAATTTTGCTGTTTCCAACTTGATGAGTGCCAATTCTTTCTCTTGTTGCCTTATAATTTCTTCTTGTTTTCTTAATCTATTTTCTTTATCAATTTCTCTTTTTTCTCTTTCTTTCTTCCTTCTTCAATAGCTATTTTTTTTCGTTCAGCAATTTTTTAGCTAGTTGCTCTTTTTTTTTTCAGTATTGCTCTTTTGTATACTGACGAAGTTCCCGTCCTTTGTTACCAAAATCTATTCCAATCTTAACAAATTGGTCAAAAGTAGCCATATTAATTCAGTAATATGCTTACTCAGACAAATATTTAACTATATGTATGTGCAACAAAGGATAAATACTCAATATACCCTAGTATAATATTCTCTTACTATTAGTTGTAAGTTCAATAACTATTTTTACTCAATATTTTATATCATTATTACCTACTCATAATAAAACACCAATTAGTTACGACACTTATTTATTTATGACGCTGAATTTATTTCATGCATCCAATATTTTCACTTATTACTTATGGGCATCATCCCTCCATAAATATATTAATCAATTATGTTTATAATAGCTAATATAATATCCTATTCCATAACATATTGATGGCGTGATTACCAAACAATTATCAAATAAAAGTTACCCTTCTTTAATATTTTATACTACTATTATGACCTCATGCCCTAGTCATAATAAATAACTAATAGTGAATTAGACCACTAGTGCAACTGATGACATCATTTAAGTCATCTAGTAGTTTAGTAGAAATTAATCAAATTGTTTTATCATTTTATTTTATAATCAATTTATATTATTATATTCATATTATTATTTTATAAAATTACTAATTACAAGACAAATAATAACTAAAGTTTTACAAGACGAGAGAACACCACAATTGACATTTTCCAGACAGAAAAATGCTTACATAAACGAGCAGAAAAATCGGAAGTAGGGTCAAAGTTAAACCAAGTCGAGATTAAACGTACGCAAAAAATGGTGACATAGACATGGACTCATATAACTGACAAATAAGTTACAATTATATAAATAAAAAATAGTAAGGTTGAGAAATGGACATGATAGCTTACGAACAAACGACAAGAAATGAATAAAATGAAACTTAGTACAGCAAAATAAAACAGTTGTTTACAGTACTTCACAGCTAACAATTAAGGTCGAATAATTTCAGATGCAAACGAAGTTGACCATTGGCAATTCTTCAATGGGTTCTTTGCAAAATGAAACTACCCAACTAACCTAATAGAACGGATTCAAATCGACCGACCTCTGTAAGAGATATTGGTTGATTTGAATCTCCCGCCAACCTCCCACGGATACAGAAATTACCACATAAATACATATCACTAAAACATTTAACGGTTAAAATGACTTCAAGAACATGCCTATGAAATTGGCAACATGGACTTATCATGCGTAGTGCATAAAAAATGTACTTAACTTTCGAATCGCGACAATTTCCTACAGAGACAACATGCGCTAATACACCATGGAGCTTGCATACAGTAAGGATGAATGTTTGATATCACTTATTTGCGTTGGTGGAGGCATTGTGAAATGTTTATTTCCAATGTCGTAGACTTGTTGAATTTCATTCAAACGGTACGTTCTTGAATCCTGTCGCTAAGGTAGTGACGTCATGTGCGCATGCGCCAGGAATGTCAATGTCGATCGAAAGGAAATTATGGAAACCTTATATTTTGATTGTAGATTAGATCTTTGACGTGAAATAAAATTTCACAGCCACAACTGGCCACCAGTTGATATAGGGTCTCTTCTTTATCGTGCTGTTCTTGTTATTGGTCAATGATTATGTTGTCTTAGCTCGGTTAGCATACTTGATTGACCATTGTTCTGGGTTCCTTATTGGTTTCATTTATAAGTAATGATAATAGTATTTTCCATACAAAAGAGTGCATCGTGCTTGAATGAGTAATAAATAAAAGGCGTAGCAACGAAACCAACTTTAACTTGATTGATTTTCTTGGTAAGTCCTGATTTGTTTTGAGTCCAACATGGATACATTTTTATTAACGAAAACATATACGAAGACATCCATAATAATCAGTTCATAAATAATATGTAGTATTGCATGCCAATTTAATATGTTACCGTCTGAGTCCAGTTATTTAAATGTCGTCAGAACCTCATGGGACTATATACGCGCACTGTCGCTAAACCGACAGTCGGAAATGAGAACCATTTAGTCTGCGAACACAGATCATAAGATGATCAATAATCCTTCCTTCCATGGTTATCCAATAACCATAAAACAATTCCGTACCTTCGTTATAATAGTAAGGAATGACCCTCTGTCCTCCTTTTCAATATAAATTTTTGGCATCATAATAATTCTAGCGCTGGAAGAAAAAAAACCACGTCTTCACGGATTGACGGTCAGAATATTAAGGGTCAAGTACATTAGTCACCAAACGTGACCATATCAACGCTACCGCGTCACAATCGAACCATGCCATTTGCGTTTACCAAAAAACCACGAAGTACAAAAAACATTCTCTATTAAAAATCTATCAACATCAAAATGCGCACTGCCAACTATAGCAGACGACATCGTTATACATGTCGTAACAGTAGCATACCCGGTAGCAAAATGTAAGAAACCCCATACGGTTGCAGAAGAACTCGTTTTACCATGTGCTATTGATATGGTGTCCATTATGGTTGGAGAGTCCGTGGGAAAACAGCTTTTGCCCAATCCTTTGTCGGACAGTACAATCAGCTGTCGAATTCAAGATTTAGGAGAGGACCTTAATGAACACATTATAGAAAAAATGAGGAGGAAGGACTTTGCTTTGCAGCTTGATGAGGCCACAGATAGCAATAGAGATGCTCATTTAATCTGTTATGTGCGGTTTGTTGATGAAAAAAACGAAATGGGGGAAGATCTTCTTTTTTGTAAGGACATAAATGCAGGTCCGATAGGAAAAGATTTATTTGAAATTGAGGACAACTTCATGGCGGAAAATAAAATAGACTGGGTTCATTGTGTTGGTGTGTGTACCGATGGTGCTCGTTCAATGTCGGGCTGTTACAGTGGCCTACAAGCCCTCTTCCGAGACAAAGCTCCTGATGCTGTTTGGACCCATTGTATTATCCACAGAGAAGCACTGGCTTCACAGCATTTGAGTGTTGATTTGAAAGAAGTCCTGCAAACTTTTTGTCCTTTAAAAGCGAAAGACCTGTAACCACTTAATCCAAAACGTACAAAGAGTTAGATCACGTCAAAATATTTACCTGCGCACAACACAATTAACTGAACTGACCCCGGCCACACAAGTATTATATTGATGCCGTAACCAGCCCGGTTACATGCAGACACTTTTACAAATAAACTATAGACCAGAATCTCCCACCACCAGCCACAGCCTCAAACTGAAGATAAAGATGAGAAGAAGTTGGCGATGGTTAGGGCACACATTAATGAATCCTGTTGATAGTATCACAAGGCAATCCTTGTTCTGGAATCACACAGTAAGAGAGATAAAAGGAGACCAGAAACCACAAGGAGAAGAGAACTGGAAACATAAGTAAAAGCCATAAAGTAGAGATGTAAAGATCTTGAGAGGTTAGTACAAGACCGGAGAACATGACACATTTTTTTAAAGGTCAATGCTCCTTCATGACTTGACGGATGATGATGATGAAGAGAAAAAAAAACAAGATGTTACTTAATATGACATGAGAGACGTTCTTTAAGACACGTTCCTAGATATTACTGGACCACAAGGTCTTTTATACTTGGACATGCGCCGTAATATAACCGTCGGTCTTTGTGTTTAGGTTGAACATGGCGTGCCTAGTGAAAACAAGGCAACGTTTAAATTTAAATATAAATGGGTCACAAATATCAATTAACATGGACTGTCAAACATCTCGCGAATGATAAGAAATTAATAATAATAATATTTTAGTTTACAATGTTTCATGTGTCATATTACAACAATTAAGTTATGAACTTGATTGATGTCGCAGGCAGTAATTATTTATAAAAATATTTAGCTCTGTATGGATTTTCATCACCATAATGCATTAGATAGTTGTCATTGACAGTTGACTAGCTCCTCACAGGCACATAGTGCCGCCACCATTAAAAGTTGTGAAATACACACTTACTTACTCGTTCCTCTTCTACCGTGAGGTGTAGAGGTTTGTAAGAGAGAGCGCCATACTATTCTATCGGCTGTCTGTCTCCTGGCTTGGTTCCATTCTAGTCCTCGGTTCTTCAAAGATTGTCTAATGTTGTCCTCCCAGAGGACTTTGGGTCGTCCTGGAGGTCTGGATCCCTGGCTCTTAGTTTCCCATGCTTACCGTGGTAGTCGATCTACTCCCATTCTGCAAACATGGCCAAACCATCTCAGTTGGGACTGTTCTACTTTGGTCTGCAGGGGTTGGGTTTTAGTCCTTGAAGTATCGTCTGGTTGTTGACCATGTCTCTTCTTCTTACTACAACCTCCTTCCTCAGATACCTCATTTCTGAGGTTTGGATCTGGCTTTTGTTGGTTGTAGTCGTTGCCCATGACTCGCATCCAAACGTCAAGACTGGGACATAGATAGAGCGGTATACAGCCATTTTCGTCTTCTTGTTAACTTCTCTTTTGCTGAGGAATCCTCGATTTATGGCTTGAAAAAGTCTCTCAGGTGCTGCTCTTCGGGTAGCTAACTCTTATTTGATGCATCCTTTCCGGTCTATGATAGCTCTAAGGTATTTAAAGTGGTCGACCTATTCTAGGACATTTCTCCCAAGCGTATTTTGATGTCTTCTTTCTTCTCGTGATATCACCATTGTTTTTGTTTTCGGGCTGCTTATGTTCATCCCTCTCTTCTCCAGCTCTTCCTTCCAGACTTGCAGGTTGGATTGAAGTATTGCCTCTGATTTTGCAATCAGGGCAACATCATCAGCAAATGCTAGCTCTGAAATACAGACCTGTATCATCTTCGAGTATTCCACAGAATACTTTCCTGTCCTCTTCTTACATGCCTTGATGACATCTTCCATGAGGAGTTTGAAAAGATAAGGTGACAGGGTAAAATCACCAGATCTAAGAAGCAAAGATGTATCTTCATCTTCATCACCAATGGTTTCCTCCTCTGTGCCAGTGGTTATCATTTCTGATGCTTGACCTTGCTTACCATCTAGCAGTTCTGACAAATATTCTTTCCATCTTTCCATTACTTCTTTTGGGGCAGTAAGCAATTAGCATTGTTTGTCCTTTAAAAATTTAAAAGGGCAATGTTTTTCCTTTTTCACATTCTTTAGAGTCTTATAGAACAATTTATGGTTTTCTTGCGCATCGTTTTCTAGCTTTTCTTTAAATTCTTCCCAGCACCTCTGTTTTGCTGCAAGCATCTTGTTCTTTGCTTCTGCTCTGAGTATCATATATTCTTTATATTTCTCAGTTTTTCCTGTTGTGTTTGTGGCTCCTAAGTATTATTTCCATGCCTTTTCTTCTCTCTTATTGTCTCTTTAACCTCATCTGTCCACCAAGGTGTCTTCTTTATTTGGTTCCCAAGTCGAATTTCACCACATTCTTCTGCT
Organism: Oreohelix idahoensis; assembly: GCA_024509875.1. Classification (NCBI taxonomy): domain Eukaryota; kingdom Metazoa; phylum Mollusca; class Gastropoda; order Stylommatophora; family Oreohelicidae; genus Oreohelix; species Oreohelix idahoensis. Next base: position 69,302 of record JAMPIV010015422.1, on the reverse strand, counting down.
GCAGCTGTCTTTATGATGTCCTTGAATTTCACCCAGAATGTTTCCAGGTCATCCGGTTGTTATTAAGTGTTTATCACTGCTGTAGCAACAAGCCACTTAAATCTGGTCTTCACTTCTGGCTCTCTCAGCTTGTAGGTCTTAATGCTCGTTTCCCCTGGTCGTTTACTTAGCTTCTTGCGTGGTGTTAGACAGTTCCTAGGCCGAGTAACGCTTTCAGTTGTTCTTTTAATAATTAACAAGTAGTGGTCACTTCCAATCTCTGGCCTCCTCCACACTCTAACATCCCCGACATACTTGAATGGGCTCTTCCTAACTTTGGCATAGTCGATCACTGACTTCTCATTCTTTGTTGTTTCACACCTGGTGTGTACATGTATGCGCTTAAGAGGGAACTGTGTGTTTGTAATGATCAGATTCTGCTCAGTCCAGAATCTAAGGAGTCGCTTTCCATTGACATTATGAGTATCTTCTCCATATCTTCTGATAACTCTACCCCATCTAGCATGGTCATTTCCAGCTCTGGCATTGAAATCTCCGAGCATGATAATTTCATCTAGGCAGTCGTCCACTGTCTTTTGAAGGAGCTCGAAGAATTCCTCCTTGACCTCTGCACGCTCATCTTCATTTGGCCCATTCACAATGTCAAGGTTGACTATGGTTTCTCCTTCTTTCAGTTTTAGGGCCATAATGCGTTCCGAGACAAAGTTCCTTCCCTTGATACTATCCCTTTAGTTTTTGGCCACAATACAACCCACACCCACCTGTAGCTCTTTCAGATGTGGGGACGCCACTGTAGAGCAGCGTGTCGTCATCGAGATCCATAACTCCTTGTCCTTTTTTGTTTGTTTCTGTTAAAGCCAGGATTTATAGTTTGGCTTTCGTCATCGCTTCTATCAGCTCCTCTTCCTTCCCTCTCATACTGCTTGTGTTCCATGTTCCGTATGTCGTAGTCCGTAGTCCGTTCCAGTTCGTCGCCTTTAGAATAAGTCCGGTTTTCTCTCTTATGTTTCGCGTTTGTTTATAAGACAAACAGGTGATTGGCCTGTTGTGACTGTGCATGATGGAGGGGCTGCATCCTAACGGCCTCCATACAGGCCGCCCTCCTCCTTTTTCAGCCGGGCTTGGAATCGGCCTGGGCGTAGTTATTAATCACACCATATACTAGAAATCTCTCTTGACTCCTATCTGGCTGGCTTCTCCTCTCTGTCTGTGTGATGGAAGTGGAGGTACAGAGTCTTTAACACGCCAGTCTTATATCCGAAAATTTTGGGTACGCAAAGTTTATTTTCGGAATTAGTTTATTAACTATACAAATTACCACTATAGTGATGTCTCAGTGTGTATCACTCAGTCCTACGCATCTTTTATTCTTGGGGGGAAAAAAAGGGGGGGGGGGGATATATTATTCAAACAAGTTGTATGCGTTTGTTAATCTTCCTGGTTTGTCGGAAATGTTTGCAACGCAAATTTACGAAGGCAAAGGTACAGAGGAATGAATAGACCTGGTCACCCAGTCATAAGCTGGACAAAGTATTATGAAGTCTCTAACACCTCGCACAGCTGCTACCGTATCTGGAATGGAAATAACTTTAATTGTTGTTTATGTACTGAATGTGTGAGCACGTTTCTTTTTGCATGGGAAATTATTGCGGTATTTTTGTGGTAACGGGAGAGAACCTTTACAGAAACAAGCAATGTATAGTTAGGGCAAGTATTTATTGCAAACCTTTTTTTTTTCCAGTAGCTAATATTAATTTATAATGCGAAGCTCGTAATTTTTTTATGCTTCACTTAAACTATTTATATTTTAATAATTCTAAATTATATTCTGGCTCTTATCTTAAACAAATATAATTTCTAAACCAAACGTAGGCCTTAGCACATACTTTTATATATTTACATACATCTTTCAATGTAAAAATAGACATAACATGTCCGGTACCTACCTTGTTGAACTTGTACATGCGTTTTACATCCGGCGAATGTTCCATCAATAAATCCTTGATATATAAGACTATGATAGGAAACTCTTTACATATATATATATTGTCAAGTGCTTGCTGTGTGTACACATTGACAAATATGTATTACATACACATGGAGCGACAAACATGGCTCGTTTTTCACAGCAAATTGTTAATTCACTAAACTCCAACACGTAAATACGATATCCGACGACTTTATGTCACAAACTTGAGTATAACACAATAACACAGGCAGACTGCCGCTTTGACCATAAATCATCACATAAGAAAAGCACAATGTATGATGTGCATAATTAGAACAGCATCTCATGGAACGAATTTCACAATATCTCCATATATTTCCTATTTTTCTTCAATCATTTCGCCTTCACTCTCCACGTAATCTCTCCTCGCTCTAATCTCTGTCTCGAATGACCTTTTTACCCATGACCCTTTTCACACCTGACCAGTCTTCCCGACCACTTCGTTCACATCAACTCAGCCATGCCCGTGAACTCGACATTAGCGCTTACTGCTACTAATGCATTCATGCCCGCAAGCAAACTTAACATTCACTCACTTCAACTCACAACTTACATAAACATATCTAGTTCCCACCGGAGCATGAGTACTGACATTCATTCTATAAACCGTTCGTGACATCCACCCCTCCCTCTCCAAGTGAAAAACATAGTGGTAGATATCAGGAAACCAACCATCCAAAACCTCTGATTACATATGTGGGCAAAATCTATAGCATCAGTGTGAAAATATGCCATCTACAAATAATCAATAATAACATTCTGAAGAACACAAAAAAAAAAAAATTTAAAAAATTACAATAGAACCGAGTTGCTAGAAAAATACAACAGCAACCATATGGCAAAAATCATGCATCTCTAATTACACACAAAATTAAAGGTGATAACATTACATCAATTTCACCAAATTCTACTATACCAGAGAATATATATTCTATAACCCTGTACTGGATACACAACATATGATAAGAACTTAGCTTATACAAAAATCATGCAGAATACAGTTGACACAACATTACTCATGTACAAGTATCAAATACTACATAGAAATGGTGGTTAAAAAAAAAACACACCCATTTACTACAAGCAAGTGTTCATAATCTAGATAACGAATCTGCAAGAACATTTAATTTACCCTGAATAGGAAAAACAGTGAAGTTGTACTGTTGTAACAACAACGACCACCTTGTTAAACGTGAATTTAGTGATCTAGATGAATTAAGAAAACTCAAAGGACAATGGTCCGTTTCCAGTACAAAATGAGATCCTAACAAATACCTAGAGAGTTTGGAAATAGCCCAAATAATGGCTAAACACTCTCTCTCTATAGTGGCATATCGCGTTTCAGCCGGAAGCAACTTCCTGCTTACATACATGACAGAATGTAGAAACTCATCATGTTCTTGCATAAGACACGCACCAATGCCCACTGCAGAAGCATCAGTTCTCAGTACAAAGGGCTTAGCCAAGTCTGGCAGTAGAAGAATGGGCTCGCTGGAGAATACAGCTTTGATGTTCCTCAGTGCTCTATCACACTCTTCAGTCCAGACCACTCTGTTTGGCGTGCCCTTTTTAGTGAGTGATGTTAGAGGTGATGACAATGAAGAGAACCTGGGGATAAATTTATGATAAAAATTTATCAGACCGAGTAAACTACGTACTTGTTTCTTTGTTTTTGGAGGTTGCAAATTCAAAATTCTTCCAACTGTTTGATCAACTGGTTTTAAAACACCCTGTCCTACCACATACCCCAGAAATGTTAACTCCTGAATCCCCACCTTAATCTTACTGGGTCTTGCTGTAAGGTGATGCACCCGAAGGCATGATAACAGTGACTTCAATCCCTCTACATGTTCATCCTACGTGTCATGAAACAAACAGATGTCATCAATATATGTGATAACATCCTTCTGTCCCCTCAAAAGCATTCTCATCATTCTCACAAAAGTTGCAGGGGCATTCACCAGTCCAAAGCACATATAATTAAACTGGAAAAGACCCTGAGGGGTACAAAATGCTGTAAGTGGCCTAGCGCCTTCTGCTAAGGGAATTTGCCTTCAGCACGGCATTTTTGGGACCGGGTTAGCCTTCCCTCTGACACTATTCAAGAGGCGGAAGTCTATACATATCCGTAGGGATTTATCCTTCTTCCGCACGATGACCATGGGAAATGAGTATGATGATTCAGATGGGGAGATAACACCTAAGCGTAACATATCATTCACTTCTTTTTCAACAGCAGAAGTATAATGTAGTGGAATAGGATATGGTCTCACCCGGATGGGCTCTTCATAGGTCAGTTTAATATCATGCTGAACTAAATCAGTTCTTCCAGGAATATCTGTGAGCACATCTTGAAATTGGCACAGCAGTGACTTCACCTGTTTCCTCTGATGCTGTGGTAGAGATGCAGAGACCTCTACATCTCCCCATGATTCTGAAGCAACCAATGGCAATAGTGGGATCTGAAGATTGACCTCCTCACCTTTGTCTCCATCTTCCTCGATGACTGCTGCACTAGCTACAGTAACTGTACTATCAAGAACAGCGTTCACAACTGGTTCCAGTTCAGTTGGACGTACTACATATGGTTTTAGCATATTAATATGGAAAATCTTCTCCTTCCCTCGGACTAATATCAGATAATCCACATCAGTAATCTTTTTCTTTACTTGAAATGGACCTTGCCAGCTCACTAGCAGGTGATTTTCTTTGGTAGGTAGCAGCAACCATACCTCGCTGCCAGGACTGAGGGATACAAGTTTGCTATTCCTATTGGCGTATGCACTATACCTTGCACCCGATGTCTCTAATGCCTCACGTGCTATCGAACACAATGTAATTATGCGCTCTCGCAAGTCAACGACATACTCATAACTTGACTTGACGCTATCATCAGCATAATTCCCGGTCAGCAAGTCTCTCAAAATTTTCATTGGACCCCGAGGATTCGCGCCAAATACTAGCTCAAACGGTGAGAATCCTGTGCTCTCTTGTGGCATCTCCCTGTATGCAAACAAAACTCCCGGTAGGTATCTATCCCACAACTGTGGAAAATCTCCTGTCACCTTACCTAGCATTCTTTTCAGTGTTCCATTGAACCGCTCGCAGACCCCGTTGCTCTGAGGATGATATGGGGTGGTGAACACTTGGGCTATGTCTAACAGTTTAGATATGTGTTTCATCTCTTCTGAAATGAATTGCCGGCCCCTGTCAGATAAAATCTCTTCAGGAAATCCTAATCTGCTAAATAAGCTCATTAGAGCCTCTGCTATATCCTTTGATGTGATGGATTTCATTGGCAATGCTTCCGGCCACCTCGTACATAGATGAACTAATGTTAGAATAAATCTATACCCCCGATCAGACATAACTGGAAGGGGCCCAATAATGTCTATTGCAACCTTCTGAAAAGGGCGAAATGCCAAATCTGTTGCTACTAATGGTGCCTTGGGAGTCCTTCCTTTCTGGCTTGTCTTCTGACACACTTTACACGACAGACAGTAAACCTTCACATCCTTATTGTATCCACGCCAGTAAAACTGGGACAACACTCTACAGCGAGTTCTTGCAATACCCATGTGACCCGCAAAAGGGATGTCATGTGCTGTCCTTAACACTGTATTCTTCAGTTCCACTGGAATAACCACTTGTGTAATGACTGAATGTTGCTCTGCAAAGCATCTGATTAGAATGGAGTTCCTAACCTCAAACCAGTATCGAGCAGACTTGGTATGCCGTATGTTCTTGGACTCCGCCCACTGAAACAAAGGCAGAAGTGAAATGTCTTTCCTCTGCATGTCTACAAAATCCGATGCTGTAATTCCAGCAACCGTAGGCACTGAAGGTATATTACTGGGTTGCGATATCATAATATTTGCATCATCAGCCTTAGTCTGAGCCCTCGTCATTACTGCGTTAGCAAACAAATTATGCCCATTTTCCCACTCCTCAATATCCTTACTGGTGCAATCATGAACCATATTAACATTTCCAATAATGAGATCAGCGATGGGCGAGTCAAGGCCGCATACTCGAACTCTACCCGACAAGAAAGGGGTGTCGATCTGCACAATCGCCAATGGATAGTACTCGACCTTACCACCAAATGTAATGCATTTTGCCATCTTTCCAATATAATACGTATCCTTAATAAATGTCTTCCTAATGCCAATGGTCGTACATCCCGTGTCCCTCAAAACAGATACAGGTTTATTCTCCACAAAACCCTTATGTAAAGTTAAGGTTCCATTCCCATCAACTGATGAAAGGCAAGGCAAAGTGTGGCCACATATTAAAATAGGCTTACCATCAGGCTCGAACAATGGTCTGCAACCCTCACACTCATCGCTATTAAATGTATCAAGGACAGTAGCTGAATTTGCATGCTCAGTGTTTTCCTTTGGGCTCTCTTTTCGACTGTTTCTTTTCTCATTACAATTGGGGCAGTGGGAATCCGTCTCTTGGCGCTTGTACGGGCTTCTCTTTGGACTGCCATTATAATTTTTCTTTGGGCTAGCATATGGACTTCTTTGTGGGTTGAAGGGACACCTCTCTGGGTCCCTCCTACATTGATAAGATAGATGACGCCTTGAGCCACACTTATAACAACCCCTTCTACTGTAGCCTGACCCAAAAGAAGGGTACTGTCTCTTAGGAGAATATCTTCTGTCCCCATTCCATCTTCTATTTCCACCATCTTTATCAACATATCTGTCTAAGCTGCGGGTCCGAGGATGTATGTATGGCTTCTTTTCAGTTTTGTCTTGAGCCACACAAGCTGGAAAGGTGTCAGCAGCTATCTGCTTGTGAATCGGCTTCCCCGGGTGCGCATTGAAATACTGCTGCCCTAGCTCTGACATAATATTTATATCTTTTGGCTTTCGCTCTTGTAGAAAAGCCACTAACTCTGGATTGCAAGACGATAGAACCTTCTCCTGTAGCATAAGGTCAGATAGACCCTCAAAATCCCTCACAATACCTGATAGTTCAATCCACCTATTGAACAGCAACTTGATTTCCGCAATAAACTTACTAAAGTCATTGCTTGTTGTAGGAATAGCCTCCTTAAATCTTTCACGGTACCCTTGAGCTGTCAGTCTAAATCTTCGAAGAAGTGTCTCTTTCACTGTGTCATAATTCATGCGATCCTCTACTGGCAATGCAAAGACACATTGTAAACTTCTTCCGGTGAGCAGATTATTGAGCAGACTTGGCCAATCTTCTTTCTTAACCTTCCAAGATACTGCTTCTTGTTGAAACCTTTCTAGATACACGTCCATCATATCGACGCCCTCAACAAAGGATGGGAGTCGCAGCTTGAAAGGACGAGTAGACTCCTTAGTAGCTGGTCTAGAACTCGCAGCCTCAAGTTCCAGTTTCTTCAAAGTAATTTCTTTATCCGCTTGAATTTCAGCTTTCCTTGTCTCTTCTTTCTTTGCTTCCCTTTCAGTCTCAATTTCAGCTTTCTTTGTTTCTTCTTTCTTAGCTTCTACCTCGATTTCAGCTTTCCTTGTTTCTTCATTCTTTGCTTCCCTTTCAGCCTCAATTTCTAACTTCCTTAGATCTCTTTCCTCGTTGCGTATCCTCCGTTCCTCAGCATCCGCAAATTTTGTCTCAGCCCATAATTCAAGTTCATCCCCTGATTTACCAAGTGCCTGTCCCTTGGTGATAAAATCCAAGAGGCTAGTCATTCTGCAATATTTATCAACTATGATAACTCTGAAAAAAAAATGATGCAGCCAAAAAAACAATTCAGGAGAGAAGAAGAAAAAAAAATGTATACCACCTGATATGTCAAATGGTGTCTGGAAAATTATAATAGATACCCCTGCACATATGAAGGACGTCTGTCATACACAACAGATTTAGGATAACTCTTCACACTGGGTTTATACACTGGGTCAATCTCTTGTATCAGTCTGTATGCATTACAAACTGTAATAGACCAAAATAAAATGTGTCTGCTTATGTTAACACAAATGGTATGATGATGATTGAAATGATAATCACAGAACACACGACACTACAACCACTGATAGGCCGGTGAAGAAGAAGTTATAGACCAAGAAAGTAAGAATAGACCTTCTATTTACACCCAAACCTATCAAACGAACAAAAACAGGATATCGTAAAATAACTTATATACACGGATAGGAGAGCAAAGGACTGAGAATCGCAACAGAAAAACACCACGAAAGAAAGACTAGTATACAAGTGTTGACTCCATTTTATCGATAAGTTCAGTGAAGAGGTAAATTGAAACGCGAATGGTTAAAACGGAATAAAATGTCAACAAAGTTCTTCAAACGAAAATTCCAACAAGTATCGTTGCATTGGGTGAACTGGGCAAGTATGGGCAGCACACAAGTCGGTGATTACAGTACATATATTTTATTGACGTGACACCAACGAAGTGGAACAAGACAATCATAGTTACAGATGCGAAGATCATACGTCAAAATGTTAATATCACTGTTAATAGTTGTTGTAGATTCTCTAACAGTTAAGTTCTCTTATATTCCAGTGACTAAGGATCACTTCCATTACCATATAACAGACATGGTATTAACGTCCGTTGACCTTCTCCCAAGGACGTTTATTAAGGCAAACGGATTCATTCTCACGGAGCAATAATTTATATCATACTTGTAAGCATCCCAGACTTTCTTCATAAAATTCTTAGATAGCATATCCAATCCAAACAAAGGCAGATATAACAATACAACCGGGTTAGTGTTTCATCTTGGCTAACCTCTCGGTATCCATACCACGACTTTGGCATAGGTAAAACGGCATATTAAACATGTGAAGCATATATATATATTCATTAACTTGATTCCACATATGGATTCTCCCTCTACAAAAGATTCCAAAGGCTATCGACTCCGTGTGTCCAATTCTAGGAATGTCATCTCCGATGAATTCCCGCTAGACCATTAATAGGAGCGGCCTGATACTTTAATTTTACACAATTAAACTTGCCATAAGAAATGGGGCGACACTTACTTCATACATCCACTATTGGCTTCGCCATGAAGACCAATAGATACGAATACAACTGATGGCATCTTCAAATTTGCCAGGAATCAAAGAATAACACTGCGGACATAAATGTCGTCCGAGCTGCGGCTATCATGACGTCACAATCTACTCAACTAGGTTACACGTGCGTCCAAAGCAACTCACACAGCATTGTGCACGTCAGTGCGTGAATCAATCGAACGCACAAATAATATAACTATATAAAACTGGTGCGTACATTTGGCAGGACCGAAGACTTCCCCCGTAGGTAATAAATGTACGTAACAACAAGACAATAAGTAAACAAACTATCGCAAACAACTAACACCAACAATTGTTCCACAAATTACACGAGGCTTCACAACTCCCCAAGTCTTAGACAGATTGGGTTCCCTACAGCGCAATTTGTCTCACAAAACCTATTAAAGACGACACAAGGCAAATTTCTTCAATGAAGAAAGATGGATTGTGCTCACCACTCACAATCACTCTTATACAGAAATTGAAATTAAATACTACCACACAATATAAACAAAACAAAAACAAAACACTGGACAATGAAGTACCACAAGAGCTCTACTCGTGCACCCTGCAGCAAGGGCAAACAGGAATGAATATATGAATATTTAACTAATAACAAAAGCTAATATAAAAATAACATAAGTTTCGAGTACACTGTAGAAGTGATAGACAGAAGGAAGTCTAGATATGACGCAGCAAACTTGTCGTCCTAAAAGGAACTAGTATCAAAATAAACTAAGTTTAGTACACTTTTAAATATAACAGATCATAGGAATAAAATATAACGTTAATTAATCTGCAAAAATGCTATTGAAGAAAGAATGGAGAGAAAAAAAACAACAACAGTGATGCGTGCACCATGGGTTGAGTGATGGTGCCCGTGGTCTGGTTTTGTGAAGTGTGCAGATGATGTTCAGTCAAACAATGATCATACAAAAACAGGGCAATCCACACAAGGACGTCAGTTAACTCACGACGTATAAAGTCAATGATGCTTGTAACAGCTGGTGACGTTTTTCTGTATCATTTATTGTGGACGCCACAGTGACAAAAATGTATACGCAAATATGTAGGTACATCAGACATTCATTATCACAGCAACATAGTCAGCACAGTAATGGACGGTAGACGGCATTATAACAATGATGAGTCATATGCATTTTATACTTCAAAGTGCTGTAAATGTAGTCAGGTGGAAACCTCCATCCTTTTCTATAACAGCCCGGAGATAACCAGATGTATGAGATCAGTTCACTCTCCTTAATCTGACTTCAGCAAGACAGGCACGTCTGCTGAAGTATAAATAATGTCCTCAAAAAAATCCTCTAGATAACAAAAGGTTTCAAACCTAGTTCATGTAGCAAAGAGCAAGTAATGGTCCTTAGGACATGCATCAACCGATGCGGTACAATGCAGCAACATGTGAGCTGAGAAAACATCTCGTGATGACGACTTTCGAAGACAGGTTACGAATCAAATGTCGCTCACGACCAGAAATCGATAAAGTTAATGAAAAGTTAATTTACCTTGCCTTCAGGAAATACACAGAAATACTACGCCTCCCGGCGTGTGGAAATACACTAGAGGTATCATCTCGAATAAACGAAATATCCATTAAGAGGACTTCACATTCCTGACAGAACAAAAAATAGCCGAGACCCTCTCACTGAGGCGTCTTGCTAGCTCTGCAAATCTGCGCTCACTGACTGGTGGGCGGAAATCGATCGACAAAGACCCAAAACTTAGACATGCGCAGTCCAGCGCAAACCGACCACAGTTCAGACAACTTAAGACGCAAGGACCTTTACTAAGAACCAGCTTAAGAATGATTACCTTATAAGGATGACCCAACTGGTTGCCAACCGTTTTCTGAGAAACGCGGCCTAGCCAGACCATACATGGACATGATTCAAGAAAGCATAACAAACTTAACTGCGTTCGATACCAACGCGAGGAGACAACTGCTTACCATGAAAAGTGAATATAAATTTCAAGCAATTGTTGCCCTTGCGTTACAAAATATATATATTGTTCACAAAACGATGTTGCGAGAATTTCTCACGCAACAAACAGAAAACTACCTATTAGTTCCGGGCAATAACCTTATCAAGGAAGAAATAAACAACCAAATAAATTAATTAAAAGAAGTATAGCCTATATATATAAAAGAAAATATCCAGACGCACAAGTCAAGTAAACAGAAGACTTAAAATTTACCAAATTAATAATAAACTTAACTTAACAATTTCCTGTGTCCGCTGCTCCACTTGAGATAGGCGCAGGCTTGGAGTCCTGGTGTTACAGCTCAATGATGGACACCACAAACAACACACTTCACGCTGCAACACAGCACAGTCAAATCGAACTCAGCTCCTACGTGCACCTCAGTACACGGTGAACCTGGATCTTCTTCAGTACTGATACAAGGGGCAGAAAAGGAAAATGCGTCTCTCACTGCTTACACCATCTCCAGGCAAGATGTTATGATTTCAGCCGATCACCATCAAAACAATGGCCTTGTTATTCCATCACAAGACCCAGCAGACGATTTTTCGTGTCAACAGTCATGCCGAACTACACAGCACAGATAAATTGACGACAGATCAGCACACTCGTCACGGGGCGGAATAACATAATATCAGTGCGCCGAGGTAAACAAGACTGATTACCGCCTTTTTATTCTTCGTGCTACTTTCTAAAATAACACTGTCGATTTCGTCAAAACTGTCCCTTCGCCTCTCGTACAGTGATTAAACTATTCTTCGCTCTTAAATATTCAGTCCTTCTGCAGCTATACCATTGCTGACTATCACTGAAATGAAGACTTCAGTTTTGCACATTAAGTTCTTGTGACCTGATTCAAACAAATAGGCCTAGTTCTATGTTCCGCTTGATATAATTTTTCCAACAACAATTCATGAGAAGGCGAAATTGTCAAAAATTCTGCAGAAAATTAGGGGTGGGTCCTCTCTTCCATTTACGAGTCCCCCAAAATTGTCAAGTGCTTGCTGTGTGTACACATTGACAAATATGTATTACATACACATGGAGCGACAAACATGGCTCGTTTTTCACAGCAAATTGTTAATTCACTAAACTCCAACACGTAAATACGATATCCGACGACTTTATGTCACAAACTTGAGTATAACACAATAACACAGGCAGACTGCCGCTTTGGCCATAAATCATCACATAAGAAAAGCACAATATATGATGTGCATAATTAGAACAGCATCTCATGGAAAGAATTTCACAATATCTTAATATATTTCCTATTTTCCTTCAACCATTTCGCCTTCACTCTCCACGTAATCTCGCCTCGCTCTAATCTCTGTCTCGAATGACCTTTTTACCCATGACCCTTTTCACACCTGACCAGTCTTCCCCACCACTTCGTTCACAACAACTCAGCCATGCCCGTGAACTCGACATTAGCGCTTACTGCTACTAATGCATTCATGCCCGCAAGCAAACTTAACATTCACTCACTTCAACTCACAACTTACATAAACATATCTAGTTCCCACCGGAGCATGAGTACTGACATTCATTCTATAAACCGTTCGTGACATATATATATATATATATATATATATATATATATATATATATATATATATATATATATATATATATATATATATATATATATACACACATATACTCTGACAATACGAACCTGACGACGCTTTCTCAGTGACAATTTTCCATAGCGCCAGACTGACAGCCGTTCTTTTTTTGTCCGACAGTATATGTTGGGTAACATTGATAAAAGTAATACACCCACTGACTCTGAGACAGGCATAATCACTGACAGGGATAAAATAAAGGTAAAGGATCCCGTTACACGCCCATTGAGGCATAATGGGAATATGGTGTTTGGCCCATATTTTCTTGACCATCGGCACACTAGGGGTGATGTGGTCAGCATCACGCCGGCCGCCTTAACCTTCTCATAGTTGCTCTGGTACCAAATTGGGGCTGGGTCGACCCAGGAGCCCTTTGCGGCCTAAAAAAATCCCACCTCATCTGGGGATCGAACCATAGACCACTGCGCTAGGAAGCCAGTGCACTAACCACTTTGCTACAGCGCTATTCACTGACAGGGAACAAGACATACATTTCGTTTTATAGGTAAATTTCTAACTGGTGACCGGAAGTAAATTTCATTCAGTCTCTGTTGACATCAGAAGCTGGTGTTTTACAACCATGTATCGGGAAACCAGAGAAAAATTGTCTAGGAAAGTAAACACATTGTCCCGATAGCACATCGCGTAAACAGATCGAGGGGGTTATAGGAAAAGAGAATCAACCCAAACTCTCTGGCAATACACACACATAGTGCAGGTAATACAACCATCAAGAAAGGATCAGCCAAGCGCAGATACATCTCATGGGACTCGAGAACAACTCACGGCTTTTGTATTTCAACTATACATTTAAACTCTACACAAGCAATTAGATATAATATTCTCTAAAATTAATACAATTACTTACTTAGTCGTTCCCTTTCTACAGTGAGGTGTAGAGGTTTGGAAGAGAGAGCGCCAGACTACCCTATCGGCTGTCTTCCTCCTGGCGTGGTTCCATTCTAGCCTTCGGTCCTTCAAAGATTGTCTAATGTTGTCCACCCAGCAGACTCTTTGTCGTCCTGGGGGGTCTGGATCCCTGGCTCTTTGTTTTCCATGCTTGTCGTGGTAGCCGATCTTCTCCCATTCTGCAGACATGGCCAAACCATCTTAGTTGGGACTGTTCTACTTGGGTCTGCAGGGGGTGGGATTTTAGGCCTTGACGTATCGTCTGGTTGCGGACCATGTCTCTTCTTGTTACTTCAACCACCTTCCACAGATACCTCATTTCTTAGGTTTGGATCTGGCTTTTATGGGTTGTAGTCATTGCCCATGACTCGCATCCATATGTCAAGACTGGGACATAGGTGGAGGGGTATACAGCCATCTTCGTCTTCTTACCAACCGCTCTATTGCTGAGGAATCCTTGATTTATGGCCTAAAAAAGTCTCCCCGCTGCTGCTTTTCGAGTGGCCAACTTTTCTTTGATGCCTCCCTTTCGGTCTGTAGTAGCTTTGAGATATTTAAAGTGATCGACCTGCTCCAGGACCTGTTCTCCCAGCTTAATCTGATGTCTTCTTTCTTCTCGTGATATCACCATGGATTTTGTATTAGAGCTTTTTATGACCATCCCTCTCTTCTCCAGCTCTTCTTTCCAGACTTGCAGGTTGGATTGGAGATGTGCCACTGATTTAGCAATCAGGGCAACATTATCAGCAAATGCCAGCTCTGAAATACATACCTGTCTCATCTTCCAGTACCCCACTGAATACTTTCTTGTTCTCTCCTTACATGAATTGATAACATCGACCATGAGGACTATGAAAAGATAAGGTGACAGGATATCACCTTGTCTTACACCAGTGGTGGTCCTGAACTCTTCTGACTTATGGTTTGCTGTCCTCACATAATTTCTGCAAGACGTGTAGAAGCTCTGTATAGCATGAATCAGAGGTGCCGGAATGTTCTTCCTTGCCAAACAGTCCCAAAGTTTGCTCCAGAGGACCCTGTCAAATGCCTTGTCCAGATCTATGAAACAAAGATGGATCTCACTCTTATACTCAAGGGCCTTTTCACTCAGCTGTCTGAGTGTGAAGATTAGGTCTATATTAATACAATTACCATCTATTATCCCCTGTCTAAGATGATCTAATCTAATTTAATATTTAGAGAAAACAATACTTATAAAATATTTAGTTTGATTTTATTGTCACATGATCTCTAGTTTGAGTTAATGTTCTTATTTTATTTCAAATTGTTGAACAATAATTAATGTAAAAATCACGTTTTGTTATAATTCTATAATATAACTACAGAGTAGTGTCTCATTCATAATTGACAGTTTTAAATGTTTTGTTATCATTATTTAATACCCATCTCATCAGTAGAACACATTTTACCAATCCTTGACACTATACCTTAATTTCAACTACATTCTAATCCTCCACTACAGGATTAGGAGTGGGTATGGTAGAGTCACAGTCTATCAGAACTAATTTTCCAACCTGATCCACATGCAGTGGTCTCAGATACTTCAGGAATAGCCGTGATAGAGATACAGACCTGGAACAGGTCGTCTATTCTTCGTTCTCTTTGTCTATCGCTTTCTCTAAGTGTTGTTACACAGTTTCTGTGATGGATTTCGTATTCACGTCACCAGCATTACATTTTATTAAGAGAAATTTCTTGGAGAGCTATTAAATCTTTTACTGTTGCCATATATTATCCATGACACCTTATGCTGGGGTTTTGTCTGAAAGTAGGTGTTGGTCACGCAGAGGTCATGGTGGACGCACAACTCTAAGAGCCGTTGTCCATTTTCATTCATCTTGCCAATACCAAACCTGCCCAGACATGAAGGCCATGAAACATTATCGGCACCCACTCTAGCGTTAAAGTCACCAAGGAGAACAAAGTCAAATGACTGGTTTGACGCTTCATCAGATGTGATGGCACCTGTTATTGAAGCTAAGCGCAGTGCTATGAATGAATACAAACGTTCACCGAGTGCCAGAACCCTACAGATCCTGAGGGCTACGAGAAGCAAAGTTCAACAAACTGCTCGACGCTGTGCAAATGACTATTGGCTCCAGCTCAGTGAGAGCACCCAGATCGCAGCGCAAACAGGCAACATTAGACAAATGTATGACGGTATAAAGAAAGCACTTGGCCCCCATAAAAGTAAGACGGCACCGCTAAAAACCATCAGCGGAGAGAAGCTAACCGATAAGGGTAAGCAGATGGAGAGGTGGGTCGAGCACTACTCTGAGCTTTACGCTAGAGACAATACCGTTACGCCTGCAGCCCTTGATGCTGTCAATAGTCTGCCAACTATGGAGGAGCTGGATGCCGAACCAACATTAGAGGAACTCAGTAAGGCCATTGATAGCTTGGCCTCTGGCAAAGCACCAGGCAGTGATGGGATTCCTCCTGATTTAATCAAATGCTGTAAGAGCACGCTATTATATCCCCTGCATAGGATGCTGTGCCAGTGCTGGGAAGAGACAACTATTCCTCAAGACATGCGAGATGCCAAGATTGTAACACTGTATAAAAATAAAGGAGACAGAAGTGATTGCAATAACTACAGAGGCATCTCTCTTCTTAGTATTGTTGGTAAGGTTTTTGCCAAAGTCATCTTAATGCGACTACACAAGTTAGCTGAGCGCATATATCCAGAGGCACAGTGTGGATTCCGAGCTGGCAGATCAACAACAGACATGATCTTCTCTGTCCGCCAGCTTCAGGAAAAATCAAGAGAGCAGAAAAGACCATTATATATCGCCTTTATAGACCTCACAAAAGCATTCGACCTGGTTAGTAGGGATGGACTCTTTAAAATCCTCCTGAAAATAGGCTGCCCTTCTAAAATGCTGGAAATGATAAAGTCATTCCATGACGACATGAAGGGAACAGTCCAATATGCTGGAAGCACGTCACAGCCCTTTGATATACGAAGTGGCGTTAAACAAGGCTGTGTTCTGGCTCCGACCCTCTTCGGAATCTTCTTTGCCTTACTCTTGAAACATGCATTCAGAGATGCAACTGAAGGAATATGCCTTCACACTAGGTCAGATGGCCGTCTGTTTAATCTTTCAAGGCTGAAGGCAAAAACAAAAATCAGAAGGGTCACTACAAGAGACTTGTTGTTCGCTGATGATGCTGCAGTCGTCACTCAAAGCCAACAGGAGCTTCAGAGCTTGATGAATCGCTTCACTAAAGCATGCAAGGACTTTGGCCTCACAATAAGTCTAAAGAAAACGAATGTGCTGAGTCAGGATGTGGGTGCTGCACCAGTTATCACTATCGATAACTATGAATTGGCAGTGGTGCACCACTTCACATACCTAGGGTCTACCATCAATGACAAACTCTCACTGGATACAGAAATCGACAGCCGCATTGGCAAAGCTGCAGCTACCTTTGCCCGCCTCACATCGCGTGTTTGGGGAAACTCTAAACTCACAATGAAGACCAAAGCTGCGGTATATAATGCCTGCGTCACCAGCACACTCCTATATGGCAGCGAGACCTGGACGACCTATGCTAAGCAAGAAAGAAGGCTCAATACCTTCCATTTGCGGTGTCTACGCCGCATCCTCGGCATCTCGTGGAAAGATAAAGTGACAAATGTCGAGGTGTTGTCACGTGCTGGCCTTCAAAGTATGTATACGCTGCTTAGACAGCGCAGACTTCGCTGGCTTGGCCATGTTCGCCGCATGGAAGATGGTCGCATCCCAAAAGATATCTTCTACGGACAATTAGCAGATGGCAAGAGAACAGTTGGGCGACCACAGCTGAGGTTCAAAGATGTGTGCAAGAGAGATATGAGGGCACTGGACATGGATCCAGCAACATGGGAGGATGAAGCTGCTGATCGCACTAAGTGGCGATGCTATTTACGGCACCACCTCAGATTGGGCGAAGAGAGGCTCACACAAGAAGCAGAGGTGAGGAGAAAACGTCGAAAGGAGCACCAGGAAAATAAGCAGCTGAGGGCTGCCACCTCAGGGGCGCATTCCCATAGTCAGTTATGACTGAAGGGGCTATTATTATTATTATTATATTATCCACATTCTCTAGGAGACTATCAATTATCTACCTTTCCTTCACCACAAATAGTGAGCGAATCAACTAAAGATATTTCTACTCGCGATAATAGCTCAACTATATATATATATATATATATATATACACTCACACACATACTCTGACAATAGGAACCTGACGACGCTTTCTCAGTGACAATTTCCCAAGCGCCTGACTGACAGCCGTTCATTTTGTGTCCGACAGTAAATGTTGGGTAACATTGATAAAAGTAATACACCCACTGACTCTGAGACAGGGATAAAATAAAAGGTAAAGGATCCCGTTACACGCCCATTGATGCATATTGGGAATATGGTGTTAGGCTCATATTTTCTTGACCATCGGCACACTAGGGCTGATGTGGTCAGCATCACGCCGGCCGCCTTAACCTTCATAGAGTTGCTCTGGTACCCAATTGGGGCTGGGTCAACCCAGGAGCCGCTTGCGGCCTTAAAAAAGTCCCACCTCATCTGGGGATCGAACCATAGACCACTGAGCTAGGCAGCCAGTGCACTAACCACTATGCAACCGCGCCATTCACTGACGCGTTTCAAACATCCTATTGAAAACTAAAGATATTTCTACTCGCCATAATAGCTCCACTCTATATATATTTATATATATTGGAGCTATTATGGCCAGTAGAAATATATTTAGTTGATTCGCTCACGTTTTGTGGTGAATGAAAGGTAGATAATTGATAGTCTTCTAGAGAATGTAGATAAAATACGGTAACAGTAAAATAATTAATAACTCTCCAAGAAATTTCTCTTAATAAAAGTTTATGTAGGTGGCGTGAATACAAAATCCATGACAGAAACTGTGTAACAACACTTAGAGAAAGCGATGGACAAAGAGAACGACGAATAGACTGTATCTCTATCACGGCTATTCCTGAATTATCTGAGACCACTGCATGTGGATCAGGTTGGAAAATTAGTTCTGATAGACTGTGACTCTCTCTCTCTCTCTCTCTCTCTCTCTCTCTCTCTCTCTCTCTCTCTATATATATATATATATATATATATATATATATATATATATATATATTTGAAAAAAACTAGCAGGACGTTACTGGTAAGAGATTTCAATGCCTACCACAATGCATGGGATAACAACAGTAATGATCCAGCTAGAAAAAGACTGTTGTATTACAATGAAAGAGCTGAGCTAATAATACTAAATGATGGCTCAATCACAAGAATTAACCCATGCAGCTGTGGAGTAGATACAGCAGTAGATATAAGTATTTTTACTCCAAACCTAACCTCTGCTAATTGGGAAGTACTGAATGACTCCAGCTCAGATCACTTGCCCATAGAAATAAACCTAAACGACAAATACAGACCTAGTCCAAAAATCTCCAAACCTACATTCAACTTCAAAAAAGCAAACTGGAAGTCCTTCCAATTAGAACTAAGTAAACTAAGCGCAGAACAAATTGAGTCTAAAAGTGTAGATCTATTTGCAGAAAGATTAACAAATGAGATTTTTAAAATAGCAATAAAATATTTGCCACACAGGAATATGCGTCGTCACTTAATACCAACATAAAAAGGTCAAGATGGGAAAAGAATCAAGGATAAAAATCCAGTACCATGGTGGACAGACAGAGGCCCAAAACAACTAAAATTGAGGGAGAATATTTTGTCAAACCTTAAATCATAGGACACAAATAACTACAGTTTGGAGAAAACTAAAAGCAATTAAAGGAGGAAACAATAAGAAATTTAAAAGCCCAACAATTAAAATCACACTCAGAGCTGAAATAGATAGAGAAAAAGCTAACATACTAGCATAACAATTCTATCAAGTTAGTTCAATAGACAGTCTAGATACGGCAGAGATAAATTGGCGAAATTAAAAGACGAAAATACGGAAAGCACACAATACGCTAATTATTTAAATGCAGACATTACAGTTGATGAAATAGAAACAGTTTAAACAGAAAAAACCAATACCACATCCCGACAAGAAATTCTTAGATATGAAATCCTCAAAAAGGTACCAAACACCACTCTAAGGGTGATTGCATCCCAATACAACAAATTCTGGCACACGTTGAAAATCCCATGTTCATGGAAGACAGCAGTAGTCATCCCCATACTAAAGCCAGATCACGAAACACATAAGGTCATCTCATGCAGGCCAATATCGTTAACATCGCACCCAGAAACAATTTTCCAGACAATAGTAAACAACCAATTAAAATTTCACTTAGAAAAGCACAATTTGTACAGTTCAAATCAGGCGGGCTTTAGAAGCCATCATAGTGCAATAGAGCAACTGTTGAAGCTGGATAACACGACGCAAATCACGTAGATCAAATTGGTCAAAAAAAACACTACAACCGACTTGCACGCTTTGCCCTAGGTGGGTTTCCCCCAATACGATGGAAAAAGTTAAAATGTGGACACTACGGTCCATGGAAACATGTTTTTAAAGCTTAAAAAACTTATTGTGCGAATGACATAAGGGACTCTCGTATGTAGCTGGAACATGATGTTAAAACAGGCTTCAAGAAGAAAGAAATGATATCAGCAATATTCGTTGATGTAGCAAGAGCACATGTTGAGTGTTGGAGGGAGGGTGCAATATATAAGATCAGGAAATTAGGTATAGTAGGTAGAACTTATAATTTTCTAGAAAACTTCATGCAGGATAAATATTTCACGGTACAAATAAACAATGATAGATCCGATGTTTATGAACAACAGAATGGAATCCCACATGGATCAGTAATATCAATATCAATATTTACGATTAAGATCAACGACCTAGGAGACGAGTTTAAAGACTCAAAAACCAACTTCTCTTAGTTTGCCGATGATGCAGTGATATGGAGAACTGGAAGAAATCTTCCATTTATCTATAAAACAGTACACAAAACAATAGATAAAGTATCCGGCTGGATACAAGAGTGGGGAGATAATCTAAACGTTAGAAACCAGTACTGGAGTACATAGGTCACATCAAAAAGAAAATGATAGGTTGGTATAAAAGCTATGACCCTTTTCACTTTTGTTTTGTAATGTACCTGTACAAAATTTTATAAATACTAGGTACACAAAATTTATTTACAAAACCTTTCCACATTTCCAGGGCCCTGAATAACATGATCTTCAGTTGAGGGCGTGTAATTAAAAAAAACATAATTGAAATTAACATTAATGAGCAAACAGTATGTACAGCAGAAACAGCTAGATTTCTGGGTACGATACTAGACAAGCAACTAAACTGAAGAAGACACATAGACTTAATAATAGAAAACAGTAGGAGACTTATTAAAATGCTAAAATATATGAAAAAATGTGGTTAAGGAGCCTGCAATAAGACAATGATTACCTTCTATAAATCATTTATTATGGGTAAAGTTGACTATGCCAGTGTGTTCTATGCATCAGCCGCTCTTATCAATAAGAAAAAAACTAGACAGTCCAAAAACAGGGACTGTCAATAATAGCAGGTGCTTTAAAGAGAACATCAGTAGAGGCGTTAGACGTAGAGCTAGGCATCATACCCCTGGAGCTAAGGAGAAAAGAGCTAAGATTCAACTACTTGGCAAAAGTGGCAAAAGATCCAACACACCCTGCACACAAAACCTTTGATAGGGGTAACCAATTCATAGGCCACATTCCATTAGAATATAATAGATACCCGTCATGGTGGAAAACAATGGGAGAAGTGGATCATCATCCAAAACTATTTAACATGACAAATAGTAGTGTTCAGTAAAAAGCAAAGATCCCACCATGGTAACTGTTGCAGCCGGATTTGGCCACCACGTTGTTACTGGTAGTTTGGTTCCCCTCTAGATAAAATGGATAACTTCTTCTGAACTGTCGTTGTTACCGCTCTTCTTTCGTTGTTACCTCTATTGTATTGGGGTTGCCCAAGTCGGGCGCCACATTGTTGCTCAGTGTATTTGGTTATAAATAACTCTCTAGGTTAGAGCTTATTGTGCCTTGTTGGTAAACGCGAATGATGGGGCAAACTTGTATAACCTTCAACATTAATCAACTGGATAAGTCCGTGGTATTCAGATTCCAACGAACACATTTTAATTACGGCAAGACAATCCATCAAAATACAGTTCATCATCATAATGCAAAAACATAATAAATCGTCATTTTAGTTTACCTCCTTCAGTCGTCATACCGTCAGGTTATTTACAAGTGATTCCGTGGATAGGTAATCCGGTAACGAATAACTTGACTGATGCGATTAATGTGACTTTGGATACTTATTCATTAATATTGCTCCTTGTCCAATATCCAAATAATAAACGTATTCCATTTCCTCAATGAGACGTACAATCGTATCCACATCAAAATAGGCAGACCCCTGTGCCTTATCATAAATAAATCCTTTACATAAATATCATTATCACGGGAGACTTCAAACTTGCGTCAGTCTGGGACCAAGGTTAACAGAATAAGGGTACAATTACAATGATGTCACGTGCTAGCTTATCAACGCGACACGTCATCTTAAAACTAAGCAACTTATGCTCTTCGCTTTCAACACCGTGAATCGCGGAAACATATTATACATTAATTACATTAATTACATTTAAAAACCCAAAATGTGCAACTTTTACCCGAGCTCACTACAATAGTGGCTAATATCCTAAATCCTATCGTAACATCCCCTTTCCGACGGGGTAAAAAAAAATCTATTCTATAGATTTTTTTTCCCATAGTTATTTGAAAAAAGTAAAAATTTAACAGATTATCGATCTACGTATCACGTAACATCGTCGAAAGTTGTAGTCAACTTTAGTTCATGTCAATAACTACAAAAAAAAAATGTCAAGTTAACAGATAGAATTGTCAACTGTCAGAGTGTCGACTAATAATAAAATAATTATGTCTCTAAATAAAATTATATCGTCATTAAGAAGAGTAGGAAGTCATAATCAATATTATATTATTGAACAATAAACTATAAGATTAACTAAATGTAGTGTGTGAAGTATGTTATATAAATATAAATATACCTAAGTGAAATAAAGTAAGGTTTAATAGTTAAGGAAGGTAGAGAAAAGTAAGGAAAAATAAGGAAAAGTTAAGAAAAAGTTAAGAATGTATGTAAAGAAAGTAATAATAAGTTTATAGATTTGGATAGAAGAGATGTGTGTAAATTAACCTAGTAATTACTGTTAATCACGTATTAATATAAAATGTTCATAACTATATAAATGAATATAATAATCTACAATTAATTAATTACATAACTATACTATATTAGTGTGTGATACTGTATGTATAGAAATAACTATCTTCTGTTCATTTTATTGCATCAGAATAATTCCTCGAAGTAAGTACTGTTAATTTCCACGAATACACTTTCCTTCTTTCGTATTGTTCCATCCATGATACTTCATATAATCCTGATTAATCCTTATTTACGACGAAAGTAAATGAAAACACATCTGTAAGTCAAATTGCTCCTATTTTCCTTTTGTGCTTCGAATGAATAAAATTTGAAGTCGCTTGAGTTACGTAAGGACACTAACCAAAAACCATGAACATTCAAACGAGGTCAATAATGTCAAGTGATTATTTGAAACGAACTGTTATTATCTTGAAAGTACGAAGACTGTTTATTTGTCACTTTATTTGACCTGGGATGTTGTAATGTTTTTATTAAATTGACATTTCATCACGAAAATTCTTGTTTCGTTTGTGAAAGACTTGATTTGTTTGTTCATCATCAATTGTAGGTTTAAAGTCTCTCGACTAAAGCTCTGTAAGTTTCAGCATAAAAACCAGTTTGAGCGTATTGAGTTATTTCTTGTCCATCGTTTTGTGACAAATGATTGCGTGACAAAGTATCCGCTACCACATTTTCGTGTCCTTGACTTGTCCCGAACGTAATCTTGATCAGATAGAATTGATGGCATACTTGAATGTTAACCATCAGTAGCTTGTACTAATGTCCCCAGAAGCAAGAATTTCAATATCATACCAAGATATGGGATGTCACAGGAGATCTTGACATATGGAATCGTAAATTAGTCATATTCCCCGATCTTGAAACCGTTTCAAACGTAAAATTGGTTATGACGTAAACCAATATCAACGTAGAAATTGCCTGCATCTGACGAAAAATAGAAAAACTGGTAAAATCGGTTAACCTCAAAATAGGAGGTTTAACAAAATTTTCATAACAATTTAATGAAAATTGTATTGCAAGTATCGGTCCACGTGCCATTCATAGGCATATCTGTCCTCAACAGTGAAGACAAGACACTAGCTAATGCTGCATTGGCTGAACATGAGTAGAACAATCAACGACATTACTGTCCAACGTAGGCATGAGAAAAATCAACGTGAAGACAAAAATAGAAAGTGTAATAGTAGACAAGATAAAGAAATTTTATATAAAAGAAAAGTTCATACTAATCCACCCATGTAAGAATAGAAAACTAGGAAAGAAGATAGACGATGACTGCATATGCTGAGTCATCAAAGAATGTGATCCTAAATCCAAGTATGAAGGCTAATATCTGTGTGAAACAGAATCAGGTACGATCTGTAAATGGAGAGGATGGTGATGACAACATACACAATTGTCACGCTCGACAACCATATTGATACAGAAGGTAACCAGCGCCTCACTATTCTGACCATTGAATGATGGCAGAAGACGAACAAACTTAACGTTTGCTGTATAATTAAAGAAATTCCCAAGTGCCTGCCATGTAGTACCTTGTGGCAGATTACGCACTAGAATGGTGCGAGAAAATGCACCTTTTTCAATATAGGTAGTCTCATTGTCACGAAACTGTGAACAAAGAAGATACGTATTTCTAGTTATATCAGAAGAATTGACTTTTCCCTTTCTCATATATGTAGTATTCTTGTTAGCTGATGTATCATCCTGATTGAACTTAGGATGACACATGTAAGTATATGAGGCAGTAGATTTCCTGCATGCCGGAGACACTTCCTTGCTGTGCAAAGTAAAAACTTTGCCGACAGACTTATATGTCTGAACTTTATTATGCAGGTTCATGTTAACCCTAACATTATTTCTATTTTTAGTAAAGTCATAGGGCTGCAACAACGTGGCCGCCAGTAGTGCGGAGAACGAAACAGCAAATTAGCGACCAACGCAAGGAGAGAAAGAAACAACAAATTGGCGAAAAACATTTTTCCAAGTCCTACAATGAGAATGTAGTTAATATATGGCAACAGTAAAAAATTTAATAACTCTCCAAGAAATTTCTCTTAATAAAATGTAATGCTGGTGACGTGAATACGAAATCCATCACAGAAACTGTGGAACAACACTTAGAGAAAGCGATGGACAAAGAGAACGAAGAATAGACGACCTGTTCCAGGTCTATATCTCTATCACGGCTATTCCTGAAGTATCTGAGACCACTGCATGTGGATCAGGTTGGAAAATTAGTTCTGATAGACTGTGACTCTACCATGCCCACTCCTAATCCTGTAGTGGAGGATTAGAATGTAGTTGAAATTAAGGTATAGTGTCAAGGATTGGTAAAATGTGTTCTACTGATGAGATGGGTATTAAATAATGATAACAAAACATTGACAACTGTCAATTATGAATGAGACACTACTCTGTAGTTATATTATGGAATTATAACAAAACGTGATTTTTACATTAACTATTGTTCAACAATTTGAAATAAAATAAGAACATTAACTCAAACTAGAGATCATGTGACAATAAAATCAAACTAAATATATTATAAGTATTGTTTTCTCTAAATATTAAATTAGATTAGATCATCTTAGACCGGGGATAATGGATGGTAATTGTATTAATATAGACCTAATCTTCACACTCAGACAGCTGAGTGAAAAGGCCCTTGAGTATAAGAGTGAGATCCATCTTTGTTTCATAGATCTGGAAAAGGCATTTGACAGGGTCCTGTGATGCTGCACTGTAATTCTGTCCTTCAACAGGCCCGATTTTGTTCTTATATTTTGTATTTTCATCATTTTTTCTTCTCATTTGTATGTATATCGTGTTTGGTAATTTTATGTAAGTAATTTAATGGGTTCGTTTATGACGGTAGGTTTATTTTACACTCGACAAGTTTTACTTTCTTCTGATTTTCCGCGATTTTTCGTGTTTACGGAAATCGCTATTTTTCGGGCACGCCGGTATGACGCGTCAGAAACGCACGTGGACGTGATGTCATTCATGGTTATGGACACGCGGTTTGCGTTGTTTTCAAATCTGATTGGCGCAGCTCATAGTTATGTTTATTTTTCTAAGCGTTTCCATTGGCCCGAGTGCGTAGATTATTGAATATGCGGGGGTGGCCCCCGGTGTGTATAATAGCCAGTTAAACGGCGGCCAAGTTCTCTATCGTAAGAAATACTGTCAGCCGTCAGACTTCGTTTTATCGTCTCCACTGTGGGAAAACAGCGAAAATCGGTATGTAGGATTTTATTAATCGTTTTTCTTCTTAGTGGGTTTTTGAGAATTTCGCCCGTAGTTAATTTCTTCGGGGACATTAACTTTTTAGTTCTAAAGGATAGTGCCATTCATTATCATCTTTGACGAACGATGTAAATGTAACAGTGTGCTTATTCTTTCTATGATTTTGGCAGTAGATAGGAGCGTGTGAAGTTATAAGCTACACGTGTGCTCATAGTTGTAGTATGTTGTGTAAAACCACCATTTATTCCAGAGTATTTACAAATGTAATTTTATTAGGAAATCGATTGTGTGTATGGTAATTTTTTGTGTGCCTTAAATGTGGTAAATGCAGTCGGAAGTTACAGATTATGTTATCAGTGAATTGTACTGCTTAGAGGAGTAAACTATTCCTATAGCGAGATTTTATTTAATTTTGGGAGTAAGTAGGAAACCTCATGGGTAATGTTAAAAAGGAGGCCACGGGATTTCGGACAAAGGATTTCCTAGGTTGAATGTTTGAATACGTGGGTAGCCACGCGTACCAAATAGATAAGAGGCAGACAGGTGGGAGGTTTCTGTTTACTTACCTTGTAGATTATAGTTGAGAGAGAGAGGGGGAAGGAGTGAGAATGAAGAGACCCGGGGAATAGAAATATTCTATGTATCGGTTTTTTTCAGAACGAGAGAAGGGGAGGAGTAGGAGTAAGATTGAAGTGACACGTGGATAGTAGTATTTTATGTATAGTTTTCAGAACGAGAGAAGAGTGAGATTTAAGTGCCACGTGGGTAATATTAATTTTTGTATTGTTGTACATGACGAGTGAAGTATTGAGTAGGGGAGTTAGGTTAGAGATGCGTTATGTTGGAATTGTTATACAATAGACGCATCTTCTTTTAAATTTCAGCGAGTCACGGCGGAAACAGTGGGAGAGCATAATTTTGTCAAATAAAATTATCCACCGAAAAAAGACATATCTCAGGGTCAGAGTACTCGAGTTATCGTCAGGAGCAACAGAACATAACCTAAAAGGTCTATTGCAGTGAAGTTCAATTCTTCAGCGAGACTGGTTTCAATTGCGTCCAGCCAGAAATCTAGGCCGTGTTTTCCTCTTAACTCCGGAGCGGGTCGAAAGAGGGAAGCTATTCAGCAGCAGAGAAGTTTTTTTCGATAGTTAATCAAGTACCTCATGCTTGCCGCCAGAACCTCGTCATCATCATCGCAGAATTCAGGAACAGGTGATAGGGTTACGATACCTGGGTCTTGAAAGTAACGAGAGAAGAGCGTAACGGAGACGCCGCATCATCAGTCGTCGAGTGTTGGAGAGACACTGAGACCAAGGGAGAGAGAGAGAGATAGAGAGAGAGAGAAGGAGGGAGAAAATAGACAGGACCAGTAGGGTTTGTTCAGTGTCCACTCGAAGGATAGACACTGAGCCATTGTGTTACTCCAAGTCTATTATTTTTAGCATTTCTAGTGGTGTTAGTTAGCGGCGCATATCGCCTAACAAGTGGAAAGCTGTGTAGACGTTTCGTTGAGGAAGAGTCAACCGGACTGAGACAGTAGAATCTTAGTGGTATTAGAGAGTGGAGGCTAAAGTTGACAGCCACACCAGATCAGAGTACTTTAAAGAACTAACCATTTTTATTGTTCCTCAGCAGGGTGACAGAAAGAGTGAATGTGATTGAGGTCTGCTTTTTTAAGTGTCTTGCAATTTACTCGTTACTTGTTTTCAGGCCGTGCAACAACGCACGCTATTTATGGGATTGCTTGATGATGAAATTTTAATGCTTAATTTTTGGAAATAAATATATATAATATATTTACTGGATCAGCTTCTACTCTTTACTATACTTACTTTATGTCGTCTGTATAGTGGTGTCTGTAGTCGTTTTATACACCTTATCTCCTTGTATTTAAAGGGAGTCAGAGGAGGGTGAAATTATAGCCATTTTTGAAGTCACGAAGCGGCAAGGGGAAAATCCAATCCTGGTTCTATCCCTTGAGCCAATAGTCTCATCTGTCCACAGGTATGCCATTTTTGATCTAAATTCTATTTCCTCAGACTTTTCTCATACTAGGGTCTTGCTTTCATTCAGGCAAACTCTATAAACTTAAAACCACTTCGTGACAGGTCCCCTTAAGCAAACTTTGGGACAGTTTATTAAGGAAGAACATTCCGGCACCTCTGATTCATGCTATACAGAGCTTCTACACGTCTTGCAGAAATTATGTGAGGACAGCAAACCATAAGTCAGAAGAGTTCAGGACCACCACTGGTGTAAGACAAGGTTATATCCTGTCACCTTATCTTTTCATACTCCTCATGGTCGATGTTATCAATTCATGTAAGGAGAGAACAAGAAAGTATTCAGTGGGGTACTGGAAGATGAGACAGGTATGTATTTCAGAGCTGGCATTTGCTGATAATGTTGCCCTGATTGCTAAATCAGTGGCAAATCTCCAATCCAACCAGCAAGTCTGGAAAGAAGAGCTGGAGAAGAGAGGGATGGTCATAAGTAGCTCTAATACAAAACCAACGTGATATCACGAGAAGAAAGAAGACATCAGATTAAGCTTCGAGAACAGTTCCTGAAACAGGTCGACCACTTTAAATATCTCAGAGCTACTACAGACCGAAAGGGAGGCATCAAAGAAAAGTTGACCACTCGAAAAGCAGCAGCTGGGAGACTTTTTCAGGCCATAAATCAAGGGTTCCTCAGCAATAGAGCGGTTGGTAAGAAGACGAAGTTGGCAGTATACCGCTCCACCTATGTCCCAGTCTTGACATATGGATGCGAGTCATGGGCAATGACTACAACCCATAAAAACCAGATCCAAACCTGAGAAATGAGGTATCTGTGGAAGGTGGTTGAAGTAACAAGTGAGACATGGTCCGCAACCAGACGATACGTCAAGGCCTAAAATCCCACCCCCTGCAGACCCAAGTATAACAGTCCCAACTAAGATGGTTTGGCCATGTCTGCAGAATGGGAGAAGATCGGCTACCACGACAAGCATGGGAAACAAAGAGCCAGGGATCCAGACCCCCAGGACGACCCAGAGTCCGTTGGGAATAAAACATTAGACAATCTTTGAAGGACCGAGGGCTAGAATGGAACCACGCCAGGAGGAAGACAGCCGATAGGATAGTCTGGCGCTCTCTCTTCCAAACCTGTACACCTCACTGTAGAAGGGGAACGACTAAGTAAGTAATTGTATTAATTTTAGAGATATTATATCATAATTGCTTTTGTAGAGTTTAAATGTATAGTTGAAATACAAATAGCCGTGAGTTGTTCTCGAGTCCCATGAGATGTATCTACGCTTGGCTGATCCTTTCTTGATGGTTGTACGAGTATTACCTGCACTATGTTTGTGTATTGCCAGAGAGTTTGGGTTGATTCTCTTTTCCTATAACCCCCTCGATATGTTTACGCGATGTGCTATCGGGACAATGTGTTTACTTTCCTAGACAATTTTTCTCTGGTTCCCCCAGACATGGTTGTAAAACACCAGCTTCTGATGTCAACAGAGACTGAATGAAATTTACTTCCGGTCACCAGTTAGAAATTTACCTATAAAACAAAATGTATGTCTTGTCTCCTGTCAGTGAATGCCGCGGTAGCAAAGTTGTTAGTGCACTGGCTTCCTAGCTCAGTGGTCTATGGTTCGATCCCCAGATGAGGTGGGATTTTTTTAGGCCGCAAAGGGCTCCTGGGTCGACCCAGCCCCAATTTGGTACCAGAGCAACTCTGGGAAGGTTAAGGCGGCCGGCGTGATGCTGACCACATCACCCCTAGTGTGCCGATGGTCAAGAAAATATGGGCCTAACACCATATTCCCAATATGCCTCAATGGGCGTGTAACGGGATCCTTTACCTTTTTTTATCCCTGTCAGTGATTATCCCTGTCTCAGAGTCAGGGGGTGTATTACTTTTATCAATGTTACCCAACATATACTGTTATACAAAAAATTGAACGGCTGTCAGTCAGGCGCTATGGAAAATTATCACTGAGAAAGCGTCGTCAGTTTCGTATTGTCAGAGTATATGTGAGTGTATATATATATATATATATATATATATATATATATATATATATATATATATATATATATATATATATATATATATATATATATATATATATATATATATTGTATATATATATATATATATATATATATATATATATACAGTGTCAGAATGAGAGACAATTAAGACGCAGATATGTACTTTTTTTACAATAACATAGCTTGGAAGAATCAAAGCCGACTAGGCGTGGCGGGTGATGGTGAGAGACGGCGTGTTTCAAGGTTTTATTGATGGCACATTCGCCGGATGTAAAACTTTTTTTTTTTTTTTTTTTTTTCCTCGCTTGAGGTCGCATATTTTTTTCCTCGCATGAGGTCGCATTGTCCCCGCCCAAACCCGGCTCTGGTCAAGACCACATGTCCCAACACAAGAAGACCCAATGACAACATGTGTCACCGTAGTGATCCTCTGTGTTCTCACACAAGAGACCTAATGACACATGAATGTCACTGTACCGGTCCCTGTGTGTAGACACATGATCCCAGCCAAAAGCCGGATTCTAGGCATTGGGTTGTACAGCGTAAAATACGCTGTAGGTTTTAAACGCATGTACAAGTTCAACAAGGTAGGTACCAAACACAGTTTATGCATTGTTACATTGAAAGATTTATGTTGATATAGAAAATAATGTGCTTGAGCCTACGTTTGTTTTATAAATTATATTTGTTTAAGATAAGAGCCAGAATACAATTTAGAATTATTAAAATATACATAGTTTAAGTAAAGCATAAAAATAATACGAGCTTTGCATTATAAATTAATATTAACTACTGGAAAAAAAAGGTTTGCAATAAATACTTCCCCTAACTATACATTTCTTGTTTCTGTAAAGGTTCTCTCCCGTTACCACAAAAATACTGCAATAATTTCCCCTGCAAAAAGAAACGTGCTCACACATTCAGTACATTAACAACACTTAAAGTTATTTCCATTGTAAATACGGTAGCAGCTGTGCGAGGTGTTAGAGACTTCATAATACTTTGTCCAGCTTATGACTGATCGACCAGGTCTATTCATTCCTCTGTACCTTTGCCTTCGTAAATTTGCGTTGCAAACATTTCCGACAAACCAGGTAGATTAACAAACGCATACAACTTGTTTGAATAATATATCCTCCCCCCCCCCCCCTTTTTCCCCCATTAGAATAAAAGATGCGCAGGACTGAGTGATACACACTGAGACATTACTATAGTGGTAATTGGTATAGTAAATAAACTAACTCCGAAAATAAACTTTGCGTACCCAAAATTTTCGGATATAAGACTGTCGTGTTAAAGACTCTGTACCTCCACTTCCATCACACAGACAGAGAGGAGAAGCCAGCGAGATAGGAGTCAAGAGTGATTTCTAGTATATGGCGTGATTAATAACTACGCCCAGGCCGGTCCCATGCCCGGCTGAAAAAGGAGGAGGGCGGCCTGTATGGAGGCCGTTAGGATGTAGCCCCTCCATCATGCACAGTCACAACAGGCCAATTACCTGTTTGTCTTATAAACATACGCGAAACATAAGAGAGACAACCGGACTTATTCTAAAGGCGACGAACTGGAACGGACTACGACATACGGAACATGGAACACAAGCAGTATGAGAGGGAAGGAAGAGGAGCTGGTAGAAGCGATGAGGAAAGCCAAACTATAAATCCTGGCTTTAACAGAAACAAAGAAAAAAGGACAAGGAGTTATGGATCTCGATGGCGACACGCTGCTCTACAGTGGCGTCCCCACATCTGAAAGAGCTAAAGGGGGCGTGGGTTGTATTGTGGCCGAAATCTAAAGGGATAGTATCAAGGGAAGGAACTTTGTCTCGGAACGCATTATGGCCCTAAAACTGAAAGAAGGAGAAACCATAGTCAACCTTGACATTGTGAATGGGCCAAATAAAGATGAGCGTGCAGAGGTCAAGGAGGAATTATTCGAGCTCCTTCAAAAGACAGTGGACGACTGCCTAGATGAAATTATCATGCTCGGAGATTTCAATGCCAGAGCTGGAAATGACCATGCTAGATGGGGTAGAGTTATCAGAAGATATGGAGAAGATACTCTTAATGTCAATGTAAAGCGACTCCTTAGATTCTGGACTGAGCAGAATCTGATCATTACTAACATAAAGTTCCCTCGTAAGCTCATACATGTACACACCAGGTGTGAAACAACAAAGAATGAGAAGTCAGTGATCGACTATGCCAAAGTTAGGAAGAGCCCATTCAAGTGTGCCGGGAATGTTAGAGTGTGGAGGAGGCCAGAGATTGGAAGTGACCACTACTTGTTAATTATTAAAAGAACAACTGAAAGCGTTACTCGGCCTAGGAACCGTCTAACACCACGCAAGAAGCTAAGTAAACAAACCGTGGAAACGAGCATTAAGACCTACAAGCTGAGAGAGCCAAAAGTGAAGACCAGATTTAAGTGGCTTATTGCTACAGCAGTGATAAACACTTAATAACAACCGGATGACCTGGAAACACTTTGGGTGAAATTCAAGGACATCATAAAGACAGCTGCAGCAGAAAAACTGAGAAATATAAAGCATATATGATACTCAGAGCAGAATCAAAGAACAAGGTGCTTGCAGCAAAACAGAAGTGCTGGAAAGAATGTGAAGAAAGGCTAGAAAACGATGCGCAAGAAAACCATAAATTGTTCTATAAGACCCTAAAGAATGTGAGAAAGAAAAAACATTGCCCTCTTAAATTTTTAAAGGACAAACAATGCTAATTGATTACTGAACCAAAAGAAGTAATGGAAAGATGGAAAGAATATTTGTCAGAACTCCTAGATGGTGATCAAGGTCAAGCATCAGAAATGATAACCACTGGCACAGAGGAGGAAACCATCGGTGATGAAGATGACATAAAGATGGAAGAACTGAAGGCAGCAGTGGAGAAAATCAAGATGGTCAAAGTAGCAGGTCATGATGGTTTAAGGCCAGAAATGGTTAAGTATATGTGAGCAGCAGGCAACCTATTACTCCTAAAGGTCTTACAGGCAGCTTGGTTCAACAAGACCATACCAAAGGATTGGTATATTGACATAATAACACCGGTTTTCAAAAAGGATGACAACCGAAAATGTGGAAACCATAGAGGCATATCCCTTCTCAGTGTCCCTGGTAAAAAATCTACTCTATAATCCTGGAGCAGAGACTCAGACGCCTTGCTGAGCCACAAATGGACGAGGCCCAGTGTGGCTTCCGAGGAAATCGAAGTACTCAAGACCTAATCTTCACACTCAGACAGTTGAACGAAAAAGCTCGTGAGCATAAGAGTGAGATCCATCTTTACTTCTTAGATCTATAACAGTCATTTGACAAAGTACCCTGGAACAAACTCTGTGACTGTTTGGCAAGGAAGAACATCCCATCACCTCTGATTCATGCCTTACAAAGCTTCTACAAGTCTTGCAGAAATTATGTGAGGACGACAAACCATAAGTCACAAGAATTCAGAACCACCACTGGTGTAAGACAAGGTGATATCCTGTCAACTTATCTTTTCATACTCCTCATGGAAGATGTCATCAAGGCATGTAAGGAGAGGACAGGAAAGTATTTAGTGGAATACTGGAAGATGATACAGGTCTGTATTTCAGAGCTGGCATTTGCTGATGATGTTGCCCTGATTGCACAATCAGAGGCAACACTTCAATCCAACCTGCATGTCTGGAAGGAAGAGCTGGAAAAGAGAGGTATGATCATAAGCAGCTCGAAAAAAAAACAATGGTGATATCACGAGAAGAAAGAAGACATCAGAATACGCTGGGAGAAATGTCCTAGAACAGGTCGACCACTTTAAATACCTTAGAGTTGTCATAGACCGGAAGGGATGCATCAAATAAGAGTTGCCTACTCAAAGAGCAGCACCTGGGAGACTTTTTCAGGCCATAAATCGAAGATTCCTCAGCAAAAGAAAAGTTGGTAAGAAGACGAAGATGGCTGTATACCGCTCCACCTATGTCCCAGTCTTGACGTTTGGATGCGAGACATGGGCAACGACTACAACCCACAAAAGACAGATCCAAACCTCAGAAATGGGGAATCTGATGAAGGAGGTTGTAGTAACAAGAAGAGACATGGTCCACAACCAGACGATATGTCAAGGCCTAAAACCCAACCTCTGCAGACCAAATTAGAACAGTCCCAACTGAGATGCTTTGGCCATGTTTGCAGAATGGGAGAAGATCAACTACCACGGTAAGCATCGGAAACTAAGATCCAGTCATCCAGACCTCCAGGACGACCCAAAGTCCGCTGGGAGGACAACATTAGATAACACTGGCTAACAAAAAAAATTTTTTTTTTCTTTCTCTAACATTTCTATGTTTTTCTGGTCAATTTTAATGCGCTGTTTTTAAATCTGCAAACCGTTTTCCTCTATCAGGTCGGGATCTCTAGAAATACGCAATAGAAGTTTTTTAACAAGCGTACAGTATTACAACATCATTTGTACAAGAAGTATAACAGTTATGTAGGCTTGAATTTCTTTGCCGTCGACTTTCGTCGGTGAATGGCATGTGGTACATCGCGATGAAGCATCCAACAATAATCGGCAAGCATGGTCACACTCCACCGTCCTTGATAACGTGACTCCATTACGGCGATATCTTGATGGAGAAGTTCACTACCAAGTAACAAGTTCTCGAATTGTTTGTCTGCAATAACTTTCCTAGTCTGAGGTCCTACAAAGATACCTTCCTTTATCTTTGCATCGCTAATTTGCAGAAACTTTTCTCGAAGATAAGTGAAAGCTTTGTTCGTTTTATCTAACGCTTTTACGAAATTCTTCATGAGCCCCAACTTTATATGTAATGGTGGTAAAATGATGCTGTCTTTGTTAACTAATGGCTCGTGTATTACATTTTTATGCCCGAGCTGCATACGATCCCTGATAGGCCACACCTTTCTTGCATAATGTTCCTGTCTGTTGCGGCTGTCCCGTTCACATAGGAAGCAACAAAATTTAGTATACCCAGTCTGCATGCCCGTGAGAATTGCAATGACCTTTAGGTCTCCACAAATCCGCCATTGGTAGTCAATGTACTTTATTTTTGCCAAAAGTATAGCCATATTGTCATAAGTTTCTTTCATATGAACAGAGTAGGCGACTGGAATTGATGAAAAGAAATTTCCATTATGCAATAACACGGCTTTTAGACTAGTCTTGGAAGAGTCGATGAAAAGTCGCCATTCGTTGACTATGTGCTCATGACCGAGGTTCACCATTAGACCGTTTACATCTTTGCAATAGCAAATGTCATCATCCATCTCAAAGTATTGAACAAGTTCTCTGTGTCTATGATGAAATTTAGATATCGGAGTATTGGGCGCTAAAAGATTCCATTCTTTGAGTCACGAACCGAGTAATTCCGCTTGTCCTTTGGTGAGAGCGAGATTCACCGGTATATAATCCGAGTCAGAATTAGTTTCTAAAGCAGGTAAAATATCACTTTCTGATGGTTCATTCACGTCCAACGGATATTGTTCTGGTGGAACTGGGATCTGACACGTGATTGGATCATGAGGCACTGGTTTCGAAACCGATTCAATATTTGGATAAACCACAGACTTTCTAGTTTTAAAAGTGAAACCATAGATATTTGTGAAGCAGAACTAACAATCAGTGGCGTGATTTGTCGGTTCACGCCATATTACTGGCACTCCAAAAGGCATCGACTTATGCTTCGGCGATTTTCGTAACCAACCTGCCAATGTATTTGCACAAGTCGAACAAACTGCATTTGGCTTCCAAGATTTATTTGCATCATCAACTTTCGAATCGAAATAAAGTTCATATGCTTTCTTTAGCAATGGTGTAAAGTTTTTCTGGTGAACACGATCGGTAAAATATCCGCACACGTAACAGAACAGATCAGCCGAATTTCTACAACTTCTAGAAGCCATATTTCACTCAGAATTATTTCAAAATATAGTAACTATTTGAAATATAACGTAACATATGTCATGCATCTTTTAGCAGTATAAAAAGTAGAATTATTTTGCATTTTATTAATTTTTAAAAAGTTATATAGTAAAAAAAGTAAAAACCAAATGCAACAGAATGTGCAGACTTCAGAACAATCAGCCTAATGAGTCATGCAATTAAGATACTGCTCAAAATCATACAGGAAAGAGTGAAAAATAAGGTAGACAGCGAAATCCAAGAAGAACAGTTTGGTTTTAGACGGTACAGTGGAACAAGATAGGCAATATTTTGCCTAAGAATATTAGCAGAAAAATATACAGAGGTCCAAAAAAGTATGTACATGTGCTTCATTGACTATAAGAAGGCTTTTGACAGAGTCCATCATGAGAAAATAATTGAATGCCTCGAAGACATAGGTATTGATGGAAAATATATAAGAATACTCAGTAACCTTTATTGGGAGCAAAGTGCCACAGTAAGATCTGGAAGGAATTATTCACCATACATAGACATAAAAAGAGGTGTCAGACAAGGTTGTCTGCTGTCCCCCTGCCTATTTAATTTATACACCGAAAAAATTTTCAAACAAATACAAGAAATACCAGGACTGAACATCAGTGGAAGGTCAATAAACAACCTTAGATATGCAGATGATACCGTGTTGTTAGCTGAAAGCGAACAGGAGTTACAAGAACTAGTGAAGCAAGTGAACAGTATAAGTCATGAATATGGACTCGACATTAATATTGAGAAAACAAAAACTATGATAATTAGCAAAACAGATGATAAACCCACATTAAAGATAAGCGTAAATGTGAAAATCCTGGAACAAGTCAAGAGCTACGTATATCTTGGTCATATAATAACAGAAGATGGCAGATGTGAAACAGAAATCAAGAAGAGAATAGGAATGGTCAAAGCTACATTCAATAACATGAAACATATACTGACATCTAAACAGTTATCTCACAAATTAAAACTGAGAATCATAAAGTGTTATATATATTCTGCATTTCTGTATGGTGCGGAAACATGGACGATGAATAAACATTTGGAAGAAAGAATTGAGGCTCTTGAAATGTGGATATATAGAAGAATGGGGCGTATCTCATGGAAAGAGATAAAAACAAATAAGGAGGTCCTAGAAAATCTAGGTATGAAAAGAGAATTAATGAAGGAGGTCAAAGTTCGGCAGCTAAAATACTTTGGTCACATAAAAAGGCATAACACCTTGTAGAAGACCATAACAGAAGGGAGAGTTGAAGGCAAACGTGCAAGGGGAAGACAGCGCTATAAGTGGGAAGATAACATCAAGAGATGGACAGGAAAGAGTCTATCAGAGTGCACCACCAAGACAAGAGACAGAAGACGTTGGAGATCCTTTACAGCCAACCTTCGTTGTGGAGATGGCAACTGATGATGATGATAGTAAAAATGAAACGGAGCAAATAACGGTTTCCCAAAAATATATTTATTCACAAATATCTTAAGAACCCGACGTGATAGAGATAAACGGATTTCAAATTTGAAATCAGCGCAAGAAACTGACCTAAGAACACTTATTCTTATATAAGAAAGAAAAATGTTGTTTGTCAGTGTAATCTTTGAAGCACCGAGGACTAGAATGGAACCAAGCCAGGAGATAGACAGCCGATAGAATAGGTATGGCGCTCTCTCTCTTACAAACCTCTACACCTCACGGTAGAAGAGGAACGACTAAGTAAGTGTGTATTTCACAACTTTTAATGGTGGCGGGACTAAGTGCCTGTGAGGAGCTAGTCAACTGTCACTGACAACTATCTAATGCATTATGGTGATGCAAATCCATACAGAGCTAAATATTTTTATAAATAATTACTGCCTGTGACATCAATCTAGTTCATAACTTAATTATTGTAATATGACACATGAAACATTGTAAACTAAAATATTATTATTATTAATTTTGTTTTTAACATTCGCGAGATGTTTGACATAGTAGTCCATGTTAACTGATATGTGTGACCCATTTTTATTTAAATTTTGCCTTGTTCAACCTAAACACAAAGACCGACGGTTATATTACGGCGCAAGTCCAAGTATAAAAGACCTTGTGGTCCAGTAATATCTAGGAACGTGTCTTAAAGAACGTCTCTCATGTCATATTCTTGTTTTTTTTTCTCTTCAACCATCTACATTCCATCAAGTTTTTCATGATTAAGTATGTTTATCCGGTTAACCTCTCTTTTCCATCTTTACTTTTCGCTCTTTAACCCATCGACTTATGTTTCTTCTCTTCTCCTTGTGGTTTTCATCATCATCATACTCCAGGATTCATTAATGTGTGCAAGTCATTCTCAAACCCATCTACACTTCATTTTATCTCTTAACCCATCTAAAAACCCAATGTTCTCATCTTTATCTCTTAACCCATCTACACTTCTCATCTTTATCTCTTAACCCATCTACACTTCTCATCTTTTTCTCTTAACCCATCGACACTTCTCATCTTTATCTCTTAACCCATCGACACTTCTCATCTTTATCTCTTAACCCATCGACACTTCTCATCTCCTTGTGGTTCTCATCGGTCTCTTAACCCATCGACACTTCTCATCTTTTCTCTTAACTCGACACTTCTCATCTTTATCTCAACCCATCGACACTTCTCATCTTTTTCTCTTAACCCACACTTCTCATCTTTTTCTCTTAACCCATCGACACTTCTCATCTTTATCTCGTAACCCATCTACACTTCTCATCAAACCCATCGACACTTCTCATCTAAACCCATCGACACTTCTCATCTTTATCTCTTAACCATCGCCAATCTTTTTCTCTTAACCCATCGACACTTCTCATCTTTATCTCTTAACCCATCTACACTTCTCTTTATCTCTTAACCCATCGACACTCTCTTAACCCATCTACACTTCTCATCTTTATCTCTTAACCCATCTACACTTCTCATCTTTTTCTCTTAACCCATCGACACTTCTCATCTTTTTCTCTTAACCCATCGACACTTCTCATCTTTATCTCTTAACCCATCGACACTTCTCATCTTTTTCTCTTAACCCATCGACACTTCTCATCTTTATCTCTTAACCCATCGACACTTCTCATCTTTTTCTCTTAACCCATCGACACTTCTCATCTTTATCTCTTAACCCATCTTCACTTCTCATCTTTATCTTCAGTTTGAGGCTGTGGCTGGTGGTGGGAGACAACAAACATTCCCACGTTTCTGGTCTATAGTTCATTTGTAAAAGTGTCTCCATATCAATGTTATTTTTTAATTTTTTTTTCTGTTTCCTTATCTTTCAGTTTTGCAGCAGCTTCTTGTATTATTGACGCATACAGCAATTGTGTGTGTGTATTTCTTCTTCATTCATGTACACACTGCAGTATAGTCTAAATCTAATATTGCTACACTGTCTTTAATAAGTAAACAAAGAAATTAAACACAATTTAATTAAACTGTCGAGACATCGCTAGATTACACATGTCATGTACCTATCAAGATGTGGAAGCACATATATATCTTGTCTGCACTACAGACAACGTTGGAGCAACAGACATTGGCATAACAAAATACAAAAGCAAGAGGAATTTCAATAATATTTAGTCATCAACAGAAATCGAGTCCAGTATAAAAAAAATATCAAGTCTGTCTTACTGTAAGTCAGTAAAACATGGACAGCAACAAATATGACAACCAGAAATATGAAGACTTTCATAAAAGGCTACTTGCGAAGAACAGAAGAATTGAAATGTTGTGACAAGATGACTATGTGAAATTGATGATAAATAACAGACGGACACCTCTGGAACGTCAGATGGTGTTGGGTAGGATAGACCATAACAAAATTAGTCGATATCAATACAAGGTAGTCATTGTTCTGTTATAACAAGGATCGATGAAGTAGAATGAGACCACCAAAACACATAAAGAGAAGAGAAATGGCGATAGACATGACAGGATATATAAGACATGGACATACATTGACTTGATGGCACGTGACAGTAACATGTGACATGTTTTTATTGAGGACCTGTACTCCACAGGGAGCTGAAAGGTACTGATGATGATAAACGTTGATCCCAATAATGACACTCTAAAGACAATTATGCTCAATGTATTTGACAAAGTTTAATTTTAGCGGCATTGTTCTTTTTTGTTTCATTTATTTTGTTGTTGAAATAACTATTTAATAGTCTCTTTCATAGTTCTTCTCAAAATATAAATATTTATTAATGTCTTTCATAAGTCTTCTCAAAACATAAACAAGAACAACTGACCACCTGAGATCTTTACCATACTAACTACTACCTATTATTTTATCCATTCAAGTCCCGTGAACATTTAGTTGTATCTGGTAGAATAAATTTGTTTTCTGACTAAAGAATAATCTGTTCCATATAATACATTCACTTCTTTCACGTGGAGTCTAGGCAGTGGCGTAACTACAATGTAAGGTGCCTGTTGCGTGCATATTTTGACGCACATATTACAAAAATCGATATGGCTATTTAATATGGAAAAGATATAGACATTCATTCATTTGTGTATGAAAATGCTGTCTATGGTAAAGCTAGATAATTCATGATTGATTTACACTTTTGATTATAGGAGTAATCGTTCTTGATATTAATTCGGCGCATGGATATGGCACTCATGTCCGTACTTATTTGTTAGGGCCAGAAAATAGATTAATTTGCTTATTATGTTTATGGCCTGGATTCATATGTATTACATATTATTAGTACAAGTAGAATCAGTCCTATATTGTATATTTTGGATGGGTAGGCAGGACTATATTCTTGTTATGCCGCTCTAGCGGAAGTATGAGTTGTCTTGACAAGTCGTGATGAGTTCCGATGTACCGTTTACAATGGCGGGTACGCATTTTCTAGGGCTGGTACATTCTTAAGTAAAAATGATTTATGAAGTGGTTTTTCTTCTGTAGGAGATTGTGTCTCTACTAGAGTTTGTGTTAGAGACTCTCCTAATGTACGGTATCATGTATGATTCGGACTCCAGGTAATGCCAGACCCTATTTTTGATGATCTCATGTCGGTTAGACCTAGCTGGAATGTTATGCTTCGCAACGCTAGGGTCATGTTTGTATCGACGAAGATGACGGGCTTCCATACAGCAGTTATGTCTACGTGAAGTAACTGGATTACTGTAGAACTGTATGGAGGAACTTTAAGAAATTATTCATATGCATTTCAAATTAACTTTGGCTTATATATACCCTCCTGTGAGTGAGTGAGCGACAACTCAGGAAGGCGGCCATGTTACATTCCTGTCATCATATTTTTGAATCACTGTCCAAAGAACGGGGCATGTATCTTATTATTCGGACAGTGGCAAGGAGATCTCAATTTTGATAGAAACCCCTTATCGTGGTTTCATAATATGATATAAACTATGAACATAAAGCAACTTTAGTTACTTACCGATCCGCCTTCACTGACGCGCTTAGTCAGATAGGGGATGCGGCCATTATGTATCATGACATTGGAAGCTATTGATGTACTACCCATTATTTATGAATGTGTCATGACTTGGGATCTACTATGTATGCCTGCAAATTGATGTGTCAACATATACCCATGATTTACTCGTTATGTCCCAGTGTGTGCGTCTAAATAAACTGTGTAAACAAAGATTCCAGCAGTCTGCATTGGTGCCTTGTAGACACAAGTGAATGAGTGCTTAGATTGGTCAGAACACGAACAGTCCACCATTTGCGTTAATCACACTCTATACTTCTACTCCATATATACACCATCCTGCGTCGGTTGAATTGACCAAGTTTAGGGCCTGCTCCCCCTGGAGCCTTAGAGGGAAACTACTGCTTACAGTTGCCTTTGCCTTCTCTAACTCAGGACTAGGGTGAGTTACCCATTTACAGCTGGGTAGACTGGAGCATGCCTGATCTCAACAACTCTGTACACTACAATGGACATATACAGTAGTGGCACCACAAACAACAGGCTTCAGTGATTGATAGTGGAGCTTTACAAAAGAAAGAGATCACACCACACACTTTACAGCAATTTACAGTGGTGGCCAGATTCCTGGGTCCAGCCTACGCAGTCTTGTTGTGTTGAGAATCACATTTTACAGTTGCAAGAACATTTGTTTGACCACATCAACACCAGTAGGACAGCTATACAATCAATGTCAGCTTGACCTGTTCTGACAAGTGTAGCAATATCTGGGTCAGCACTTGTTGACATTTGGCACAGTACAGTCAGGGTTCTAAACTAGTGATTGTTTATCCTGCTGAAATAGAAGAGCAATGTTGAACATAATGTGCAAATTTCATCGTTGGATCTTCTTATGTGCTCAAAAAAATTGAACAGTGTAACAGTTAGAAAGCAAATCTATTACTCAATAATAATAATAGCCCCTTCAGTCATAACTGACTATGGGAATGCGCCCCTGAGGTGACAGCCCTCAGCTGCTTATTTTCCTGGTGCTCCTTTCGACGTTTTCTCCTCACCTCTGCTTCAATAAAGTGGTAGTCTAATTTGTTAAAACTGAGCAAAGAGTACAATACATTGCAAATGCAACACATTTCATTATATAATGTACACATTTATGATTTATATGTATTTATGTTTATATATTATTTGTTTATATGTGTGATTGTTATGTGTTTGCGGGCCTGGATGGGAGGTGACTAGAACAGGAAATACCAAGTGATATTGGTCTTGTTCTGGCGTTCTATAGGGAGCAATTTCTTAATTGAAATTTGCATGCAACATAGTTTGCAAATATTTGGTTAGCTGTGACGACTGTTTCATATTTGTATTTGTAATATTTTTCTGTTCTTTATTTTTGTTTGATTTGTTTGTATAATTGTAGGTCTCATCTTTCCTTTCATTTCAGTTCTTTACACCCTTATGTTTATACACTGTGGCGTTATTTGTCTTGT
Source organism: Oreohelix idahoensis (assembly GCA_024509875.1). NCBI lineage: Eukaryota > Metazoa > Mollusca > Gastropoda > Stylommatophora > Oreohelicidae > Oreohelix > Oreohelix idahoensis. The sequence continues at coordinate 26,240 of JAMPIV010015422.1, read as the reverse complement.
TATCTTATTGCAGTTATCATCACAGATTCTGTGATCATTTTTTTTTTTCATTTCTCCTATTTAATTTAATTTGATCTCTGCAAATGTTTTCAGATTGTCTTTTCTTGTTTGTCCTTTGTAATGTCTTTAGTTGACATATGACATAGGAGGTATAGTTAAATACACTTATATTATAGTACAGATCAGTACTTTATGATTATTATTGTTATAAAACAAAGTGTACAAGACCTTTGTAAGGCTTGTCTCCCAAAGTGATTGGTATAGGAAATATTATTTTCCACAGGTACTCAAGTGATCATTGATTACATTAAGGTATACAAGACCTTTGTAAGGCTTGTCTCCCACAGTATTTGAGATATACAGTTATTGTTGTCCACAGGTACTCAAGTTATCATTGGTTATTATAAACAAAATAACCATACAAGTTTTTCACTAAGACTAAGTCTATGGTATAGACTTGTCTCCCATTAAAGTGAAATAGGGTAATTTATTTACTTTTTCAGGTTTCTGATTTAAGAAGACAAGATGTCTACATTAGATTACTTTATTGCACAAGGAAAATCTCTTGATAAGACTGGAAAAGAGTTAGAAGAATGGGCAACTGCTCAATTTGCTATTGCATTAAAATCAGAAGAGAAAAAAACAAAAAGATGAGAATAAATGGAAAGCAGAAGTTGAACAAAAGAAGATAGATGCTGAGAATTTCAGATTGCAGATGCAAGCTGAGGAAAGAAAAGCTGCGGCTGAGGAGAGAAAACTTCAAATAGAAGAAACAAAATTAGAAGCTGCTGCTGAAGAGAGAAAAGCTGCTGCTGCTGAAGACAGAAAAGCTGCTGCTGCTGCTGAAGACAGAAAAGCTGCTGCTGCTGCTGCTGAAGACAGAAAAGCTGCTGCTGCTGCTGAAGAGAGAAAAGCTCTGGCTGAAGAAAAAAGATTAGAAAAAGAAGCTGATACTGCTGCTGAACTAAAGAAATTGCAGATGCAAGTGGAGGAAAGGAGATTTGATGCAGAACAGAAGAAATTAGAAGCTGCTGCTGCAGCTGAACAGAAAAAAATTAGAAGCGGCTGCAGAACAGAAAAGATTAGATAGAGAAGCTGAAGAGAGAAAAGCAATAAGAGAACATGAATTTGAGTTAGAGAAATTAAAATTGACAAGTATGAGTAATGTTAATCAGGCATCTAGTGGTAATGGTAAACCCTTTGTGTACAAGGTCAAGGTACCAGCGTTCAACCCTGCCAGTGATGACATAACATTTTGGCTTTCTAGATTTGAACGTGCTTGTCGAGCTCATAATGTTGACAAATCACAGTATGTGAATCAGTTGTCTGAAAATCTAAAAGGGGAGTCTCTGAGTAAGTTATATTTCGTTGAAGAGGCCGACAAGGATAATTATGATGCTATTAGGGCATCTCTGATAAAGAAATATCAGCTGCCTGAGGAAGGTTATCGTCTTTTGTTTAAAACAATGAGACCTGAGGTAGGTGTAGAATTCTCAGAATTCATCTCAAAAGCACAAATTACACTTTCACGATGGATTGAATTATCCAAAATAGAGAAAACATTTGATGGTCTTACGGATTTATTGCTAAGAGACAAGGTCATGTCTTCGGTAAATAAAGCATTCCTAGAGTTCTTACATGAGCGTAAACCTAGTACATTAAAGCAAATGGAAGAATATTGTGACCAGTATGCCACGGCACACCCTGACATGATTCTTAGTAACTCTAACATTAAAGAGAGTATGCCAGTTGCTTCGGCAACAGAATATAATCAGAATTACTCACACAAATTCCAAGGAGCTAAAAATAAATTTGATAAAAAGGTTAATTGGAATAAGTATCAAAACCAAGATAACCACTCAAATCAGGGTTCTTCTTCGAAGAACTGGAATCGGGCTGATAGTCCTCGACACGCGAGGGGTACCCATAATTTTAGACATTCTCGAAAAGGGAGTAGCTATAGGAACTACCCAAGTGCTTCATGGAGACAAAAGAACCAATATTACAGGGATACTCAGTATAATGAGCGTGATGATTATGATCATGAATATTATGATTCAAACCCAAATAGGGGTTATAACAGAGGAAATAATAATTATAGAGACAATTATAACCGAGGTAGATCACAACACAAAAGACATGGTAAATCTTATTACCAGGCTAACTCTGCACAACAGGAGTTCCACGACGCCGGTAATCAGAATAATGATAAAAAAGACTCCAATAGTGTAGCAAATTCCGCTTTCGATTTTGCTAGAGCATCTCAGTGTTCGCAATGCAAAACATTATTCGATCCAACCACAGTTTCTACTTTAAGCTGCGGTCACCCGCTTCCCGCTCTCCCTGCGTCAATCGCGCATAATGGAAGGGGTGCTCTCGTCTTCAATAGAGGCCTAATAGATGGTACTCCGGTATCAATTCTTTTCGATTCGGGGTGCACTACCATCGGAGTGAGGCAATCACTCGTAAATCCTTCTCGAGCTACAGGCAATGTAGTCAAATGTGTAACATTTGGTGGCACATTGGAGAAGTACTCCACTGCCATTATCAATATTGCTACGCCTTTCTTTACAGGAGAGGTGCAAGCATGTCTCTTGCCGAATCCGATCGCTGATCTTATCATCGGTCGCATTCATGGAGTGAAAGAATGCACTCCACAGCAAATTTCTAATTGGGAAAATGTTAATATGCAATCTGCTAATGCAGTAATCACTAGGGCTCAAGCTCTTAATATGCCGCAATCTTCACATTCTGAAGATAATGATGCGCAGATCCAAGATGATCCCTTGGAGATTTCCCATGATTCCTTTATAAAACAGCAGGAAGATGATCCTACTCTAAAGAAATTCTTTACTCTGGCAACAAAAGGTGATCCGAATAAGGATACAAATCGTAAATCTTGGATTACGATGAAGAATGGCGTACTTGTACGTATGGTACAAGACTCCGCTAAGTCCATTCATTCTCAAATCCTTGTGCCTAAAAATATGAGAGTTAAAATCTTACAGCACGCTCATGATTCGCAGTGTGCTGGACATATGGGTTTTTCCCGTACTAAAGCTAGAGTTCTTGAATCTTTCTTTTGGCCTGCTGTGAATAAGGACATACGAATCTATTGTCGATCTTGTAAAGTATGTCAAGAGATTAAATCCAGAGGTCCACGCCATGATGCACCTATTCAGGCTGCAGACATTCCCATTCGACCATTTCAAAAAATGGCGATAGACATCATTGGTCCATTTAAGATAAAGTCTGCTAGAGGACACCAATTTATTTTGACGTGTGTTGATATGTGCACACGTTGGCCGGAGGCTGTTCCTCTAAAGAGCATAACTACTGCTGATGTCGCAGATGCTCTTTGGTTAATATTTTCTCGTCTGGGATTTCCAGCAGAAATATTATCCGACCATGGTACCCAACTCATATCGGATACCATGTCTCAAGTAATGTCGACTCTTAAGATAGAGAGATCGCTGAGTAGTATTTATCATCCTATGTCCAATGGGATGGTGGAACGTCTGAATAGAACTCTGAAAAACCTACTAGGTAAGATAACAGAAGATCATCCTCAGGATTGGGATAGGGTTTTACCCGCGGCTCTCTTTGCATATAGAGAGGTCGCCAACGAACATACAGGATTTTCTCCCTTTGAACTTGTCTTTGGCGCGAAACCGCGAGGTCCTATGTCCTTACTTCATGATCTTATAACTGCTGATAATATTGTCGATGACACAAAATCCTCTTATGAATATGTCATCGCACTTAGACACAAGATTATTGAAGCATGCAAATTGGCAACTGCTTCTTCTGAATTTGCGAAACAGAAGGCAAGGGAATTTGCCAATAAAAAGAGATGCTTGCGACAACTTTGTCCAGGTGACAAAGCATTTGTCTTGCTACCTTGTAGGGAAAATAGACTTCTTATTTCTTGGAAAGGTCCGTACGATATAATATCAAAAGTTTCCGATGTTGACTATATCGTCGATATTGACGGGAAGCGTAAAACCTTCCACATCAACATGCTCACGGAATTCCATGAACGTCCGGATTATTTACAACCTGTTTTCCAGGCAACGGACGATTTTCCAGTCCAACATGGACAGTACTCATCTCTGTCAGTAATACAGGATGAGGAAACGAGTTTCTCGGATGTAAATCTACCTTTTCCAATGATTCCTCTTCACTCTAATGAATCATGGAAAGATGTTGCAATTTCTCCCGAATTATCTCCAGGAGAGCAGAAACAAGTTTCTACTATGTTAGAACAATTTCAGGATGTCCTTACTGACATTCCTGGTCAAACTGATGTCATTCAACATGACATTATTCTTACTGACCATAGTCCTATAAGAGTCAGACCGTATCCTATCCCGATACATTTTCAAGCACAGGTAGAGAAAGAGTTGGATGAGATGATAGAGTTAAAAATTATTGAACCATCCACATCAGCATATTCTTCGCCGATGGTTATTGTACGAAAAAAAGACAATAACATACGTCTTTGCGTGGATTATCGCAAATTGAACCAAGTGACGAAATTTGATGCTGAACCTATGCCTTTACTAGAAGAGCTACTTACGAGACTATCGAATTCTCATTTCTTTACTAAACTCGATTTGTCTAAGGGATATTGGCAAGTTCCATTATCCGAACACGCCAAACCGTTTACTGCTTTTTCGACGCCTAGGGGTCTATTCCAATGGAATTTCATGCCTTTCGGTCTTATGAACGCCCCTGCAACATTCGTACGCATGATGCGTCGAATCCTATCTCATCGCTCAGATGTCATTGCGTATCTTGATGACATCTGTCTTTTCAGTGATACTTGGAACGATCACTATAATGGGATAAATGAACTATTGTCTATCTTACGCGAGCATAACCTGACAGCGAAACCATCGAAAGCATGTATTGGTTTTAGCGAAATATCTTTCTTAGGACACCGTGTTGGTCATGGGTTCCTAAAAACAGAAGACCATAATACAAGTAAGATACTTAACATTTCTATTCCTAAGACTAAAAAGCAAGTGCGAAGTCTCTTAGGTCTAATACAATTTTATGGACGATTCATTCCGAATCTGTCCTCCATTATGTCACCTCTTTCTTCCTTGTTAAAGAAAGGGTCTCCTAATGTAGTCCATTGGACTCAAGAATGTCAATCCTCTTTGGATAAGGTTAAAACTATGTTTTCTACTTCACCTATCCTAGTATTGCCTTCTAAGGATAAGACATTTATTCTTCGTAGTGACGCTTCATCCACCGGGATTGGAGCAGCACTAATGCAAGAGTACTCTGGAACTCTGCATCCTGTGATGTATATTTCTCGGAAATTAAATGCCGCAGAGAAGAATTACTCGGTCCTAGACCGTGAATTATTGGCTATGGTTTGGTCAATCCTTAAACTGCAAAGATTTCTTCTTGGCGCGCATTTCATCGTGGAAACTGACCAGAAAGCTCTTACGGCTATTCAGAGTAAAAATCTGAAGAGCGCGAGATCAACGCGATACGCGATTGCTCTGCAGCCATTTCATTTTTCGGTGCGAGCTATCCGTGGGTCAGAAAATGTGATGGCAGATATTTTGTCTAGATGCCCACATGATTCATAACTGTTAAATTATATACCTAACTTTGATACAGTTGTTCCTATGTTGAAATGTGTACACATATGGAATATATCATATATTGATTGTAACACTACTTAGCGGTTCATTGATGTTTATTCACCGCTGATCTTTCAATGTTTTTTTTCGTCTTTGATGATCATGATGTTAAGATATCTTAGATGAAATTTATGTATAAACTAATGTAGAAATTGTGTCATTGCTAATATTGTAGTATGCGTTGGTGACACCTCTCTGGAAATATTTATACTTAGAGAAGTACTTTCTCTAAGGTCATAAAACTTATGCTTATCATCTGCGCATTGTTATTGGTGCGTTGTGAGCCTATTGTATGTTGCTCCTAGATGTATTTCAAAAAAAAAATGTAGCATTTTTTTTTTTTTTTTTTTCCCCGAGGGGTGTGGTAATATGTTGCGTGCATATTTTGACGCACATATTACAAAAATCGATATGGCTATTTAATATGGAAAAGATATAGACATTCATTCATTTGTGTATGAAAATGCTGTCTATGGTAAAGCTAGATAATTCATGATTGATTTACACTTTTGATTATAGGAGTAATCGTTCTTGATATTAATTCGGCGCATGGATATGGCACTCATGTCCGTACTTATTTGTTAGGGCCAGAAAATAGATTAATTTGCTTATTATGTTTATGGCCTGAATTCATATGTATTACATATTATTAGTACAAGTAGAATCAGTCCTATATTGTATATTTTGGATGGGTAGGCAGGACTATATTCTTGTTATGCCGCTCTAGCGGAAGTATGAGTTGTCTTGACAAGTCGTGATGAGTTCCGATGTACCGTTTACAATGGCGGGTACGCATTTTCTAGGGCTGGTACATTCTTAAGTAAAAATGATTTATGAAGTGGTTTTTCTTCTGTAGGAGATTGTGTCTCTACTAGAGTTTGTGTTAGAGACTCTCCTAATGTACGGTATCATGTATGATTCGGACTCCAGGTAATGCCAGACCCTATTTTTGATGATCTCATGTCGGTTAGACCTAGCTGGAATGTTATGCTTCGCAACGCTAGGGTCATGTTTGTATCGACGAAGATGACGGGCTTCCATACAGCAGTTATGTCTACGTGAAGTAACTGGATTACTGTAGAACTGTATGGAGAAACTTTAGGAAATTATTCATATGCATTTCAAATTAACTTTGGCTTATATATACCCTCCTGTGAGTGAGTGAGCGACAACTCAGGAAGGCGGCCATGTTACATTCCTGTCATCATATTTTTGAATCACTGTCCAAAGAACGGGGCATGTATCTTATTATTCGGACAGTGGCAAGGAGATCTCAATTTTGATAGAAACCCCTTATCGTGGTTTCATAATATGATATAAACTATGAACATAAAGCAACTTTAGTTACTTACCGATCCGCCTTCACTGACGCGCTTAGTCAGATAGGGGATGCGGCCATTATGTATCATGACATTGGAAGCTATTGATGTACTACCCATTATTTATGAATGTGTCATGACTTGGGATCTACTATGTATGCCTGCAAATTGATGTGTCAACATATACCCATGATTTACTCGTTATGTCCCAGTGTGTGCGTCTAAATAAACTGTGTAAACAAAGATTCCAGCAGTCTGCATTGGTGCCTTGTAGACACAAGTGAATGAGTGCTTAGATTGGTCAGAACACGAACAGTCCACCATTTGCGTTAATCACACTCTACACTTCTACTCCATATATACACCATCCTGCGTCGGTTGAATTGACCAAGTTTAGGGCCTGCTTCCCCTGGAGCCTTAGAGGGAAACTACTGCTTACAGTTGCCTTTGCCTTCCCTAACTCAGGACTAGGGTGAGTTACCCATTTACAGCTGGGTAGACTGGAGCATGCCTGATCTCAACAACTCTGTACACTACAATGGACATATACAGTAGTGGCACCACAAACAACAGGCTTCAGTGATTGATAGTGGAGCTTTACAAAAGAAAGAGATCACACCACACATTTTACAGCAATTTACAGCGCCCCTGGCACATTAGACATGAGGCCCTCCTTATATAATGGGCTCAACAACTTCAATCAATATATGGTAAACCTGTATAAACAATGAAACACATAACTTCATCTTCATAAACATCATCATAAACACCATCATAAACATCATCATAAACATCATCATAAACATCATCATAAACATCATCATAAACACCATCATAAACATCATCATAAACATCATCATAAACATCATCATAAACATCATCATAAACATCATCATCATAAACATCATCATAAACATCATCATAAACACCATCATAAACATCATCATCATCATAAACATCATCATAAACATCATCATAAACACCATCATAAACATCATCATAAACATCATCATAAACATCATCATAAACAACATCATAAACATCATCATAAACATCATCATAAACAAACACCATCATAAACATCATCATCATCATCAGTAACCTTCAGTTCCTCAAGGAGTATAGGCTACCAACACATGTGTACCACGTCCTACTAAAGATCTCTCTATGTCTTTTTCATTCCTGTTATTTCTGTCAGCAGAAACTATCACATGTGAACCAGGTCAAACTAAAGATCTCTCTATGTGCAGTATAACGCTATATGATATGACGTTCAACGACAGTATACATAAATTAAAAAGGTATATACATATATAGGTGAGGTTGTCGTTCGACCATTGCTTTCCCCCCCTCACCCCCACCCCTCTCGATTTATTCGGGCCGTAGGTACGCCTCTGAGTCTAGATTCAGAGATACGTGAAGTGCCTGTGAAGTCTTCTTTCTTTATACATCACTATAGACTAGATGAGTTATCTACCCTTCCAAGATGGAGGTGAAATTCGTTTCTCACCTTAGACGCCGAAAGAAAAACATCAGGAATGTGTATATTTCGATGGATATCACCATGTTATGTTAAATTATAGAATTAGAGATACACCAGAGTATCTAGTGGTGTAGATATTTTCCTATAACTGACCTCGAAACCCTTGAATCGGTCGGTTGGATTGGAGGGTTGATCAGTGAGTTAACAATTCACTATCGTAAAACAAGCTATTGTTACCGAAACAGAACCAGGCTCGACAGTAAACATGACTCACTCTAATATCTTGGGGGCTAAGGAGATTTCTAAAATTGGATACTGGAATGTAAGAACTATGTATCAAGACGGAAAATTGGAAGAAGTAATTAAAGAAATGGATAATTATAAGTTGGACTTATTGGGTGTCAGCGAGTGTAGATGGACGGGGAAGGGCATAAAATATATTTCAGAAGAAAAAAAGCAAATTATATACTCTGGTAGTAATGATAATCGTCACACAGAGGGAGTAGCCATCCTAATGACACAGAAAGCAGCAGCATCGCTTATCAGCTGGGTACCTATCAATGAGAGGCTAATATTAGCTAGATTTCAGACACGATTTTTCAAGCTCTCAATTGTACAATGTTATGCACCAACTAACGACGCTCTTGATACCACAAAAGATGACTTCTATGAAGCACTTCTAAGTACCATCAACACAATACCCAAGCATGACATAATAGCAGTCATGGGTGATTTTAACGCCAAAGTAGGTGACAACAACGATGGAGTACAAAGATATCTCGGTACTCATGGCATAGGCTGTATGAATCAAAATGGCGAAAGACTTCTAGAACTTTGTGAAATATCAAACCTCGTTGTGGCAGACACCATCTTTCCACATAAGAATATCCACAAGATAACATGGAATTCACCTGATGGCAGAACTAAGAACCAGATAGATCACTTCTGCATAAGCGCTAAATTTCGCTCATCAGTTCAAGACGTCAGAGCATACAGAGGTGCAGAGATCGGAAGCGATCATAACCTCTGCATAGCTAAAATGAGAATTAAACTGAAGAAGTTATACCAACCGAATAAAAAATAGAAGAATAGATGTACACAGACTGCAATCAAATGATATAAAGAAGGAATATAATGTCAAAATGAACAACTATTTCGATGCTTTAGGCAAAATTGACAACGATATCACCACCAAGACAATCGATACTAAATGGGAACAACTGAGAACAGCAATGACAGAAGCAGCTGTAGCGACCACCGGATACCTAGTACATAAAAAGAAAAAAATGGATGAGAGAAGATACTTGGGATAAAAAAAAAGAAAGGAAAACAGCAAAACTTAAACTACTAGCGGCAAGTACACATAATGCAGTTGAATCTTGCAAACTAACTTATAACTTGTTAAATAAAGAAGTGAAGACAAAAACTCGAAGAGATAAAAGACATTTCATCAATGAACTGGCCGTAGAAGCTGAAAATGCTGCAAGAACTGGTAATAGTAGGTGCCTTTATCAAATTACAAAACAACTATGTCACCAGCCTACTGCTATGGAAACACCTGTTAAAGGTAAATTAGGGAATTCAATACCAACAGAAAAAGAACAAATGAAGAGATGGGCTGAGCACTTCATGGAGGTGCTAAACAGACCACCACCAACAGTAACACCTGATTTTAATAATGAAACATCAACAACCACTTTGCCAATAACTTGCGATGAATTCACGCTGGACGAGATCAAACAAGCCGTTAAAAGATTAAAAAATTTTAAAGCTGCTGGAGTTGACGAAATTTCAGGGGAAATGATTAAAGCAGTTAATGACAACAACCTCTTGAGAATTTTAGATATTATAAATGAAGTATGGAGAGAAGAACAACCACCACAACAATGGAAAGACAGTATTATTGTAAAGTTACCGAAGAAAGGTGATCTATCAGACTGTAATAACTGGCGTGGTATATCTCTATTATCAGTACCTGGAAAATTATTATGTTGCATGATGTTAGAAAGACTTAAATTGCATGCTGACGAAAAGATCAGAGAAGAACAAGCGGGTTTCAGGCCGAAACGATCATGTATTGATCAAATATTCACACTAAGAACAATTATAGAAGAATCAGTGGAAAGGCAATCGCCACTTATTATCACCTTCGTCGATTTTCAAAAAGCCTTTGATAGTCTACACCGCCCATCATTGTGGAAGATACTTACAATCTATGGTTTTCCAACAAAATATGTGAATATAATCAAAGCGCTATATGACAATGCAAGATGTTGTGTTAGAACAAATAAAGGGAATACAGAATGGTTTACAGTAGAAAACAGGGGTGAAACAAGGTTGTATTATGTCACCACTACTTTTTGGAATAGCTATTGATTGGGTTATGAGAAACTATACCCACAATGAACAATTGGGTATAAAATGGACAAATGGAAAATTCCTGGGGGACCTGGATTTCGCAGACGATGTAGCATTCTTAAGTTCAACACCAAGACAATCCCAAGAAGCAATAAATAATTTGTGTCATCTCTCGGTTAAAATTGGTCTCCAAATAAATGCCTCTAAAACTAAAGCTATGAACTTTTCTAACGAGACCTTTGATATCATCTTGAACGGGGAAAAACTACAGAAAGTTGAAAGTTTCAATTATTTAGGCAGTAAAATGACTCAGGATGGTGACACAACAAGAGAAATCCATACTAGAATTGCTTTGGCAGCTAGCGCCTTCAATAGATTATCTAACATTTGGAAATTACGATCATTGAATATACATACCAAGCTTCGTCTGTTTAATTCAAATGTTATCTCAGTGTTAACATACGGCTGTGAGAGTTGGAAAATAACAAAATCATTGGAGAACAAGCTGAATACATTCGAGAACAAATGTCTTAGAAAACTCATGAACATCAGTTGGAAAGAATTCAAGACTAATCGACAAATAAGAGAAGACTCTAGGCAGAAATATGTCTCCGACTATATAAGGAAAAGACGATGGTCATATATCGGTCATGTCCTACGAATGCAAAACAACAGAATACCACTACAGGCGCTCACTTGGGTTCCTGAGGGTAAGCGGAAAAAAGGAAGACCAAAAGAAACACTCAGAAGAAACAATAATAAGAGAAGGAAGAACGTTGGGCCTAAATAATGTGCAAGAGCTAAGAGGAGTGGCGTCACAACGAACAACCTGGAGAGCACTGGTTTCTGCCTTATGCGCCGTGTTTGGCGCTTAAAGAATTTATTATTATTATTATTATTATAGACTAGTATATAGTAACGGCTATGAAAATATGACGAATGGGAGTAAATCCTTCTTTATACATCACGATCTAGTAATATGCAGTAACAGCAATGTTAATATAACCAATGGGAGTAAGTCCAGACATTTTGTCTTTGTGCTACTTGATAGTCCTGGCCTAGTAAGCTCGGTCTAGAGCTCCCCATATCGTCATTGGATTCTTGTTACTAATCTTTCTAATGATGATATCCCAAAACCTGCCTTGGAATTAGCACCATCTACCTTTAATGCAAATATAACTACAGATAATCCAGATGGTTACTCATGTCAACCCACGAATCTCAGACATGAAACCACACAACCCACCGAGACATCACCCCGCACAAACATCCGTTAAAGACCTCCATCAAGAAGAATATCAAGGACACCAACAACGCCATCGTCCACGACCTCAGCCATAGCAACCATCGACACACGCCTCACAACACACATCTCATCATCATTGGGCCCTCACTGCTGAAAGGTATTCACAGTGACAGAATGTCAACAACGCCAGAGGACATAGTCACAGTAATACCACTACCAGGAGCTGAAATAGTGAGAACAACCAATGAAATAAGCCGTCTCAACACAAATAATTCTCAACACAAAACATCTCAGTTCTACAGCACACGTAGGGATAAATGATAGCACAAATGGATACACTATTAATCCATTAAACATCTCCAGAAAATAGTGACCATGTAAAACCAAAATTCTATTCCATATCTATTTCGTCAATAATTCCACCCAGCAATGGTAAAGCATGCCAAACTGTAGACATAAAATACAAGGTGTTATATCATTTCTGCCCTAAACATCATATTTCGTTAATTAACTTTTTTTTTTTATCATTGTCAAGTGCGCCAAAAAAAGATGCTATACATAGACCATGTCCACACGTCTCAGCTAGGGACTAGCTACCTAACCAAAAATGTAAAGTTCCCGCAGATGAAACAGCAGAAACAAACATATTAATCCACTAATGACACAAAATACATTTTACACCTCAGTGAATCCACGCAGAATCCCTTATAACCATTCATTATCATCCTCAGCTGAAACTCATTTATCTGACAAAGCTACACCTAATCCCGTCCCCCAAGCTAATCTGTCTGACGAAATGTCTCCCCTACTACCCACACTTCAGACACCCCCGCCACTACCTGCTTGCCAGACACAACTAGACGGACGGAACGATTGGGCTACAAGTAATACCCATTCCTTCCCTGAATCAAATAACTGCAACACAGGAAATACAGCTAGGGAATGGGACAATCTTCACCCGGTCTCTACCAACCCAGAACGTCATTCTCACAGTTCATCCGTTTTAAATCAGCTTAGGCAGCAAAGCCCAGAAATACTGATGCGGGCGCTTCACATGTCTGTATACAGTTTTTCAGTACACAATTCGGGAGCCACGCTGGTGTAGTGGTTATCACACTGCGTTGGCGATCGGGAGATCCCAGGTTCGGGCCTTAGCGAGTACATTTGAAGGCGTGTCGTCGATCGGGACTTCCACTGGAATAATTCGATCCCTGACGAAAACATTTGAAGGTATGTCGTCGACGAGGGACTGGAATAACCTGAATGGCTTCTGAGCCGACCCACCTCTAACGGGTATCTCCGATGACAGCAAGTATCTGCCTGAATGGTGAGAAAACACCTGTCATCGTACAGGGAAAAGGGATGCTCGCGTAAAAATCAGTCTCAGGTTAGACATATTAACTGGAGATTTTGCCTCGAGTGAAAGCGGGCGTTACGATACCAATAAGAAAAAACAGAACAAAATTCAGCGCACAAACACCAAACTGTGGCAGATCTTCTTTTTTAAAAGCTGTTTTCAAACCAACTTAGACCATAGCGAAGGGCCCGATGCATTCTCTCTGCCAGCACCTTCGTATTCTTAGTACTAAAGAAAATTAGAAAATCATCAAAAACCTAATAAGCTGAGTCACAGCATGAACCTTTAACTGTGAAGAGAAGATTAATTTTGTACACTCACTGGTTAAAATAAAAATATTCTTTTGTGTTCGGAACAGACTGTATTTGAAGATAAGACTACGCACTTTATGTAAAAATCCAGATACAATAAATCGTATCCACTGACTTTAGAGATATTCGTTTGTCACGAGAGGTTAATTTGTGTAGATGATATTTGGATCAAAAATGTATCAGAGGATACAAAAGATACAATTGCCAGATAAGAGTTCTGGTCTTATAAGAAATACCCCAGTCTCAGAAATGAGCAATGGTGTTTGGTTGTCATAGGTATAGTCAGACTATAAATTTATCTGGCCCAGATGGTAATATGAAATACCAGATACTTAGTCGTCTCCTCTCAGCAACTATCTTATGTTATGATTATGTCTAGGGAAATTAATAAAAGAAAGCTACTTCAAACAAAACTGTAGGTTTAACAACCTGTCACTAAACATTTGTACAGATTCTTGAGGTTGTTGCTGTATCTGGCGGAGAAGTGTCCACGCATATGTGATGTCCGTAACCTGTGAGTAACATCTAACAAGTTCTTTCTTTAGCTCTTCTCATGTTTCATTTGGGAATGTTTCTAACCGCCTTCTTATAAAATCCATGACTAGACCGTGTGAGGTAAGGTATGCAACCTGTCTGTAACCTGCCTGCTCAATATTGGCAGAAGAACAATACTTCTGTATATTTAGGAGCCATTGCCTGCATTACTTAGGGTCACCAGAGTAAGGCATTATTATGCCTCTGCTGTTTTGAAACCTAGCATTACCTTCCATAGTTGCCAGGGTTCTGACTACTTGCTGCATAACAGCGAAGTTTGAGTCAACGCCCAGATTTGGCTGCTGCTGCTGCATGTTACTGGACCTGTAAGTGTTATTGTTAGTGAAATACCTTGTAAGAATGTTTGTATTAATAACCTGAAAGAGAACGTCTAGCCACACTAAACATGCAATGTCCACAAATGTGTACCGCCCAAAATGTAATGATAGCACTTTAAATGTACTCAGAATATGATATAAGCACTTTGTGCTAATCGTTATCTAAATAAATTTAAGTTAACTATTCTAAAATGTTCGATGGCTAAACTACTATCTTGCTTGCTTGGAATACTTGTATCTTGTTAAAATAGTATTACTGCCTTGCCCACGATCTTGTAATCTACTGCGGTTGTATAGTTTTAATCCATTTGCGCGCGATCGGCATGCCTTAACTGGATTGTTGGTGCACGTTGTAGGAACAATTCTAGTTGGTTCAAAGGTGAACAGAAAATTTGAGTAATCTCGTATTTTCCGACGCATACAGCCTCTTCTCGTAGTATTTGCTTGACAAGGACCACTTCCTTTTGACTTGACTACTGACATTCGATGTTTGTGTGGACTTGAATCTTGAAATACGATGTTTTTCGTGCTGACTTGAATATTGACGTACGACGTTTGTGCTGACTTGAATATTGACATACGATGTTCTTCGTGTTGACTTGAATATTTCTGTATGTTTACGTCACTGCCTAGTGCGGGCTGGTCAATTCGGTTCCAGAACCACCCGTTATGTCTACTGTCTAAGGCGACTACAGTAGCACGACTTAATTAAAGTTGATACTTGATGCATCAGGCTTCATTAAAAGTAAGACTTTACGATGGCAGCAGTACCTAATAAGTGATGCCCAAACTGACATCTGAGGCGGGTCATCTCCCATAATAACAAAAATGTTCATACGCAACTTTTGAAATACATCTCTCGCTCCATCCTTTTTTCTTATATAGTCTGACGCAGTCTCTAAGATTTCTAGCTCATTTACTGTTCTGTTCTTCTGGTTTTCCTAACCCTTTATAAGGCCCGTAGGACTGGTGAACTAATCGATGTATCTTTGATATAAGACTGGTCTAACCACCAGGGCTGTTTATTTGTATCAATAGTCACTTGTTCTACGCTGCCCCTAGCTGCTGTCTATTATCTCTGCATCTAACACAACATACCTGTTCGTCTTGTACTCTTGACAAACTTGTTAACACAATCTTGAAATGGTGACATCGTCTTTCTTGTCTTTATCTATCATCTATTATAGGAGCAGCGGGAGCATAGTGGTTAGTACACTGGCTTCCTAGCACAGTGGTCTATGTTTCGATCCCCAGATGAGGTGGGATTTTTTTAGGCCACAAACGGCTCCTGGGTCGACCCAGCCCCAAATGGGTTCCAGAGCAACTTCTGGGAAGGTTAAGGCGGCCGGCGTGATGCTGACCACATCACCCCTAGTGTACCTACAGGTCAAGAAAATATGGGCCTAACACCATATTCCCAATATGCCTGTCGTAGATTTTGGATAGGTGATTAAGATAGATTCTGGTCCCGTCTGAATGGAACTAGAACAGGTGTTAACTCAGTGAGAGATAAGGTAATGAAATAGATTTCACGAGTGAAATGGTGAAAAGGTAGAGTCTGTCCGTTGATTGAGAAGATACTCTAGTCCAGCCTATCTTTTTAGGACTGTGATTTGTTCATCAGACAGTTTACCTTTCTGTATATATTAACATACACACTATAACCACTTACATACACCCAAACAGATAAGTGACGACAATTAGACACACAAACGTGAAACTATAGTAAATGGAGTAGGGATATTGGGCCGAGCTGACCAACACAGGTAATTAAGTTTTATGTTAAGTTTATTTATCATAAAGAAAACTTCTCAACATCTAGTATCAAATATCAAATATAAAATCATAGGTTACAGAATTAATAAAGAAATAGACACATAAGTGCGATTCCCTCTGTAGAGACAAGATCCCGTTAGAAGAAGTTATTAACCCCCAAAAGGTAAAAAGATTAGCACTATGGTATAGGATTTGACTATACTGTGAAGAACAGAGTTTCTAATTAATCTATCCTGAAATGAACAGTATTAGCAAACATAAGGAAGGAAAAAAAAAGTGAGTACAAAGATTATACAATAGAAGAATAATTCATTCCTTCTTTCTCTCGCTTCTTACAAAACCTGTGGCCGCATTCAGTCACTCTTACCTAATAAGTGCTTTCACAACATCTGGAACATATCTAAGTGATACAACCACAAATCCAGTGTTGGGTTTCGGCAAAAGAAGCCCCAGTTCCTCCAAGACTGATTTAATCCTCTTATTGGGGAACGCTTAATTTGATACTGTTAATGTCACATCAATTAGTCCAGGTAGGAAAAACAAATACGATATTCTAGTGTTCACAGTGTACAGTAGCTGGTAAATTTGATACTTAAAGAGAATCTCAGGTAGATACATTTCTCTGTATAGATCCTCGCCACAACACAGTAGTCAGTAGTTGGGTAGTGTTAAATTTGATAATTTCGCCACAGCGGGCTGAATGTAAATGAAAATGGAAAAGAAAGCTGTCCCGTTAACTTAAATTCTTAAAGTCTTTTATTGGTACTCTCTCTCTCTTTCTGGGTGAAACAAGAGGGCCAAACAGGTCAATCAAGAAGACCCGGTATTTTATATAAGAATGTTTTTGGTACTGTTGGACTTAGACCCGTATACTCAGGTTCAGGCCGCTGGTAGGTTTTGGGTTGTGACCCGTATTAGATTTTAGGAAGAAAATATAAAACATTTAACCACAATATAGCATTCTATCCAAACCCGCGTAACGGTATAATTTATTATCCACTCGGTTATTAGATTTGATTAGAAAACACAAGTGTCTTATCTTATCGTTCTTTTTAACCCGTGAAATAAATTCTAGTCATTTACAAAAAATTACACATAATGGGTTAGAGATAAATGTATATTTCGTCAGTACTACATTGCCTAGTGCATTTACTAGTCAATTAAAATATCTCTTATTCTGGGTGATAGCGACTAATTAAATTAACGCTACAGTCGGAACAATTAGCTATAAATTATACTACTCGTCAAAAGTCAAGGGCCACTTAGAAAAACATTCGTTGAAACCATAAAACTAATCTGACATAAACGTAATTGGTATCAGTCAAAACGGCATTTATTGAGTACCAAATTGACATGTGACGTAAAGAAATGGAAACACACATTCAAACGCAATGAAGCTTTTAAATTGTCAACCACTTTTTCAAAAGTCACACAATAGATTTTGGACAAATAGACATTTCAAAATCGGGTATGACCACCGTTTGCAGCAATGCATTCAAGACAGCGTAGACGCATCGAGTCCACAAGGGTCCGAAGAGTATCCTGAGGAACAGCTTGCCATTTGTTAAACTCTGTATTGTTGTTAACTCATACTGGCTACTAGTTGTTGAATCACGCTTTATTTGTTAAATGACGTGAATGTCCACCAGTTGATAAATGTAGATGTTGGGACTGGTGTAGTAAAGTGTAACGATTGTCAACTCATTAAACCCAGCACAGTTTTGGTCATACAGGTCATCTTGTCCTGGAACGTGATGAGGCTCCGACAAGAATGTGAGTGTAGACAATGAGTGTGTATATGAATGTCAGAACGCAAATGGTAGAATGATTCGATAGAGTTGACAAGTTGGTAGTACATCACTCATACTCACACTGTTCGAATTCAAGAAGTACTGGAACTACGGTGGTCTTTTTATAACATTTAATGAGACGCACACTTGGACAGTACGTGTATGGTTACAGGAACAAATGTCGACATAGACAGCATAATGTTGATCACAGGCATATCATCTTAAGTTAGCATTCATGCTTGGCAAATATCATAATGGAGCATTCGTAAATAAGCATTCAGAGTTCCATCATGTAAATCATCTGGCTTTACTGACTGGGCACGTCAGACCATAACCAATATATAGGAAGGCTCCTAGACCTAATCTCGTCTAGCGAATATCCCTTCATGTAAAGTTCAATATATATATTTTTCCATAAAGATATAGAAATCCCAGACATGGGTTCTCACATGTAGCAGTGATCTCTTGGTTCATCGAGCGATAGTACAGGCATCCCTTTTTCTCACTCGATAAATACAAAGTATATGAATTTCAACATGGCTGTTCTTCTCTCGTGAGTTTCAATCACTATAGGATCCAGACCAAAATTGGTCATTCGTTAAATGTCCTCATTTCTTCATAACTTCTGTCATAGAGGTAATTGAATAATATCATATAATCTAGCGCTGATACATAGGAATGTCATCTTCCTTTGAATAAATATTCTTTTCAAAAGTACCACTGTGCATCTGTTTATCGACAACGATGGCGAAGCCCAAGTTCATAATAAATTGTGGTTTTATCTTTCTATGCGAAATATAACTTTGCCATTCCTTGGCAAAAGAGAATAAACACTGGGGTAAAGTACATACAACATGTCTAAATGACTATCACTTTTCCCCATCCACTTATAGATCACATTTTCGGCGATAGGCCGGCTACATCAAAATTCTACATCCAGACAGGATGACAGCCATGAATCACACCCCTTGCTAGCGATACTTCCGCTGCATAGCCTTTGACCTTTTCTAGCGACAACCAACATAGTTCGACTTAGAAATGTAAAGATATCCATATATAAGACAGACTCGTCCTACTCATACAAACACTACGTATAAATTCAGGCCATAGATATACTGAAGCAAGAATAATCTATTCCTACCCAGCCAAAGAATAAATCGCAGTAGGCCTAAATTCGCCCGCGGAGTCCGATCGAAGATGACGGAACTACTTTCAAGGGAAGTAACTCAAAAATGACTTCTCCTTAAGCACTTAAAAAGGAAATACTTTGATTACCAAATATTTGCGAACATAATAAGTATATAAATGTATTATATTGCAAGATAGTAAAAATTGCCCTTTACAGTCTTACCACACCTCCCGGGAAAAAAAAAATAATTTTTTTTTTTTTAAATACATCTAGGAGCACCATACAATAGGCTCAAAACGCAAGAATACTGCGCAGATGCAAATATCAGGAATAACTATAATTCCTAATATGACCGGTGAGAATATATATCTCAAAATCTGAGAGAAATTGTTTCTCTACGAATAAATGTTTCCAGGAAGGTGTGATGTACGTATAATACAATTCTGGTAATTATACAATGCATACCAAAAATTTACACTATAATCTTAAATTTATGATTTATGAAGAAACAATCATCAAAGAACAGCGGTGAATAAACATCCATAAACCGCTAAGTAGAGATACCATCATTCTATTATTAAATTACAAATGTGTATCTTAGTAAAGAACAAAAAATAACTGTTGTAAAGTTATACATATTAAAAAATCCAATATTTAACAGTTAAGTGGCATCATGTGGGCATCTGGACAGAATGTCCGCCATCACATTTTCTGAACCACGGATAGCTCGTACCGAAAAATGAAAAGGTTGAAGAGCGATTGCGTATCGAGTTGATCTCGAGCTCTTCAAGTTCTTACTTTGGATAGCCGTAAGAGCTTTTTGGTCAGTTTCCACTACGAAATGCGCGCCCAGAAGGAATCTTTGGAGTTTGAGAATTGACCAAACCATTGCCAATAATTCACGGTCTAAAACCGAGTAATTCCTTTCTGCAGCATTAAGTTTTCTGGATATATACATTACAGGATGCAGAGTTCCAGAGTACTCTTGCATTAGTGCCGCTCCAATCCCAGTGGATGAAGCGTCACTACGAAGAACAAATGTCTTGTCTGTTGTAGGTAACACTAAAATAGGTGGTGATGAAAACATAGTTTTGATCTTCTCTAGTGAGGATTGGCATTCATGAGACCAGTGAACCATGTTAGGCGACCCTTTCTTTAATAGTGTAGAGAGAGGTGCCATGATAGAGGACAGATTCGGAATGAAACGTCCATAAAATTGTATGAGACCTAAAAGACTTCGCACTTGCTTTTTAGTCCTAGGGATAGAGATGTTAAGTATCTTAGTGATATTATGGTCTTCTGTCCTCAAGAAACCGTGACCTACTCGATGGCCTAAGAAAGCAATTTCGCTAAAGCCAATACAAGCTTTAGATGCTTTTGCTGTCAGGTTATACTCACGCAGAGTTGATAATAATTCAACTAACCCTGAATAGTGATCTTATCAAGTATCGCTGAAAAGACAGATGTCGTCTAGATAAGCAATGACATCTGACCGATACGATAGGATTCGACGCATCATGCGTACAAATGTAGCTGGTGCGTTCATAAGGCCGAAAGGCATAAAATTCCATTGGAAAAGGCCTCTGGGAGTAGAGAAAGCGGTAAGAGGTTTGGCGCGTTCGGATAATGGAACTTGCCAATATCCTTTAGACAAATCAAGTTTAGTGAAAAAATGCGATTTAGAAAGACGAGTAAGTAACTCTTCTAGTAAAGGCATAGGTTCAGCATCGAACTTCGTAACTTGATTCAATTTGCGATAGTCAACGCAAAGACGTATGTTATTGTCTTTTTTTTCCGAACAATAACCATCGGCGAAGAATATGCAGAAGTGGATGGTTCGATTATTTGTAAATCTATCATTTCATCCAACTCCTTTTCAACCTGTGTTTGGAAATGTATAGGGATAGGATAAGGTCTAACCCTAATTGGAGTATGTTCAGTTAGAACAATGTCATGCTCAATGACATGAGTTTGTCCAGGGATGTCAGTGAGGACATCCTGAAATGTTTGTAACATAACCGAAACTTGTCGCTGTTCTCCTAGAGACAAATCAGGAGAAACAGTAACGTCTTTCCATGATTCACTAGAATGAAGTGGGATCATTGGAAGCGGAAGATTAACATCCGAAAAACTTGTTTCCTCATCCTGTATTACAGACAGTGATGAGTAATGACCATGTTTGACATGAGAATCGTCCGTTGCCTGGAAAATAGGCTGTAGATAGTCAGGACGTTCATGGAACTCCGTAAGCATATTGATGTGGAAGGTTTTATGCTTCCCGTTGATATCGACGATGTAGTCAACATCTGAAATTTTCGATATTATATCGTACGGACCTTTCCAACTAATAAGGAGTCTATTTTCACGACAAGGTAGCAAAACAAATGCTTTGTCACCAGGACAAAGTTGTCGTAAAGTTCTCTTCTTATTAGCAAATTGTCTTGCCTTCTGCTTAGCAAATTCAGAAGAGGACGTTGCCAATTTGCATGCTTCGATAATCTTCTGTCTCAGCGCGATGACATACTCGTAAGAAGATTTTGTGTCATCGTCAATATTGTCAGCTGTTATAAGATCATGCAGCAAAGACATTGGGCCGCGCGGTCGCGCGCCAAAGACAAGTTCAAAGAGCGAAAACCCTGTATGTTCATTGGGGACCTCTCTGTACGCGAAGAGGGCCGCGGGTAAAACCCTATCCCAATCTTGAGGATGATCCTCAGTTATCTTCCCTAATAAGTTCTTAAGTGTTCTATTTAGTCGCTCGACCATCCCATTGGACATAGGATGATAGATGCTACTCAAAGATCTCTCTATCTGTAGAGTAGACATTACTTGAGACATGGTATCCGATATCAGTTGGGTGCCATGATCTGATAATATTTCTCCGGGGAATCCCAGCCGAGAAAATATAAGCCAAAGAGCATCTGCAATGTCAGCGGTAGTAATGCTCTTTAGAGGGATAGCCTCTGGCCAACGTGTGCACATGTCTACACACGTTAAGATAAACTGATGTCCTCTAGCAGATTTGATCTTGAATGGACCAATGATGTCTATCGCCATTTTCTGGAATGGACGAATAGGAATATCTGCAGCCTGAATAGGCGCAGCATGACGAGGACCTTTGGATTTGACTTCTTGACATACTTTACAGGATCGACAATAGATCCGTATGTCCTTGTTCACAAAAGGCCAAAAGAAAGCCGCAAGAACTCTTGACTTTGTACGGGAAAAACCCATGTGACCAGCACACTGAGAGTCGTGTGCATGTTGTAAGATTTTAACTCTCAAATTCTTGGGTATAAGAATCTGAGAATGACTTGACTTAGTGGAGTCTTGCACCATACGTACAAGTACGCCATTCTTCATTGTAATCCAAGATTTACAATTTGAATCTTTATTCGGATCACCTTTCGTTACAAGAGTGAAGAATTTCTTAAGAATCGGATCTTCCTCTTGTTGTTTTATAAACGAGTCACGAGAAATTACCAAGGGATCATCTTGGTTATGCACTTCATTATCTTCAACAGATGAAGTTTCAGGCATATTGAGAGCTTGAGCTCTAGTGACTACCGCATTAGCAGATTGCATATTTTGATTTTCCCAAACGGAAATTTGCTCCGGAGTGCATTCTTTGACTCCGTGAATGCGACCGATGATAAGATCAGCGATCGGATTCGGCAAAAGACATGCGTGTACATCTCCTGTGAAGAAAGGAGTAGCAATCCTAATTATAGCGGTAGAGTATTTCTCTATGGTGCCGCCAAATGTTACGCATTTGACTACTTTGCCTGTAGAATGAGAAGGATCTATGAGTGACTGCCTAACCCCAATAGTTGTGCATCCAGAATCAAAAAGTACTGAGACTGGATTGTCATTTACTAAACCTTTGTGTAAGACAAGAGAACCTCTCCCATCATGCGCGATTGACGCAGGAAGAGTGGGAAGAGGATGCCCACAGCTTAAAGTAGACACTGTGGTTGGCTCAAATAATGTTTTGCATTGGGGGCACTGAGATGCTCTCCCAAAATCAAAAGCGGCACATGCCATATTATTAGAGTCATCATTATCTTTATTTTGTTTATAGGCTTCGTGGGACTCTTGCTGTGCAGAGTTCGCCTGGTAATGAGCTTTATGTTTTTTGAATTGTGCTCTACCTCTGTTATTATTGCCTCTGTACTTATCATTGTTTCCACTATTATAACCCCTACTCGGGTTTGAATCATAGCTCCTTTTGTTACTATCATCATATTCATTATAATGAGTATCTCTGTAATTATGATCTTGTTGTCTCCATGAAGGAAAACTTGGATAGTTTCTAGAATGACTTCCTTTGCGAAAGTTCCTGTAATTATGACCACCCCTGAATCGAGGGCTGTCAGCTCTTCTCCAGGTATTCGAAGAAGAACCCTGAAATGATTGGTTACCTTGGTTCTGATAACTGTAATAGTTACCTTTTTTATTAAACCTATTTTGAGGTCCTTGGAATTTGTGAGAGTGATTAGGGTTGTATGGTGTTGCAGAAGCAACTGGCATACCTTCTTTAACCTTACTGTTTTGGATAGCTCAATCCAACGATCAAATGTAAGACGTGTCCTTGCAATGAATTCTGAGAATTCTACACCTGCCTCAGGCACCATTGTCTTAAACAACTTCCGATAACCCTCTTCAGACAACTGATACTTCTTTAATAAGGCTGCCCTAATAACATCATAGTTATCTTTGTCAGCCTCTTCAACCAAACTTAAACTAGTCAGAGAATCACCTTTCAGATTTTCTGATAACTGGTTAGCATATTGTGATTTGTCCACATTATGGGCTCGACACGAGCGTTCAAATCTATTTAGCCAGAATGTTATGTCATCACTGGAAGGGTTGAACGCTGGTACCTTGACCTTGTAAGTAAAGGGTTTACCATTACCACCAGATGCTTGATTACCATCACTTATGTTTGTTAACTTTAACTTTTCTAACTCAAATGCTAAAAGTTCTTTTTGGTGTTCATGTTCTCTTATTGCTTTTTTCTCTTGAGCTTCAGCTTGTAATTTTCTCTCTTCTGCAGCAGCTTCATCTTTTCTTCTCTCTTTTTCCATTTCCATCTGGAATCTTTTTTCATCAGTCTGTATCTGCAATTTCTTTTGTTCATCCTCTCTTTGTAATTTTTTTTCCTCAGCTTCTAATCTTTTCTCCTCAGCTGCTAATTTCTTTTCTTCAATCAATGCTTTTCTTTCTTCGGCAGCAGCAGCTAATGCTTTGTCATATTGAGCAACTGCCCATTCTTCTAATTGCTGACCAGTCTTATCAAGAGCCCTGCCTTGTGTGATAAAATAATCTAATGTAGACATGTGTCTAATAAGATCAGTAATTTGCAAAAGTAAATAAATTCACTTTCTTAGTCTTAATCAAAGACCTTGTATGATAACTTTGTAACCTGTGGAAAATAGTACTTAACTATCCCAATCACTGTGGGAAACAAGTCTTACAAAGGTCTTGTATAAATCCTTATATAATAACAGCTATAAGTTGCTGGTTCACTTTATAATATAAGTGCAGTGCACCAGAAATAGTGTTTTATATCATCAACTGTGTACCTTTAGTAATAGCAATTAACTATCAGTTGATTCTTGTACATCAATTTATATGATCAACTATATTTTAAATAGTGTATGTCGATCAGGCACAAAAACAAAACAGTTATACAGAAGAACATGAAAACATTTGCGGAAATGACATAAATCAAATGGGAAAAACAATAAAAGATAAACCGCAAGAGGATAACAAATACAAATAACGCCACAGTATATAAATATAAATTGAGAATAGAACTGAAAGATAGAATAGGGTAGACCAACAAATTACAAACAAATCAAAACAAACTAAAGAACAGAGGAATATTACAAAAACAACAATGAGTACAGTCTTCACAGCTAACACTAATAGCAACAGCTGTCGCAGCAAATTTTCAATCAAGAAAATTGCACCTATAGAAACGCACACATCAGACCCTCTATTACGTGGGATACTCTGTTGTGACACCGCCCAACCAAAACAACAACCCGCTGGATACAAACAAATATCACATATAAATATTTAAACATAAATACATAATTGCATAAATAGTATGGCAATATGATGTAAATAGAGTGTTGCAGAAAGAATGTGTTGTAAAGAAGGCTCAGTTACACTGCCTAATAGTACAGTACTGTGGTACTTTATTAAACAAATACTTCTGGTCTAATTATGTTAAATTCAACACAGAAATAGAAGTTCCATCGTTGATGTGAATGATAACAATCGATGTAGGACTTCTCAGTTCAATAACATTTCCTTTCGCAAACACTGTCAAATATTCTCCAGTCCTGATGTGTAATGTTCTATGTTTCAACCAAGCTTGCTGTGTAACACTGTCAGTTGTATGGCAAATGTCCAACGAACCAAATGTCAACAAACGCTGACCTAGTTTACCGCATACTCTCGACAGGACAGGTCACGCTGACATCACTGTAGAGTTGTACTGTGCTGATGTATTTGTGTGTCGTAACAGACCCCAAGGAACGTCTGGTCTCAGTAGTTTACTTCTCAATATGGTCACTGTGCAGGTTGACCCAGGAAGCTGGGCACACCAGTTGTTAAAACTCTGTATTGTTGTTAACTCATACTGGCTACTAGTTGTTGAATCACGCTTTATTTGTTAAATGACGTGAATGTCCACCAGTTGATAAATGTAGATGTTGGGACTTCCGGTGTAGTAAAGTGTAACGATTGTGGCACTCAACTCATTAAACCCAGCACAGTTTTGGTCATACAGGTCATCTTGTCCTGGAACGTGATGAGGCTCCGACAAGAATGTGAGTGTAGACAATGAGTGTGTATATGAATGTCAGAACGCGAATGGGAGAATGATTCGATAGAGTTGACAGGTTGGTAGTACATCACTCATAAACT